>JAODLD010000046.1:4108823-4124283 GCA_026781065.1 Mormyrops boulengeri
GGCACCTTTAAGTCCCCCCCCCCCCCCCCCAAGACTCAGAAAATGACGGATTGGTTGGGTGTGCGGGGGGAATCCCCCTGTGACTTTATTGCCATAATCCTTCTGTCAGGGTCCAGGGGGATCACCACTAGCCGTATTCTTGTCCGGTATGTGATTTATCAAATTCTTACTAATAAAATTACACCTGTTCAACAAATATCTAATCAGCCAATCATATGTCAGCAGTACAGTGTATAAGATCATGCAGATACAGGTGAGGAGCTTCAGTTAATGTTCACATCACATGTCAGAATGGGGAAGGAAGGTGATGTAAGTGACTGTGAATATGGCTGGTTATTAGTGCCAGACGGGCTGGTTTGAGTATTTCAGAAACTGCTGATCTACTGGGATTTTCATGCACAACCATCACTAGAAAAAAAACATCCAGTGAGCAGCACATATAAGGACATCCTATCTAGTTCTCCTCTGACACACACATTTTTACAGAGCCCTTGTAGCAGTTTTGGGGTTTAAGGACCTTGCTAAAGCATCCAGTAGTGATACAAGTACCCTGCAAGGATTTGAACCAATGACCTTCTAGCTTTGTTGCTTGATGAGCTGGATGAGCTCCATCTGCAGGTGGAGCACCCTAATCCTAACTCTAACTCTAACCCTAACCTCTTACTTTGCTAATGCTAATAATCAGATGTCAATCAGTTGAGGTTGCTGTGGCTAGTCAAAATGGGGAGACTCTCTGCGAGATCATTAGCCAAACATGAATCTGCTACAGCATCGACGCAGATGTCCCAGCACTCCCAGAAGTTCCAGGAGTCTGCTGCAAATTTACCGCAGCGTCCTGATACCCCCCAAATGATGCTCAACGTCCCGGAAATCTGTCGTTCTGCCATTCAGTGGTGGTAAAATTAGCCGGCAAGAAGTTTTACTGCTGCAACCTCGCCCTAAATTTTACCACCACTCTTTAGTCCCAGTCAGCAAATTTTACCCTCCTATCATCCTGCCCCACACCAGGCGGCACCCCGCCTTCCCGGATGCCCCTAATCTGCCTCCATGAAATCAATATCCCTAAGATGGGATGTCTGTTGACGTCACCAGTGCTGCCCCTGGCCAAACTGGGGCCCTAAGCAGAATTTTATTTTGAGCGCCGCCCCATGACAGCAAAAAAAATGAGTAAAAAAAAAATCCACTAACAATCTTTTCCTCTTCCTGTGCACTCTTTCCTAACAACTTTTATACAACGTTCTTAGCGGTAAATTGATCTTGACAGCTGTTGATTTTACCTCCAGCTTATAAATTGAAGAACAGTCATAGACTACTAAGCACTTGTTGTAAGTCGCTCTGGAAAAGAGCGTCTCCTAAATGCGGTAAATGTAAAATGACTATCACAAAATGCGCTTTAGGTTTACAACCTTGCGGTGTCAGATTACTCATCTCTTTTTTTCTCTCCTGCCTTGGGCTGACTTGGTGCTCTACACGCGCTTAATGGCAGCGATGCGCATCCTTTGCGCATTTGCAGATAATGCGTCCCCTTGCGGAAAATGGGGCCCCCATGGATCGTGGGGCCCTACGCACAGCGCGTGTTCTGCGTGTAGGGAGGGGCAGCACTGGACGTCACCTAAAGAATTGAGGCATGTCATGAATCACTGAGGTCTTGGATTAACCCTCTTCTCTGGTAAGCCCATCTATCAGAATTACACCATATTGACCAGCCACCTTAAACGAGGAAGAAAAAAGGTGAAATGGGCCCACCAGAACTCTTTACCTCTGTCACAAACATGGTCGCTGTTAGCAGTGTCACCAACTTTGGTCAGCAGGCTGGCATGAGATTTTCAATTCAAGACAAGTCTACACACACATTTACATGTGACAGGTTTATTACCATGTAAATAGTCTGTAGGATTTGAAAACTACAACGCATTTGATGCAGTTAATTTTAGGTGTAAAATGGAATAACATTAATTTGCTGCAAGATTTCTTGTCAGAGTGAGAATCAGAAGCGTGAGAGTTTGGCAACCCTGTGTTAGGTCCGATTCCTCTGGGCTTAATCTTCCTTCAAAAAAAAGTTAAACCCCACGTAAACTTGACTTAGCCCCTGATCTTTTCAATAGCTAGAAACTCCCCTGGTCACAAAGAATAAAATATTATGGCATATAATATTCTCGTAAGGATTAAAAAGAAACGGATGTTTTAATTTGTTTCCTATTCAACTATAACCAAACAGTACAGGGAAATTTGATACTGTTAACAGTCCCCAAAGCATCAAGCATCACAGCATGCATTGCTTGCCGCCCCTAAACGTCACCGCTATTACACTTCCGGCTTTATGTTTGCGCATGCGCGCCGCCCCGCTTTGTGTTTCCAGCCAAAATGGCGTTAAGTAAAACATTTGGACAAAAACCGGTGAAATTTCAGCTAGAAGATGATGGGGATTTTTATATGATTGGCTCGGAGGTCTGTATGTTGGAATGAGAATATTATTGCCCGAACACTGTTTGCGGTTAAATTTTGGTTTTTTTTTTACGGTTTGTGAAATATCTTTGCTTATAACTCTAGCCAGTCAACTTAATTGATTCATTGTTTCATGTTCATGCTCAGTGAATGGATGCTCTCATCATCTCGGCGTACGTGCTCGCCAGCCGGGGGAACCCATCACATGCTTTTATATTTTGTAAATTATATGCTTTGTCGACGCCCCACATTGAACTCTTACTTGTTTTGGGTTTAAATTTTAACAATAAAATCCAGTCCACGCAAATGCATTTTAAAGATCGCCGTTTTCTCTTCCTTGCAGACGATCCCGAAATATTGACTCCTGAATGAAGGATATTCGTTATGAGAGCTTATTAAAAGCGGTAGTAAAATGGGGTTATTCCTAAAAAGCGACGTTGTATCCGGAATCGCCGACCTTAGATTATAAATATAAAGCTGCGACGTGGGATTTTGTTTCTTATTATTTCGGTCACCTCATACAGCTTGCTGTTTATCACGTACATCCACGCAGCTGTATGAGTAGGTGACTGAAGTGGTCAAGGCTGTCTGCTTTTTTGTGAGAAACAAGCCCCCTACAACATGAATGTGGGTTCAGCATCTCCCCTAACTGCTTACCTGTTAAACACATTAGCATCGCTCGTTGATCATAAACGTTTTAACATGCTATAAAACCAACCGGTTAGCGTAATTTACATTTTAATTTTTTTCAACCCCCACCTGCCAAAACATTTGTAAGAAAAGTATATTGCCATTGTAACCTGGTGAAATATAAATGTCTCTGTATCAGACTATTTACACTACAGTATGCAGTGCATTATATTGTGAAATGTATTTGCCACATTAAATTTCAATTCTACTCACCGTCTTTTGCTTTCAGGTAGGAAATTATTTGCGCATGTTCAGGGGCTCTCTGTATAAGAGGTACCCATCGCTCTGGAGAAGATTAGCTTCTGTGGAAGAGCGGAAGAAGATAGTAGCTTCTTCACACGGTGAGTGTTCAGGCTTCGTCGGGGTCATGTGATTTCTGCTGGCCCTCCTATGCTCCTCTGTACATACCCTTAGTGGAAAAATAGTGATGGACAAAATGATGCCTCATAATCCATTTGCTGTATTTTTTTTACCCCACTAGATGGTGCTCTTAATCAATGTTGGGGCACACATTGTGTCCTTTTTTGCACAGAGAGCACCATCTAGTGGAGTCAAAAAATACAGCAAATGGTTCATGAAGTGCCATTTTTTCCATTGCTATCGAATAGGGTACTCGGCAGAAAGCTGCTGCCTTGCTTCCTTCAGAGGGCCATTTAAAGGTTGGATTTTTATTTTGGAAGCAGCGTCTTCAGTGTTCTCTTTGTGTTAGATCATGGTTACACAACTTTAGCCACCAGTGTGACTCTGCTGAAGGCATCTGAAGTTGAGGAGATCTTGGAAGGGAACGATGAGAAGTACAAAGCCGTTTCCATCAGCACGGAGCCCCCTGCGTACCTCAGGTAAGTGATGGTAAGATTCTGGAAAGGGAATCTAGATTGTTCTCCAGGTGCCCATGAACCCTCAAAATAAAATTTCACATTTTCCCGTTCTCTGTTCTTTGTAAACCATAGTTTCGTTATGTTTTCTACTCATGGTAAACCATAGTAGAATTCGGTTCATTCCCAATTCAACTGAAAGCTTTTTGATAGTCACGCTTGAAACCCTGCTGTGGTTTCAGGGAGCAGAAGGCGAAGCGGAACAGTCAGTGGGTCCCCACCCTGCCAAACAGCTCACACCACCTTGATGCTGTGCCCTGCTCCACGACCATCAACCGTAACCGTATGGGCCGCGACAAGAAGAGGACTTTCCCGCTCTGGTGAGCTCTGTGGCCTGATCCCCTTCAGGGTCTTCCTGCACTGCTAAAACGGAAGCCTTACTGTTAAGGTTGTAGGTTTGTGGAAGCGTGTCTGTATTGTATTCACGAATAATGAGCCTTACAGTAAGTTTCAGTTTCCAGCTGTGTACACAATGAAATGCAGCTAGTAACTTTGCAGAGGCTCTGACCGCTCTGGGGCGCTAGCATCCGTTAGCACTTGGCAAATGATGCTGCAGTTTAGCATGAGCCTGCTATTTTGTGGCTGTTTCTGGTGAGAAGGTATGCTTGATTGGGGAGGCACCTCAGTAACACTTAGTACTACAGTCTATTGGTGCGTTCCATTTGCCTTCAGATCCGAGTTTTGGTTGTCGATATTACGTCACATCCGATAAAAACTCGGTGAAAACAGAGTTGGATGCGTTCCATTTGCCACAGAAGTAGCAATACATGGACCCGTATTAAAAAAAAAAAGCAAGATTTTTTGCTTAGCCGGACATCTTATCGGATTTAAGGTACCTCAGTTTAAATGGCCTTTATCTTCTTTCACTTACAATTAGCCTGAACTACCTAAATCTGACAAATAATCCTACTAATCATGAAATCCAATTCTAGCCTGGTTAATTGTTAGCCATTGTTAGCAATATCAGTTGATAACACATTACATGCAGTGCTTTACGTATAAAACTCCGTAGCAACACGTCCACAGATAAGTTGGATGGTATAGTGTGTGTGACGGATTTAATGAGGTACAAATGAGAAGTAGTGCTTAAACAGTATAAAACTACAACATTTACTTCTGTCGATAAAGGGCACAGCCATCTTGGACTCTAAACTCGGGATCCACTGTGCCGCTCCGAGAAATGGGAGCTTTGAACTCGGAACTCGGAAACCGAGTTCTGAGGGCAAATGGAACGCACTATATATTCTAAAAACAACTCCAGTATTACTCAATCATTGTGCGTGTTTGTCACTGCAGTTATCTTGATGGTCTTCACAGAGTTGTTTTGGAAGCTTATGAGGCAAGTCAGTCTTAGGGAGGAAGTGACATCATCCCTCATTTACTGTTCATAGCTTTGATGACCATGACCCAGCCGTGATTCATGAGAATGCCATGCAGCCCGAGGTTCTAGTCCCGATCCGGCTCGACATGGAGATTGATGGACAGAAACTTAGGGACGCGTTTACCTGGAACATGAATGGTATGATTCTGGCCTACTTTGCCCGTGGGATAATCTGATTCCTTGTCAGGGAGGAGTGGGAGTAGTGCCCCGCCCAGACCCCCTCCCTTCACAGCCTACTATCCCTAGTCATTGCTTGAAAGGTTGTTTTGCTCTCTACCATCCCCCCAGAGAAGCTCATAACTCCAGAGATGTTCGCTGAGATTCTCTGCGACGACCTAGACCTGAATCCCCTGACTTTCGTCCCCGCTATCGCCTCGGCCATACGCCAGCAGATCGAGTCATACCCCACGGACAGCATCCTGGACGAACAGACGGACCAGCGGGTTATCATCAAGGTGGGCATGCGGAGGGGGTGGGGAACGTTTCGGAAGCTTTGCAGAGCATCTTCGGAACTGCGTCCATGTTTGACACCCACCAGAATTCAGTCAATCCTTCTGCTGAGAGTGTAGAAGAGTCCTCACTTCTAGCTTACCTTTGAACTCTACGCTTTGTTGACAATGCTGTGCTGATGTGATTAGTTGCCTTATTAGGGTCCTGCTTTGTTTGGAAAATGTTGTGCAGATCTTGCTCTGATACTGCTTACACTTTTATCTGGGCATTCACTAGAACAGTGTTTCCCAACTCAGTCCTTGGGGAACCCTGGACAAGTCCACGTTTTTGTTTCCTCTCAGCTCCCAGCGCACCTGTACCAGGTATTCGGTGTTCCTGATTGGCTGGGATCTGGGAGGGAGAAAAAACGTGGACTGTCCGGGGTTCCTCGGGTACTGGGTTAGGAAACATTGCACTAGATCAGCCTAACTGCACTTATGCCTAGTCAACTCCTTGACAGCCTTGTGGTTCTGCCTTTTTGCCTCACTTTCACGTTGCTAAGGACAGAGGCGTCTGCTAAATAAAATAAATGTAAATGATTATTTTTCTAGGTATAAGATGCTTCCAACTCCTTCAGATCTGCGGTGCTTACTTTCCTGCTTTTTCTTAAGTATCCTCAGCCCTTATCTGCTTCCTTATCACCTGGCAGACTTGCCTTCCCAGATGGTGCTCATGTTCAGTTCTGACTGCTCTCTCTACTTCCCACTCCCAGCTGAACATCCACGTGGGGAACATCTCCCTGGTTGACCAGTTTGAATGGGACATGTCGGAGAAGGAGAACTCGCCGGAGACGTTCGCCCTGAAGCTGTGCTCGGAGCTGGGCTTGGGGGGCGAATTTGTCACCACCATTGCCTACAGCATCCGCGGCCAGCTCAGCTGGCATCAGAGGACGTACGCCTTCAGGTATGCTGCCAGTGCAGGGCCAGAAGGGGGCACAGACACACATACGCACTAGCAACAGCCACAAGCCAATCCTAGCTATGTGCTGTGCAGCAGATAAATCACAGTGGAAAGAAACATGCACCGATACACAATGCCAGGCAGTCTGTAGCTGTAATGCAAATACAACCAGAGATGTAGTCAACACTGAGTAAATGTACACAGAAGATCCACAGTAGCTGGGAGGAACTTAAATCCAATGCTAGACAGCTGAGTTGGGAACAATCCATGAGGGGTTTTGGGTGTCTTAAGCGATACCTTATACTGTACCTCCTTGACGCAGTATCATTACGTCATTCATCATATTTAACATTCTGTCCTCTGGAAGCTGTGTTTAAGGGCGATTCACTTACCTCTGCAGTTTACTGCCTTAACTACCCAGTTATCTCCTTACAGAGGCACTGAAGAGTCCCAGTGTTTTAATCTGTTCTGCAGCTCGATTTCTGTTAAATAGGGTGCATGTGTTACACTGCTTCAGCTTGTCACCCATGTGACACACACTGCTGTTTGTTTATTCCAGTGTGTGTTTGTGTTTTTAAGCCATGTGTTCCACACAAAGGCAGATTTTATTGATGGAGTTTGTTCTGTAAGTGCTGTTCGTGCCATTTTTGACCCTAACTGTGCCTCTCCCTGTTCCAATAGGTCTGATTTCAGGTCAATACACTTGTGCATTTCTTGATCCTCTCCCCCAGCTTAACCTGTTTCGAGTTCTCTCTCATCTTCAGACCTTGGGAAGCTGAGTACCTCACACTTTTCCGTTTGTCTGTTCATTTTTTGTGTTTTGGAAACGCCGCAGGGCCGATCCCGGTCTAAACGACAGATGTCTGTGTAAAATGTTGAATTTGGCTGAAATCAGGTCGCGCCCGGTTGAGAAACCAGGCGGAGAGTGGCGCACCGCAGACGGGCCGCCCTGCCCGGCTCCTGGAGCCGTAGCCCAGACAGTATCAATGAACTCTGCCCAAGTTGGACGGCTGTGATGGCTCTCTCACAAAAGACTTCCTCTTGTGTTCTGCCTTTAATTTAATTTAATTTAGCTTGCTTGTCAGTGGCCTCTCTGCACTGCGCTACAAAGGATAATTCCTGCTTACGGAAGGCCTGTAAAGACTGAATTCTGTACACAGGCACTTAAACGTAAACCTGTGCATGCTTATATCTTTTGAGCTGTTATAAAAAAAGATCATTTAATAAACAAAATAATAAATATGCATAGGAGTACCTAATTTAGTTCCTATTTGGCAGAAATACTAAAGTTGATTTCCTGTTTGCAGAATTTTTTTCCCTCCGTACTCCTGCTTCAGTGATTGGCTGATGTTGTCATATGGCAGTTTGGTTTCTGCCTGACTGTCCTGACCATGTTTGTGGCAATTTGCTTTTCCCTTTTCAGTGAGAATCCCCTGCCTACTGTGGAGATTGCCATCCGGAACACAGGCGATGCTGATCAGTGGTGCCCCCTGCTGGAGACCCTGACTGATGCAGAGATGGAGAAGAAGATAAGGGACCAGGACAGGAACACCAGGTGTGTACGCCTTTTGAGGCACAGAAAGCAAAAATGGGGGGGGAGTATCTCCTGGATGCATCGCAGAATGGATTTTAGAGTTTGATAATGGATCCTAACCGATTACTACCATAAGCTCAGTTATCAGAAATTGTTGTTGAAGTTACACTAAGTTGCAGTACAGTAAAGGTTCCTGGTTGTTGGAGGCTAGTCATACACAAAGTACGTTGGTGTTGGTGTTACTTATCTGCACGCTTCCATCTCAGGCGCATGCGGCGACTCGCCAACACGGCCCCGGCGTGGTGAGCCAGCAGCCCCCGGGTCTCCTGTCACTCTGACCCCTCACCAAGACATCGGAGTGAGAGAGAGACTGTCAGGAATCCTTCACGAGTAGACCAGCGCCTCTGTGGGCGACATTCCTCCAGGCGGTCAAGGGGACCCCTTCCCCAGCTCCAGCCTACACAGCATCACCCTGCACAGGCCTGCCGTCTTCCTAAACACACTCTCCTTTTGGACACTCGCCCTCCAGCCATGCTGGGGTCCAGACTCATACCTAGACCACACTGATCCTCGTCCCAGAATGGTGTTCCGCTCAGCCGCAGAACCTGCCATTTCCGATGTAGAGCCAGAAACTTCATGTGGAAAATATTACGTCTATAGCGTTTCTCTTTTTAATGGTGTTTGTTATAGGTGCTAGGATTGCTTTTTTTTTTGTAAAGAACAAAATAAAGTCCTACATCAACCAGATTTGATGCATTTAGATTGTAATGTTACCATCGTTTGATGTGGTGATCAGTGGGCTAAGTTGGCCTGCGATTGGAAGGTTGCTGGTTCAAATCCCAAGGTGATTTCACTGTTGGCCGCTTGAGCAAGGCTTTCAACCCCAATTGCTCCATGGACTGTCTGACCCTGCTTTTTCAATGTATGGCGCGTTGGACAAAAGCATTTGCTGAATGGAAAAAATCTGAATTTGGGTGGTGTATAAACAAAGGTTAGGGTTCAGAGCAGGTCTTCCCCTAAGCTAGATGTCATGTGGTCCAGCTCAAAAAACAGACATGCTTGTTGTTAAACTTCCTTTATTTACAGCATATGTACATGGCTGCATACCCATTTTATGTTTATATGTGGAAGTGCCTCAGTTTGCTGCTTAATGCAGTCATTCTGTCTCGTTCCTAAGCGTTTGACCCTGCTCCCTGTTTTGTATTCAGCTCCCGTTAGATTATGGCGCTGTAGACGATTATTTCAGTTTGCCGAACCCGGAGCTGGCCACAAAGGCAGCTGGTGAAACTGGCTGACTGGGTAGCTGCCCAGGAAACAGCTGGCACATCTGTATATGAGCCTCACTCAGCTTCTGCACAAGCGGGACCCTGTCAGTGAGCCAGGCATGGGTGGGGGTCTGCCGCTACCCTGTTGGCTCTTTCGTTTTCCTCACCTTGCAAAGAGACGGGAGGTACTAGTCAGACCTCTCACACTTCTCCCTTACTCTTGCTTCGGCAGTGACCTGGTGTAAACTAGACCAGACAAAACCAAACAAGCTAAACAACTACATCCCCAAGTGTTAATGGTGGATTCCACGATCCCCAGGTAGTTTGTCAGGTGTGACGCGAGAGAGCCCTTGGTTGGAAGCAGCACTGTGACGTGAAGGACCTGATTTCCAGCTGCTCCCTTGGCCCCCAAATTGCGTGCCTTCAAGCCCAATGTCCCCAAAATCCCCTTCACATAAACAGAACCTTTCACAGTTCCTATGCACCCCCCCCCCTTTCTCCATCTCATTTCTACTGCTGTGGGGGGGCTGGATCCTGGGGGTCCTGAGGGAGTTCTTCTGGTCCAGGACCCCTTTCTGTCTCCTCTGGGAGAGGGAGATAATCAGGGTCCCTCTCAGGAGCATCAAAAATTGTCTTTCTGTAAAGAAAAAGTACATGTTAGATATGACATTCCCTACACATGCCGTATAAAAGACCACGTGGGATTTATTAAGGGTGCACGATATCACATCACAACTATTTGGAATATTTGAGCTTAACCCTGGGGAACCCACAGGGTCATATATGACCCTTCCTCTTATTTCTGCCTTCAAGTCAGGTCAACCCACTCAAAGTTAAGAATTTTTTTTGCTTTACAGCCCATTGTACCATATATGACCCAGTAACAGTGACATTTAGTGATTACTGACTGAATTAACCTGATTTTTTTCCACATTAAATATGGCCCCCACCACGTTTTGAGGTTGTTGCTGTACATGCTGCAAAGATTCACCTGTCAAGCTGTGAATAGGTAAGTGGCAGAAATTTTGCATCACCGGTTATAATGTTTAGATGTTATGGAACATGTAGAACTAGGTTTTGGATGTTTTGAAACTTTTCTGGCAACTGTGATGTTGAGCACATGGAACATCATCATCAGCCTCAGACAAAAACAGAAGGAATACAGGTGGCGTACCAGACCTTACAACCCACCACAAGTAAACTTTCTGTGTGTAATACACCTTTTTGCAGGTCTGTTCACTTGACCTGTTTCTTGATGGGTCGGCATGTTTGAAGCCTGTGTTTCATTGCCAGCACATGGTGAACGATGAAAAGGAAAAGTCAATAAATGCATTTTGAAAATGAGAATGTTGCAAAGATTTGGTTTTTCCTTCCTGAACAAGAATTTCTGTCCTTATTTCATAGGTGAAATTAACAAGTTGGAACAGCATGAACAGTCCGGCGGGTCGTATATGGCACATTTCACAACATGGACTGGGAAAGGGTTAACTTTACAAAACACCTGTTTTTAGAGTTCATTGGGTCTGTATGATCATTTTAGCCAATGGACATATTTTTCCTATAATAATGAGGTTGTCTGGGTTCCCCAGGGTTAATATTGTGCCATCTATAAAATCTAAAAAAGGAGATCAAATTTACCCAAAATAAATTATAGCAAAACAGGACAAACACAAATCAGTGCAGACAAATGTGATGTGATCACTAACTTAAGGGCTTTTATTAATGATTTCAATGATTTCAGGCATACTACTAATCTGCGTATCAAACTGTGAGAGTAAGTAAATACCCATATAATACAGATTAGCTGGCCTCCTAGCTAATTTTTACAGCCATTTTCTAAAACCCTGATGATTATCGCGCACACGCACTTATCGCTATGTGATATCGTGCAGCCCTACCCTTCATTTTACGTTATATTTAGTTGAATGCTTTTATTCTAAGCTGCTTGTTGTTTTCCCTTATATACGTATCGAAGGTCAGCATGACTCTGTACTGGATAACCTGTTATGGAAGACGAATGAATTTACTAACGGTTAGCTAATTAACTATGGTTAACTGTTTAGACAGAATTGAATCAACTCTAAATACGGATGTCGCTGTTTGACCAGTAGCTTTAAAATGTAATCAGACCCTTCAATGGAGATTTTGGGAGGGAAGGTGACAGATTGCCAGTTACTCACAGGAGACCAGGAGTGACGAGAAGCTTTCTGCCACCAGGCTGGTTTGGGAATACATCTTCTAAGAAGTAGTACACATGCCCCACACAGATGCCTGTTGGTATGAGAAATGCGCCATTAAAGATTATGCTTTGGATTTCGACAGGGTGAAGGTTCTCCAAACTATGCTACAGGGAGGCTTCCGTAACGAGGCAGGGATCTCAGCTTGAGCAACTGACAAATTTCAACAAATGAAATTGAACAATCTCAAGTACGTTGGTCAAATGTGTTCGGCACACCATACCCTCTTATAACCAGGGAAGGGAAGATTTCAGTCGCAGCTGACTATGTTCAGTAGAGATGATTGGAAATAGTCCTTGTTGTGGTGTTGAGGGTAATAGGTGTGTGCAAGAGATACCATCTGAGGCTTAAAATGCAGTACTGTCTATGCACGAGGTCTCAAACTGCCAGCCAACGACATTTTCTAATTCATTATTAAATGTGGCCTGCAGATCGAGCTTTCATTTTCCACAAAGAATAAAAAAAATATGTAAAAGCATATAGTCACTGTCTAGGCTGCCTGCTCAACCAATAGTGCGACATTTGGACTCGATCTACTCAATCTGACCAAGAGGCCATGGTGTGCAAGACATGTGACCCTCCTGCCTTAGTCGTCTTCTGCAGTTCCATATCAGATAATCATTTGCCAAACCACCCCACTGTTCTCCTGACGGCTAAAGTCATTTTTCCCACTAAAGCTAAAACGTACCAAGGAGGTCAATGACAATGGAGTTGCCGAGCAACAGGGAAAATCCCATAAGCACCCAGGGCAGGAAGGGAGCCTGGAAGTTGAGGAGGCCGAAGAAGTTCATGCGGACGTAGGGGTTGCGCCGGCTCCAGATATACACCAACATGATGGTGAAGGCTTGGCCTAGGAAGAACAGGTTGGAGAACAGGCCAAAGATCTGCAGAGAAGTCGTCAAAGGAAGCAACACGTATCAAAGACACGCCCTGGCTTGGTGAAGGGGGATGTAGGGCCCAGGTCAAAATATGGTCTAGGCCCTTGTGAGTGGAGCCTGGCAGTGGGGGAGAAGGGGCAGTGTCTCACCAAGGGTTTCTTTCTGGATTTCCTCTGAACATGGTGGCAGTCACACTTATGGCACTTTCCAGCAGGGACCGAGCCCAGCCACTGTAAATTATGTCAGTTGTATCCATGAACGTGTGACTAAACTGAGCTGGTTGCATCACTACCATCTGATTGGTCGAAATGCACAGAGATACCGGTGATATGCATGTCAATATGCATGGATTATCCGAAGGAAAAAAGGGCATATCCATCCATCCATCCATTTTCTGTAACCACCTGCAGGGGGTGTGGACCCTATTGGCATAAGGCAGGGAACAACCCAGGACATGGACCTATGTTTTGTATATTGAAAAAGTGTGTGTGTGCATTTGGGGGGGGCAGGGTCTTTAACTCTAAATCTGAAATGTTTTCCCGCTTTATCTTCCAGGAGAGCCAGCGGTTGGATGTAGCACCGGTGTGACCACGCTGCCAGATATGAATGAGAAGGATACTGTCATTAGGACCCCCCCAAACAGGAACATGAAGACGAAGTCTGCCGTCCGGCCGCGAAAGGAGCCCTCCTCCAGCATGCGGCAGTATCGAAATCTCGCTGGCTAAGGAAGCGGAACAACACTGGCAAACAGCTGTGGAGATGAGGGCACAAGCGGTTATGCAAATTGGCTGTAATGAACCTTTAAAAAAAGAAAATAAAGACATTTTATTTGGTGTCTGTAAACCAAACAAAAACACCAAGAAAAAAAATTAATCAGCAAAGAATAAATTCAGAAAGGTATCTCCATACAGGCTCAAAACAGCCAAAAGGATACAGAAAGACCATGTTGAACAAGAAACTGAATCCAAGAGGTCCAAAAAAGAGGAAGCTGGTTATGAGACGCCACATCTTTGAGAAGAAATACACAAGCATATTTGCAAGTTAATATATGCACCGCGTTTACTGTTAATTTATAGACGGTTCCATTTTGTATTCACTCATAGGACGGATTGAAACGAATGAAAAATTTCTTACCTGACATTTTCTAAAAATTAAGTCCGGATTGAAATACAGCTGAAACGGGGTGATGAATTCCAGCTGCTGCAAAGGTAGAAGTATCACGCATCATAAATTCAGCGGTTTTAAATAAAAATTCTAAAAACCATGCTAAAAGAATTGCGGTTATAAGAGAATTTATTTTACAATTTCTGTACAGATGAAATAATGGAAAAACGCAATGTTTAAAACTACATTTATTAGATTGGTAAAACTATACATGTTTGAGGTTTTGAGCAAGGGCACCGGGCTGATTTCAACACTGGTAAGGACCAAATGGGCCCCGAACCACCAACCCCTAACCACACATAGTACTCCCACAATATTAATTGCTAGGGACATGTTCCCACCGTCCATACACAGATCAGCGCCCTTGGTTTTGCGGCAAGACTTAAGTGGAAATCACTTGTCACACTCTCATGCAGTTTGATATCATGAAAATTAAAAAGCGTTTTTTAACAAAAACAGAAAACCTTTATTCTCAACAGTACAGTGTGCAATTAAATAAATAGTTCTGCACAGCTGATGACTTGTGCAACTGGATAGTTATAGATGGTACAAAGATATTATACCTAATACTGTAGTTCTACTTACCACGGCTGCAGTGGTTAAGACGCAGGCTGTCGTATACGCTCTGGTGACGGCGGGAATCAGTAGATACTCCTGCGTAAAGCTTTGTGCCATAGTAGTCCTTTCTTTCCGAACGGGGTTTTAAAAATCACTAATGCACTTGTAGTAGGTTGTATTTACCAACGTCCCCTTTAAATTCAAGATGAGCATTACCCTGGCGTTCCAGCAACAGCAACGCCCACGTCTAATTCAGCGAGTAAGAAGCCGTTTAGTATGTACAAACCCGGGAGAAAACGATGAATGACACATGTAAAAACCAATCGTATGATAGATGGCCGTATTGGCGGCCAATCAGCTGTTATCTATATAACATCTAGCGATCGCATTCAAAATAGACGTTGGTTTAAAAACTTTAAGCCAGTCAACGGCAAACGTACTTGATTGGCATAGAAACTGATCAATCAGATGGTAAAGCGAGATACCAGAGATTATGAAGTTCGCGTTTGTCAGTCCGGAGGCTCCACGTGGATGGAAAGGTAAGCCAAACAAACGGCTTAGTGCGGCGAACCCACCCCGCTGCTATTCTGAGATCGAGCGGAGGCTGGACGGGTCACTGCTCCACGCATCGTTTTTTGATTGGTCTGTCGGCACCGGGGAGATAATTAAACTGGGCACGTTTCTTAAAATGACCTTGTAACCTGTAATGACATTAAATAGGAAGTAACTACCCGAAATCATAAAGTGAGAAGTCATTTTGCACATGAGAAATGAGTATGTTTGTGGGAGGCCAAGTGCCAAGGAAAATCTATATTGAGCTTAAGTTTTTGTGGAAAGTAAAGAATGAGTATCCAAGCATATTGTTCCGGTATGTGTATATGCTTGCGTAGGTGCTTCTGTTCAGTGCCGCCCCTGGCCAAATTGGGGCCCTAAGCAGAATTTTTTTTATTCCACTAACAATCTTTTATTTCCTGTGCACTCTTTCCTAACAACTTTTATACAACGTTCTTAGCGATAAATTGATCTTGACAGCTGTTGATTTTA
>JAODLD010000046.1:4124383-4135021 GCA_026781065.1 Mormyrops boulengeri
GATGCGCATCCTTTGCGCATTTGCAGAGAATGCGTCCCCTTGCGGAAAATGGGGCCCCCATGGATCGTGGGGCCCTATGCACAGCGCGTGTTCTGCGTGTAGGGAGGGGCGGCACTGCTTCTGTTCTGCAGCTTGTATTTCCGTGTGACTTCAGAGGATAAAGTAGGACAACACACGTAGGGGATCAAAGCCTGAGCGAGGATTACCTTTATTTATGTCGAAATATCAAACATAATTTATACATGATATTTACATATGGAATTTTGGTTAAAACATGAAAAATATGATCGGTTATGTTAAGACAACATAAATACCCTTAAAAAACGGATGGGTTGTCCAGATGAGAGTTGTGGAGAGAGCTAAAATAACCATTTCCACATTATAAAAACAACCTGATTGAAAATGCTACAAACCACCAAGTATTCCATCGGTTCATCTTCCAACCGCGAATCATGTTCAGTGTAACAGGAGAGCCTGGTGCGTTCCCCAGACAGTATGAGGCATGAGGCTATGGCGCACCCTGGATGGGATGCCAGTCCATCACAGGGCACATACACATACAATGAAAACATACGTGAGCTGAGCAGTGCTAACGCAGACACTGCAGCCAGGAGAGCTGCTGTTAGCCTCTTCACATCCCGTCCATGAAATCGCAGGTCCATTAACTCACCCCAAAACGAATGTGAAAACAGCAGCTCTATCAGTGCCCAGCACTGACACAGGGCACTATTTGTCACATTCTCTCTGGTTTTTCTGAAGGTATCAGTAATATTGCATTAGGCAGAGTTCAGTGGTTCATCTGCAATTTACTTCAAAACGGGCTCATTTTCATGCAGAGGCAGTCCTTAGGATTAAATTAGGTTCTTGGAACAACTTCAAATTGATTTTATCATATAGTTTGTAAAATTAGGAATTATCTCCCCATTTTTTTTTTATCAGAACACAAAATACGTGTCATCAAGGTGTATGTTAGGTGAACAGAAATTTAAACATGCTGTTACTATTTTTTCCATCCATCTTCCAACCACTTATTATGGTCAAGATGACAGACAAAATACCACCAATAACTTAGCAAAGCCCTCATATTTGTCATTGTTATTGTTATATAAGAAAAGTGTCAAATCTGTACCAGGATGCGTGTGTGCCCTGCGACAGACTGGCATCCCACGCAGGGTGTTCCCCAGCCTTGTGCCCTGTGCTTTCTGGGTTAGCAGGATAAGAGATCGGAAGATGGATGAATGTTATTGTGAATTTCTTTGTGGGGCTACATTCTAGGTCTAGGGCTGGCTATATCTTTGTTTAAAGTTCATCCAACACTGTAAATACACCCTGCGGTTAAAAAAAAAAGTTCAAAAAGCCATCAGGTTTTAAAATGAGTAGTTTTCCTGCATTCTGCTGGATATTAGCAAACCTGAGAGAATGAGTGATCTACAGATGTAATATTAATCAGCAGTCAGATTGATGGTTATTTCCCTCCTCGATTGTAATGCAAACACTCCTGCTTATAACACAAGTTAGACAGGTATTAAGGTGTGGATGCTTCATACGCCACTATTGACTAAGCAATTTAGTACCTGATGTGTTACAAACAGAAAATGTGATACTGCTACAAAACTGAACTATGGATTCACGTCCTTCTTGTAAAAGGTAGATGTGCTGTATGTTTCTTCAGTGAACAGGATCGCAGCTGCTATATGAAGTCTCTAAACATTAGTTCATAAATACATATTCAAATGTTCATTTTTTTCCTGAGAGTCTGTGACTTTCATGTTCAAACACTTATTCACATATAACTTATATTGCTGCCTACTGGGTAAAAAAATACTATTAGCTGACTACATTTAATGTTGATATTAAATATTAATTGATACTGATATTAAGGCCTCCCACCAATACTGAAAGAATGTAAATGTGAACATTGTACCATCAAGGAAGATCTAAAGATGATTCACAGTGTTCTTTCGGAAAGAGCAGTGGGACTTGGAAATCTCGTTTCCTGTTCGCTGAGGCTGGTATAACATATGAACACCAGAGGGCGACAGACATTAATGAGGATGTTCCGACACCTGCCTGTCCAGTGTGGAAATGCTGCTCTTCCACAGGCTTGTTTAAGACCTTCAGCAACCAAAAAAGTCAGCTCCAATATAGCGGGGATAGCCTTCCAGTACCTTCTTTTTCACTGGGTCAAACTTCCAGTACTGCCTTCCACTAAGAAAGTTGGCATAGCCTGTCAATAACAGGGTGTGAAGAAGAGGGGATCAAACAACAGGTAACATTTATTATTAATAGTTAAGAATCATAATAAGCCTATAACAGTCCTTAGAATAGAACCTTCTGGCTTTTGGCGATTCTTTGCTGAACCTATCCTCTCCTTAGCTGGATTTATTCTCATGGATTTAAGTTCCAGTTTCTGATGTGCTGAAGTTTTCCTTCCAATATATATCTTCTGGCCCCTAATTCAATTTTAAATGATACATTTTCTTGAACTGTAATGTTCATTTTTAGGCACAAATATCACAAATAATCTCCCTTTCCCTTTATACAGACTGCAACAGCAGCAAAGTCATCATTACGAGGATTGCTAGTTGGTAATGTTCACTTCAAACGTCTCTGTTACCTTGCTGGTCCTGGAAGGCTGCATCGATGTTGCTGGGGAATCCCCTCCAGTTCTGCGTGCTGTATGGATGTGGACTTTCCACCATCTTGTTGGAGGGATCGAAGATCCAGTATTTATCATCCTTGAAGAAGTAGGTCCTCGGGTCATTGGTTTTACTCCATGTGATGGTGGCCTGGATATCAAAGACAGGAACTCCCAGGCTCTTGACCGTTTCCGGGCCCCTGACCAGATTCTCAGCATCGTAAACCCAGAAATTGTGGCCTGAAAAGACAGAGGTACATCCATATGAGATAATATTTTATTTTATTTGATCTTGTTGCTATTAAGACACTTCCTTTGTCAGCACTTGTTATGGTTGCAAAGCTAAGAATTAATGCCAGATCCTTCAGCGATATCCTCAGCTAGAAAACATCCAGTTATTACGTTAGGTCTATATGCTCTGTAGGTCATCGCATATGTTGACATCGCTCCACTTCTTTCTTTCACATAAAGAAATGTACATTGAACAGCAAACCTTCAACAGTGTGTTTCTAAAATGTGATTCAGCCAGCCAGGTGAATAAGAAGATGGTTTGAACAACTGGGCCCAACCTGGTAAGGAGGCCCAAGCTGAGATTCAATATGGATAGTAGGAGGAGAAAAACTCTGAATTACAGATTTTTAGAAAGCAAATCAAGCTGTACGGTAAAGGATCGACCTGATGGGTTTTTAATGATCCACAGGTCATGTTTGTGTTTTGATTTTGGAAAATGTGGATCTCAGATCTGCCTCTTCCTGGATGAGGCCCAGGAAGGTCAGCATCACCCACCTTGGAAGAACCATATCATCCCAAATATGTCCTCAAAGGCGGCATCGATCTTCTTGGGGAAGCCAGCCCATTGGTAGGCTGCCAGCACTGGGTAGCCGGTCTGGAGGTGCCCGCCTCGGAGGCGCCACACGTAAGAGGACTTGAAGAAGAAGAGATCTCCTCGGATGACCGACACTGCGTCAAAATCTGTGTGGCAGGCATCAGGCTGCAAGCCAGGGCACAACAGTCATAATGCTCTTCAAGAAATGGAAGATGTACGCCAGTGCTGTCTACAAGAGATCTGCTGAATAATCCAGGTATTTAGGGAATTTATTGCACATATCTGGACATTTGTGCCATATATGTAAATACATGTGATGTTTTCCTATACGGAAAACAAATACACATACATATATGTGTTTTGTATATAAATATATACAAATCGGCCAATTTTTAATACTCAAGTATATATGCAGACATAGTAGACATGTATGTCAGATATTTGTTTATATACACATTTTTTTTCATTTGGGAAGAACCGTACATCCAGGCTCATTTGTGTTACTGGCCACATGAGGGGCGGGGTCTGTTACCTTAGATAGAGTGATTTCATTGGTCTCCATCACATATGGCCTGACGATGGCAGGTGGCCGTTTGCCATATAAGGCCTGGATACCCTGCTTGTCATCCTCAGTCAGGGTGACTGGGTCAGAGAAGGTGTAGAAAGGTGACATGACAGCGTCGGGGTCCATGGAGTGGTGCAGGCCCAGCGCATGGCCAAACTCATGGGTGGCCGTGTTGAGCAGGTCCATGCCTTTGGGGAGGGAGACACAGTGACCCCCAGCTCCTTCCATTCATCGGCAATGGATTGCTTCTTGTCAGAAGTGGAAAGTTCAGGTTCAGAAAGTACAGACCAAGATTTCGTTTCAACTGGCCAGTTGAGTATAAAGAGTCACAGTCACAGAGTACTCAACTGGTTGGTTGAAACAAAATCTTGGTCTTGTCACAGTTCACACGGGGCACAGACCGAGGAAGCAGAGGCAGGACTCAAGGAGTCGAGAAACACGGGGTTTAAGTCAAAGTACAAAACGAGCAGGAACATGGAACATGCAGAACCTACAAAATGACGTTAATGACCGGACTGGGGAAACATACTCAAACGCGGACTTAAATTCATCAGACTAAATTTACAACTAGAAACAGCTGGTAACACGGGGATTCCACATGAGGCAGCAAGGGGGCGTGGCACACAGGAGGATCGGACGAGCGGGGCATGACAGGTCTGGATTTGTACTTTCTGACTCTGAACGTTGCACCTCTGCTCCTTGTACAGCATGCTGGTAGAGTGGAACCAGATCCTTCCTTTATGATTTTTATATACATGTGAACATTCTATATATAGAACACAGCTCCCAAAAATGGCTGTACTGCAGTGTTTCCCAATCCAGTGTTCAGGGTCCCATAGTCAATGTTTTTGCTCCCTCTGAGCTCCCTGCCAGACAGTCCACATTTTTGTTCCCTCCCAGCTCCTTACAGGGAATTGGGAGGGAGCAAAAACATGGACTATCTGTAGGTCCACGAGGACTGAACTGGAAAACATTGCTTTACGTAATCCAAAATCCAGAGAACTTGGGTGTATTGTCATCATTAACAAGGGACCCAGAATGGATCTATTTCATCCCTAAAGCTGCTTGTGTTCTTGTTATTTTGCCTTGATGTTAGTGTTGCGGCTACAGCACTAAATTCACTTTCTAACCGTGAATAAACCCCAGCTTTGCCTGCTCACCTGCAATATTCCTCACAGTCCAGTACTCATCGGCATCAAAGTGGATGTCCCCTTGTTTTGGTGTGCCAGGGAAGAAAGCATGGGCTAGCACACCTCCAGGACCATCAAAGGGAAATTCATCTCCATGCCGCAGCCTGCAGTCAGATGAAGAACATCAGTGACATTTTTGGCTTTTTCCCCCAGGTCATAAGGCTCCTAAACCAGGACAATACTCAATGCCTCTAGGTACTGCATCACACTGCCCAAATCGTTGGCACATACCTCAGGCCTCTTGCACATTGCACTTAAATTGCACAGCAAAATACCTCCATGACTTATGTATAGATTATGTACAGCTGAACATTTCATACATATATTTCTTTGTTTTGTTATCATGCACAGCTGCTCGGAGTGACCAGGGTTACATTTCACTACATGTTGTATGTGTACAACTGTGTACGTGACGAATAAACCTCTTGAATCTTGAAACATGCTCTTCATCATTGATGACATTAAGACAAAAACTTCGATCAAATTCTATGTAGCCTTCTTCAAATATTTGCAGCCATTTTTGGCCTTGTATACAGCCATGGAAAAATTAAGAGATCACTCTATATTTTTAAACAAATCTGCATTTTTAAATACTGGTTTAATTTTGCTTCTGCTGGTAGGAGGCTACACTGAGCAGCAGGCTGCTTCCAGGTTCAAAATTTGTAAGACAGTAGTACAGAAGAATAAGATGAAGCAGGGCGGTAGCGACTTTCTAATGCCAGAGATGACCGTTAACTTATCAGACAGTTTCTCATGAATCGGAGGACGACATCAAGTGACCTTGAAAAATTATCGGAAACGTTAAGTGTAGATGTGAAGTGCACTGTTAGGACAGTTCATAACAGGCTCCTAGAAGCAGGACTGAAGTTCCATAAAGCAAGGAAGAAGCCCTTCATTAATGGGAAACTGAGAATAACCAGGCTGCAGTTTGCAAATAAATATACAGTGGTAACTTGGCTCACGAAATTCATTCGTTCGAGGACTCAGCTCACGACCCGAAAAGTTTGAATGAATTTTTCCCATTCAAAATAATGTAAATACAAATAATTCGTTCAAACCTCAGAAACACTGAAACACAGAAAACACTAAGAACAAACGTTTACGGAAGGCGGACCAATACACAACTGAGCAAACGCTTGTTGGCGGGCTGGTCGCTCGAAAGACGCCAAAACACGGAAAAGATCCACAAAACATCCCCCCCAAAAAAATAAACAATTAACATTAAAAGATTGAGTAACAGTTCAAAAACAATACAGTAATTTCGAAAATGTGATTTTTTTATTACGCTGTACATTATTTTCATATGCTTAAAATTTTTATGTACATTTCATGATGCCACGCACTGAAGTACTGTAATTTTATGTATAGATATGTGACTGTTAAAAACAATCACTGAAAGGTACCGCTATAACAGAACGTTCTGTCTCTCTATTTTTTTCTTTTTTCAGATATTTGACCTCTGAAGAGATATAGTAAAGACATACATCTACAAGAAGTTTTTTATACGTTCCACAGCAGTTCTTGGGTATGTACACTTCTTCATGTTTCGGGTGGTTCTTTGGGGTGCTTTCAATGGACCCTTTTGGGGATGTTTGTGTGTTCGCAGCCTGAAAAATGGTTCGCGAACCAGTACCATAATTTTTCGAACATCTGGTTCGTAACCTGATTTGTTCGTGAACAGCACTGTTCGTGGGTCAAGGTACCACTGTATATGTTATTCAGACTCACAGCCATAAATCAAGAAATGAATGAAACAAAAAATTGTGGTCTCTTAATTTTTTCCACAGTTGTATATTTATGATCCAAGCAGGTGTCCCAGAGGCTATAGGGGTTAATGTTTTCAAACACAATAAAAGACAAATTGTGAAAAGGTAGCTTAAGCCTAACATTTAAACTGGTCAATAGGAAGACAAGTAAGTGACACTCCTATTGGATAATCCTTACATTTGGTGTACATTATCTGGCTAATGAAGAAATCCTGCTTTGTGGAATACCCCCATGCCTCTCAAAATACAGATTTGCAATCCAACAATAAAAGGTGCAGGTCTTTTCAGAAATACTGGGTGGAAAGCTTGCAAACAGTTGCACTGATATATTGTGAACCTGACGTTGGTCTCAGGCAGTTAGTGTCCTCGTGTTCCGCTCAGGACGATGCAGACAGAACCCAATTTCTGAGTCCTTCTTGGGCAGGACAAGGTCAACAGCCATGCCTTAGGAATGCCATCATCAGGCGTGGCCTCAGGGAGGGGAGGGAGCACATGATAAGCATGCAGCATCAGAGCCTGAAGGGTAGTTGGTAAAGCTGGTAAAAGACTTGTTTTTGTTGAGGTTTGAGACAGAAAAAACACCATCGGCACTCTAATTGCTGCTGTTGTTTGGGTGGATTCATGGGAACCAGGAGACCACAGCCTTTGGGAAAAGGGAGACTTCATTCTGAGAAGTAAACTAACTCGTCCACAGATCTGATTTTGTCCATTATTCCAGGCTTCATCAGAAAAGTCTCTTGTAGGAGCAGGGGTGGTGCTGAAGGGAGCAGCAATGAAAACTCACAACACCTTAGCTACAGCACATCTTCTATATGTTTTGCATTTTTGCTTTTGTCCTTGTGTCCTTAAGCGGCATGAACACATCCTCACAGCTGCCTCTGCTAAACCCTCAGTTCTGTGGTCACTCAGCTCCCCCTGCCACAGGGATAGGGGGACGAGCCCTACACTATTCCAGTTTTGGGTTAAGAAAATCTGTGTAGATGTTTTCATGCAATTCAGATGTCGATTTAATTATGTTTGGTGAACTTCCAAACTCATCAAGCAACAGATAATTTAAGAATACTGAAGCGGAACGCTTGGAGGTATTTTCATTGTATTATGTCATGTTTCAGGCTGTGGCTTGTTGCAACGTGCTCTTGGCGATAAGTAAACCAGTAGCCCCCCAAGATGATAACACTTCTGCAGAAGCTGTGGGAAAAGAGTTGCGGTTTTGCTAAGGGCATGATAGTTGAGGCTCGCATGCGGGTAATGACAGGTGACACAATGCATGACGGTACAATGTACGTGTTGAACACATCGTGCAGTGATTTTCAACACCCTCTGGGTCCCTATTGACTTGGGAGTGCCCCGGATGAGCCATAGTTTGCTCCCAGGACTGGGAAAAATGAGTGCCAGTTATGCATGAAATAAACCATAAAGCACATTAACATATTTTGAATCCCATGATGGTTGGCTTATGAGGGCTGTGGCCTCACGCCTCCTGGGTTATGTGCATTATTCCTACACCAGGCTCTGCATATGGAGTTTGCAGGTTCTATCTGTGTTCCTCTGGCTCCTCCCTGACAACCTAAAATCCTTCAGTTTGGGGCATTGCGTGATTGCTGTGTATCTGCCCTATGATGGGTTCCCACCCGTCACTAGTTGGGACAAAATAAGTTAACATTTCACAGGTCTATTGTGTGGTGTTTCTGCAAGGGGTCTGCCACAATCATGAATAGCAGTGTTTCACAATCTGGTCCTCGTGGACCTGCAGTCCACGTTTTGCTCCTTCTCAGCCCCCCCGGCAGGAAGCTGGAAGGGGGCAAAAATGTGGACTGTCAGGCATGTAGCAAAAATGTAGACCGTGTGTAGCCCCCAAGGACCGCACTGTGAAACACAGATGAATAGAATAGGGTGTCGCTGAAAGAGCCCATGAACGTGTGACTATTCTGCCGATGCTGGGTTTAAACCCGTTACCTTTGGAGCGCCGGGTAGAGACTTCACTTGCCGAGCCACACGCTGCTCCGAAGGAAGACGTACAATTAATGCGTTTCATGAGATTTGAACCCGCTGCCCCATGCTCTGATTTGTCAGCACAAGTCTCTATCAGTTGACCTATAGGAGTTCACGGTCACATTTTCAACAGTGTTGCACTCTACTTGATTGTTCACCCCTGGGTCTAAGCAGAAACCCCCAGTCACCTGAGGAAGTCGACGGTGATGTCAGAATGTCCATCGTTGACCTCGGTGAGGGTGAGCTGGCTGATTTTGCTCCACATCTCTTGCGCCTCCTTCATGACCCAACGCACCTTCTCCTGGCTTAAATGGCTCGGGAAATTCACTATCCTGAGGAAGAGATGCAAGTTATATTTTACTTTCTGATGGTGCATACGAGTACCTATGATGCTTTGCTACAGCTACGCTTCTTCATCTTTATGCTGTCACCTTCTCTACCTATCTGAGCTCAGCTTGATTTGATTTGCCTCGTCAATTAAAGTGGAAGCGTGGCATTTTTGTGGACAGCTCACAGAAGGTAGTGCTGTAATCTCTGAGCTAATACCTGCCAGCAAAGATATCCCAATCATAGAATATTCCTAAGCATGCCGGACTAAACAGATTCAGACACCTTTCTGGGAATTTAAGAAAGAGCTGTTGCATGAGGTGGGTGGGGGCAAACAAAGTCGCTGATTTGCTTTTTTCATGCCAACAGAGTTGAGGTTTAGCTGGGGGCTGGAATGTGACAAGCGTGCTTCCTCCCGCGGCACAAGCTGTGAACCCAGCATTGGGATCGCTTTAGTGAAAAGGAGCAAGTGGTGAAAAACAAACAGAAAGGATTTGGAAACCGTGACGTGATCACAGGAAGAATTTTGCAACGGGGTATTTTTGCTGACTATTCTGTTTAAATTTGAAGCGCACTAAGACCACATGAGCAGAACTGAGGAAGCCCTACATTCTACCTTCTGCAGATCACTCTGAAGAGATTATTTGGACATTCTTACTTATAGGTGAGGTCATTCTTCTGCCATTTCTTCCCAGTGAGCACAAAGCGCTTTTGCCGCCGTTGCCCTCCGTGCACTGGGGAGTCTGGGACACCACAGCGGGGCCTCTGCGCGGACGCGGAGCCACTTCTCGGGGGTAGCCCTCCGTGCAGGTGCCCCCTGACCCGGGACTCCTTCAGAGTGTCCAGTGTGTGAGGTAGCCCCCCCTTTTTTTTCAGGTGGTTGTCATGTGATTTCTCCAGCCATTCCTGGAAAACCCGGGAAGGAGTGTTAGGGCCAGGAGGTGCAGGAGGAAGGTCAGTGAAGCTCAAGGGTTCATCAGATCACAGAGGAAATAACTTCCCTGGAAAAAAATAAACGTCACAGCTTGTAATTAGCTCCTGTCCTCGTGCCATGAGTTTCTCCTCATTCCACATCTCTCTGAGGTACCCAGATCTCATGGGATCATCAGCACTTAGGGGAAAAAGAGAATTCTAGTGAAACGATAAACTGGGCAGATTCTACTCTTGGATTACTACACCCTCCCAACCTCTCTCCATGTCCAATAATGTGTGTCAATAACAGTTTCACCCAATTTGCTTTTTCCTGTTCAAAAACTTTTTCCAAACTACATCAGTTTGTGGGCGGTATAAATGACCTACTCGCACAGAACAGAGAATTGGTTTTGCAGATTTAT
>JAODLD010000046.1:4144665-4156235 GCA_026781065.1 Mormyrops boulengeri
CCTGATTGGCTGGGAGCTGGGAGGGAGCAAAAACATGGACTGTCCAGGGTTCCCCGAGGACTGGGTTGGGAAACACTATATTACGTGACATAGTCTGGTTAGTTCATGGTTTATGAATGTTGTCTACTCAAGAGAAGGAGGTGGAAGGAAGGAGCATGCACTGATTACCACACCCACCACACGACAAACCACCTCAGGGATGAGGACAGTCCCACCATTGAAAGCCATCTCAGCCATTGTGAAGGCCTCGATGAAGAGCTCAGCAGTGTAAGAATGTGCATGCTATGTTCCAGTAAGCTGTTACAGGATACTGTGCAGCTCCTGGTTTCATTGCAGTACTACTGCACAGCAGGAGGGCTGCAGTGGACCACTGGTGATGTCCGTGGTCTAAACACATCAGTCCGTACAGTGAGCAGACCAGCACTACTGCAGCAAGACAGTCACAGCTTTCTCATCAAACAGAACAGCTCTGAAAAAAGGGAAATTGTGCCATTTCATAATAAAGCAGATACTGGGACAGACTTGAGCTTTGATCACATCAAGCTGATTATGCGTCTATTAGGTTCCTTCAGAAAAGCGAATTACCTGCATAAACACAGGCCCAGAACACGTCATATGTCACGCCCACAGCGCTACGACAGCAGACGCCTCCTACTACCAATTAACAGACGGTACTTAAACCTCGCACTGGCAACAGCACTGGCAATGCACGTACTGAGCGGTCTGACTTCGTTTTCTCTCCCCATTTGTGGTCTGTCTTCCTGGCCCTTCCCGTACCTCCTGCCAGTCCTCCTGCCCTTCCACCCCTCCTGTGATATCCCTCGTGTCCTTGCTCGTGTTTGTTGTCCACGTCTCCGGCTTGATCTCCTGGCTTACCGAGCCCTGACTACGACTTCGGAATGGGCTTCGGCTTTTGGTGATCTGATTCTACAGATATTGGCAACGACCTGGACTTGGCTCTCGACTGCTGTTTGTGTTCCTCCCAATAAACTTGGTTGCCTGGATTCTGGTGTTCGCATCTTGGTTGGCAGGACATCATATCTCTGTCCATAAGTTACTAGTTATTTTAGTTACTAGTTATTATGCCATATGACATGTAATGCGCTTTCCTGGGGGAACCTAATAGACGCATTCTCAGTTTAATGTGATCAAAGTGATCAAAACTCAAGAAGAAAATCTAAAGTCTTAGGAGCAGCAGAATGCTCCGGGGGCTTGAATCTGGCCCCATATGCGTTTTCCCAACTTTTCCATATGGTCCGTCCTACAGATTTCCAAGCAGCCTTGGGGCATGTCCGCCTGAATGCCTCCCAATGGGCTGCTGCTCCATCTACTCTCTACCCCATGCTTTTTGGAGTAGGTTCTGGAACCCACTCTGATTTTATATTGAAAGTCAGTGTTTGGCTTGGCCATGGTTACAAAATACCAGAACAAAGTGGACTGACGGGTCATTAATACGTGATTACGTGACAGGGAGCTACAAATTCAGAGGGATTAGCCAGCCATCAAGCTTACTGAAAACAATGTACAGACGCTCCTCTACTTGCGAACGAGATACATTCCGAACGGCTGTTTGCAACTTGAAATGTTCGTAAGTCGTTATTCAACATAATTTTAAGGGTATACGCAAGTACTAAGAACTAGGGTGCTGGGAGTACACACGTTACATTGCTGCGCGGCGGGAGTAGTGGCCAGAAGTCGTACTAGGCGGAACTGGAGCACAGGAAAAAAAAATTATGTTGCGGACAGGAAATGGAAGCCCAATGAACATAATTTGGACTTACAGTCCTCTTTGTTCGTATGTCTGAAAGTTTGTGAGTTGAATGTTCGTAAGTAGAGGAGCGTCTGTACTTCCTTAGTCTATGCCATAAGAACAGAACTGAATGATAAAATGTAAAATGCAATGCTTTGAAGATGAAGACTTGCTGTCCATGCAGGTGGTGTAATCAGGAGGCACCCAGGCCCGTCCACTCTCAGGGGGGTCCTGCCAGTTCCAGCCCAGGATGGTGCAGGACTGTGCCACCACTGAAAGCCATCTTCCTGTGAAGGCCTCGATGAAGAGCTCAGCACTGTCAGTATTTGCATGGTGAGCAACTTACAGCAGAGTTTTTGGAGGGTACTTAAACTTGACATCTTTCAATAGAAATTGAAAGATTAACAAATAAAAGTTAACACTTTACATGAAGTGCACCTTCATAATGCCTTTATAATGCATACGTAGAACATTCAGTGCACCTTCATAATGCTTTTATAATACATACGTAGAACATTCAGTGCGCTATCAAAATGCATTCATAAGCAGCATGTAAGTATACCTTAACATCTTAACATACTTTAACAGCTGCGGTTTAAAATAACAACATTATTTATTTTTATGGGCAGTGATGGAGCAATTACAATTTACTGCCATTGTACTGTACAGTTGTAAATATGAGAAATAAAAATCTTACATGAAAATAACAAACATTCCAGCCCTCTCGTGTGCCGCGCCCACCTCGTTACCCTCGCGTGAATCCCACTTGTTACCAGCTTTTTCCTGTTTGATCTAGTCATGCCATACCCTGGATCCCCAAGGTCGTAAAAGAGACAACGCCAGCGCCTGTTCCTGTCCCACCAGCACCTGCTGTTCCCGTCCCGCCTGCGCCTGATGTTCTAGACCCGCCTGTTCTGTCTGTAGTGCGTGTTCCTGACCTGCCTGTGATGCCTGTTTCTGACCTGCATATCCTGCCTGATCCTGACCCACCGGTTGGTCCTGACCTGCTAGTCCCGGCGGCCGACGCTCCGGCCCCAGCGGTTCCAGTCCCAGCAACGGCCGCGCCGCCCTGCGTAACTCCAGTCACGGCGGCTGACGCACAGCTCTAAGGGGGTTCCAGTCTTGGCGGCTGACGTACCACCCTCTGAGGCACCTGCTGCGTCGCCATCCTCTGGGACACCTGCTGCGTCACTGCCCTCCGAGGCTCCTACGCCTCTGCTGCCACCGCCCAAGGTTCCTACGCCTCCGCTGCCTGAGGCTCCTGCGGCGCTGGCTTCGCCCACGCCTGAGGTCCCAGACCAGCCCGTGACGCCCAGCGAGGCTCCAGTCGAGGCCCCTGCAGCGATGCCACCCCCTGAGGTACCTGAGCCTGCGGTGTCTGCAGCGGCCCCAGCGGTTCCAGTCCTGGTGCCTCCTGCTCCACCTGTCTCTGATGTCCCTGCTCCGCCTGTACATGTCGTCCCTGCTCGGCCCACGGAGGCCTTGGATCCAGTCCCCCCGGTTCCTGATCTGGCTCCTACACCACCAGTCCCCGGTCTTGAGGGGGTCCAGGACCATGCGACCCCTTCTGAGGGTTCGCCCCGATCATCACCCTGGGGTGCTCGATCCAGGCCGGGTCCTCTCCTGTCAGTCTCTCCAAAGGGGAAAGGACACATGCGCAGGGGTCAGGTCCCGCCCGCCCTGTCCCCCAGCTCACCTGCGGTCCCCCGGGCTCCTGCTCGGCTGACGCCTGCGGGTCCCCCACCGTCGCCTCGTCGGCCGCCTTCAGCCCCACCTCCGAAGCCTCATTGGCCACCTGCGGGATCCCGCGCTCCAACTCCTCGCTTGCCTGTGGGTCCCTCCACTCTGGTTCATCAGTGGACGGCGCCTCCGCCTGCTGTGGCTGTGCCGTCGCCTGCTGCGGCTTCCCCTCCCTCCTTGCCTCCGCCGTGGTCCCCTTCTGCTCCTTCCTCACCTCCACTGGTGCCCCCTTCGACCCTTGTCCTGGTTTCTGCCCTTATTCTGTGTTTCTGTCCTATTCCGAGTGCCCCGGTAATGGTTTTGTCTTATGTTCCAGGTCCCGTGTCATCCGCCGCTCCCCTTGAGGCGCGCCCGGAGTGCTCGCCTTTGGGGAGGGGTTCTGTCATGTCCCTCCATCCAGCCCTCTCGTGTACCACGCCCACCTTGTTACCGTCGTGTGAATCCTGCTTGGTACCAGCTGTTTCCTGTTTGATCTAGTCAGTTCTGTGCATTTAATCCGCGTTCAAGTCTGTTTCCCAGGTTGGTCATTAACGTTGTCTACCGTTTCGTACCTTGTCTTGTCGTTTCTCCCAATTAAACCCTGTATTCCCTGAACCTCCGTCTCCCTTATCCTGATTCTTCGACCGATCGCAACACTTATTATTGTTATTATCAATAATAATACAAACTGTAATAATAATAATAATAATGATAATAATACTGAATCTCATTATTTTTAAAGATGACTTATCTCCTTGTCAGATCTCAGCATGATATTATAAACAAGTTATTGTCACGCCCACATGGGCGGGACCAGGCACCTTTAAACAGTCATCGGCTAATCGCTCCACTTCTTAAGCGGGCAAGCCCAGTGGCTCACTGCGAAGTATTGTTGCCACTCCTTCTAATGTGCCTTACTGAGCCTGATCCATTGACCTGCCCTCTCCGATCTACCATGCATTCCTGCTCCGTCCTGCCCTGCTACCCCATCCGCTTCGTTCCTCCCTTCCCATCGTCGTCCTGTCCCGTCTCTCCTTGTAGGACTGACTCTCCCGGACAACGAACGCTTGCCTACTGTCCGATTACGATTTTGGATTTCCCCTTTGGCTGTATTCATTCCTGGGTTATTGATTAAACCTGTTCGCTACTGCATCACGGGGTCTGCCTCCTCTGTCCTTACCGTCCATCACAGAATACTTCGCCTGAGAAAAATGGACCCCGCGGAGTCTCCACGCCTTCAGCAGCAGGTAGACTGATTAACTTCCCTCATCACCAAGCTCCTGGAGGCACAAGCTGCCTGTGCCCAACTACCAGGTTCCCCACCGCAAACATCTGCTCCGGTTCCTGTAGCCATCCCTGACAAGTATGATGGCAATCCCGTTCACTGTAAAGCCTTTTTAATGCAGTGTGGCTTATACATTGAGGAGCACCCCGATCGCTTTATCGAGGAGACATCCCACATCTGCTTTGTTATATCACTGCTTACTGGACGCGCGTGTGATTGAGCAACAGCTCCTTGGGCGGATGACAGCTTTTAGAATCAGCCTGAGATTTCCAGGTGGCGTTCAAGGAGATCTTTGATCACCCTGCTGTGGGAAGCAGTCTGGGGGAACGACTAGTGGATCTTAGATAAGGCACCAGAACGGTGGCAGAATTCTCATTAGAATTCCGCACCATCGTGGCAGGACTGCATTGGCCAGAGGATTGCTTACGGATTCTCTATAGACGTGCCCTTAACCCGGACATACAGGACAAACTCATGTCCAGGGGTGCATCTCTGTCTTTCGAAGATTTTATTGGCTTGTCTGTCACTCTTCCTGTCCCATTCGGCCTCCTCGTCCGGCACCCTCTGTTAAGGTAGGCATCTCTGCTCTTTTCGATGTTTCACAAGATCAGTTCACCATACTGGTTGAGGTAACGTTTGCTGGAAAACAGTTGTGTACACGAGCTCTCATTGACTCAGGGGCAGCCGGGAATTTTATCGATCAGGCTGTAGCACAGAAACTGCAAAGCAAGGTATCATCCGTCCATCTAAATCCCCGACTACAGCAGGCTTCTTTTTTGTGAAAAAGAAGGATGGAGGATTATGTCCGTGTATTGATTACAGAGCCCTCAACGCTATTACAGTTAAGCGACGTGAACCTCTACCCCGATTCCCTCTGCGCTGGAACAACTCTGGGAGGCTAAGATCGTCACGAAATTAGACCTCCGCCGTGCATACAACCTTGTTCGCATCCGAAGAGGAGATGAGTGGAAAACCTCCTTTATAACCCATACTGGTCAATACGAATATCGAGTGATGCCTTACGGTCTAGCTAACAGCCCGTCTATATTCCAGGCGATCATGCATGCTGTTTTTCGTGACATGGTCAACCGGTTTGTTGTCGTCTACATAGACGATATATTAATCTACTCTCCTTCCCTCACCCTGTACACCAGGTTCTCCAGAGACTGCGGGAATACCAGCTTTTCGTGAAAGAGGAAAAGTGTGAATTTCATCAAGCTCAGGTACAATTTCTGGGTTATGTTATCAAACCGGGGGCGGTGGTCATGGATGAACGGAAAGTAACAGCTATCCAAGAGTGGCTTCGACCCCAATTTCTGGGTTTTGCCAATTTTTACCGTAGGTTCATCAGAAATTTCAGCCGGGTGGCTGCGCCTCTCACTTCCCTTACGAGAGGTAAAAGCAACCGACTACAGTTGACTCCGGAGGCTGATCGCGCCTTCCAGGAGCTTAAGTACGCCTTCTGCTCGGCCCCGGTCCTCCAACAACCACGTCCAGAGGATCCGTTTGAGGTAGAGGTGGATGCATCTGAGACCGGCATAGGTGCCATTCTCATCCAGAGGGACCCGGTTACTGGCCGCCGACATCCATGTGCGTATTACTCCAAAAAACTCACCCCTGTTGAAAGTAATTATGACGTGGGGGACCGGGAACTACTAGCCATAAAATTAGCATTGGAAGAGTGGAGACATTGGTTGGAGGGGGCTAAGCACCCCTTCCAGGTGTTCACCGACCACTACAACCTCGAATATGTGCAGAAGGCGAAAAGACTGAATCCACATCAGGCTCGTTGGGCCATGTTTTTTGCTCGCTTCGCCTTCACGGTTACTTACCTTCCAGGGTCAAAAAACGTTAAGGCTGATGTGTTATCCCGGCAATACGACCTCCCGACGTTGGTAGACCGAACCACACCCATTCTAGTCTCATCTTGCTTCACAGCTATCATCTCCTGGTCCCTGGAGGACAGCCTTAATGCTGCAAATGAACGCTCGACGCCACCCACCGTTTGCCCCCCAGGACGGCTGTATGTACCAGCCCCGCATCAAGTTGCAGTGGTCAGGTGGGTGCATATATCTTGCAGCTCAGGACACCCGGGGGTTGCCGCTACCCTCCGGTTGGTGGCCCGAAGATACTAGTGGCCTGGATGATGGAGGGAGGTGGAACGATATGTGGCCTCCTGCCCAGAGTGCGCCCAACTCAAGGCCTCCCATCAACCACCTGCTGGGCTACTTCATTCTCTGCCAATCCCTTCACACCCCTGGTCGCACTTAGCAATGGACTTCATGACCGATCTTCCACTCTCAAAGGGTAATACCGTGATACCATAGTGGATCGTTTTTCGAAAATGTGTTGGTTGATTGCTCATCCTAAACTTCCTAATGCAGCAGACTTGGCTGAGTTGTTACTAACCTGGGTGTTACGGTATTACGGGATTCCTGAAGATATTATATCTGACCGAGGGCCTCAGTTCTCCTCACAGGTGTTTCACTCCTTCTGCGCCAAGTTCAACATCTCCCTCAGTCTCACGTCAGCATACCACCCCCAATCCAACGGCTTGGTGGAAAGGACCAACCAGGAGGTCTCCAAAGCACTAAGGCTTCTTTGAAGGATAGACCCACCGAGTGGGGAACCCACCTTCTATGGACAGAATACGCCCTCAACACCCGAATAAACCCGGTCAGTAATCTTTCACCGTTTCAATGTCTGTTAGGATATCACCTACAGCTCTTCCCCTGGGACTCCCTGACTAGTGATGTTCCTCAAGTGGACGAGTGGTTCCAGGGGGCCCGGGACGTGTGGCGTCGTACCCAGCTCGCCCTCTCCAAACAATCTTCGAGACAGAAAGTCCAGCCCGATAAACATCGACGCCCTACTCCCCCCCCTATCTGGTGGGCCAACAGGTCTGGCTCTCGGCCCGTAACCTCAAACTCCCATCCTGCTGTAAGTTGTCGGCCTGCTTTCTTGGACCTTTCAGGATCGTCAAACGTGTGGGACCCGACTCTTTTAGGTTGCAACTACCCAAAATTTATAGCATTTGTCCCACGTTCCATGCTTCCCTCCTGAAGCCTGTGCGTTACAGCTCAGCGCATCCATCTACTGACGCAGCGGTACCTCCTCCCTGTACCCTGCAGGATGGTTCCCAAGTATACCAGATGCGGGCCCTCCTGGACTCCTGCTGTCGAGCGGGACGATTGCAATATCTGGTGAACTGGGAGGGGTTCGGCCCAGAAGAACTGTCGTGGGTGTCCGAGTCGGACATACTGGACCCCACTCTGGTGTCGGACTTCCATGCCGTGCATCCTTCCAAGTCTGCTCCCCGGCGCCGCGGGGCCGTCCACGTCGCCCATCTCGGCCTCCAGGAGGCGACCGTCGGGGGGGGGGTACTGTCACGCCCACACGGACGGGACCAAGCACCTGCAAGCAATCATCAGCTAATCGCTCCACTTCTTAAGCGGGCGAGCCCCGTGGCTCACTGAGAAGTATTGTTGCCATTCTTAATAATGTCCCTTACTGAGCAATTATCTCTCTTTTGTCTTCCCTGATTGCCCTGCCTGCTGTGTCCTGCCTTGCTGTCCTGTCTGCCCTACCCGTTGTGCCTGATCCATCAACCTGCCCTCTCCGATCTACCCTGCCTTCCTGCTCCGTCCTGCCCTGCTACCCCATCCGCTTCGTTCCTCCCTTCCCATCGTCGTCCTGTCCCATCTCTCCTCGTAGGACTGACTCTCCCGGACAACAAACTCTTGCCTGCCCTCCGATTACAATTTTGGATTTCCCCTTTGGCTGTATTCATTCCCGGGTTGTTGATTAAACCTGTTCGCTACCGAATCACGGGGTCTGCCTCCTCCGTCCTTACCGTCCATCACAGTTATGTTTAGTGAACACATTAATTATACACTATAATCAATCTTACAGTGTAGTAACTGTTAGCAGCTGAGTGGTGATTAATGGGCCTGCTTTGCTGCGATGTGCTGGGGTGGGTTAGATCCTCAAGCTCCAGATGTATGAATTATTCACTGAATGGAAATACGGGTTTCTGTCTCTACATCGCCATGGTAACAAACAACAATGTTAATAGGGATAACGAGGTTTTATCAAATGTTTATTAGTTGTACTGCCAACTAACCATAGCTCTGTCAAGGGTAAGCCATTACTGGTGAATATATTGTTCACTAAAATGTCCAATCAGATTCCTGACGATTATCCCAAGCGAAGGCTGTAATCAGTCATCAAAACTGCTGTTCATCACCATTTTCCCAACAAACTTTTTGTCAAGAGGAACCACCTTCACGTACTGACACTTAGGTATACATATTATTCATTCATTTATATTATTATTAGACCACTGGACCGCTGGTACCCTGCTGACGTGCAGAAGCGAGCTCGGGTGAATGAGTACTTCTCCTGGCAGCACACAGCCATTCGTAGCCACGCTTCTAAGGTCTTCTGGTTTAGAGTAAGCCACTCCGTCCCTAAGGGAGCACTCGTCTCCATCTTTTTTTGTATATTCTGCGCTACTTCATAATAACAAGAAGCTTTTTTGCTTATACCACAGTTGCAGTGGTGAAACACATTTACAATGGAATCAAAATTAACACTTGTAATAAAAGGCGGCCTCACTTCTTCCTGCAATCAGACCACAACTGAAGTATAGTACCTTATATTTATACTTATATATTACTTTATATTTCAGTGCACTGCTTAATATTTCGTAAGTTAAAATTGCTGGCATTTCACCATGGAAGAAAAAAGTACATTATTGTTCAGGAAATGAGGTAGGTTTTGTTGTGGAGCAGTTCAATGACACAGAAAAGGCAGGTAGCATTAACTAAGACTGTATCGATTTGTGGTGAATTAAAGCCCAGAAAATAGCAGTAGTATGACATAAAACTGTATTTCTCATGTTAGAGTTGGAAATTGATGACATGTTGCTTTAACAGTGCATGGTTCCCATCATTACTGGTGCAGAAGTACCCAAGGAAAAGATGGATTCAGCACTGGAGGACCTTAGCTCAACCCTGAATATCTTTGAGAATAAGTTCCTCCAGGACCAACACTTCATTAATGGAGATCGGATTTCATTGGCTGACCTAGTGGCCATTACAGAGATGATGCAGGTATGTTTACATCGATTTACATGTATGTTTTTTTAGTAGTACAAGCGAGACAGGTGATACATCAGAGAGATACAGCTGTCAAGGAACCAACTTTGGTACAAGTGCTGCTAGACTGACCTTCTAGTCAGTAACTGGTGTAAGATTGTTATGGGAATAGGAGCTACACAAAACATCATGGGATCCCACATCAGAAAAGCTCTTCAAGTAAATCACACCAGGAGAGCCCAGTAGGAACCAAGGGCAATATTGACTGTGAAATCTGGGATAAATATGAAACAAATACTACTAAAATTTTTTATGGTTGGCCATATTCCTAATATGAAATAAAGTTTTGGTAGTTACAATTTTACTATTGAAGGAAATGTAGTACTGTACTTTTAATAATTCTTGTGCATACAGCAGGAAGGTATGTCAAATGCACACAAATAAACATATATTGCAAAACAAAATGCAAAGACAGTATACATAGCGCAGACAAATGACCAGTGCAAACAAATTAAATTATGTTCATTATATATTATGTCTTTAAATGGCAATTTGTATTTGTGCTGGAGTCTCTTGTTCTCATTGTCAGCCATTGAGTTTAAGTGGTGACATTCTCTACTGTGTGTTTCGCTCAGCCTGTGGGTGCAGGCCTGGATGTTTTCAAGGACAGACCCAGACTGAGCGCTTGGAGGGACCGTGTGAAGCAGGAGCTGGGGGTGGCTGTGTTCCACGAGCCCCATGAGGTCATCATGAATGCGGCCAGCCTGCCACAGACGATAGAGGAGAAGGGAATGCTGGAGTTCCTCAAACCGCGGATCCAGAAGCTGTTCAACTGACAGCTGACTGCATTTCTCTCTCCTTGTATAGATCAGGGTTGTTATCGTTAACAAAAACTAAAATTAAAACTAGAATAAAAAGCTACCACCAAATGAAAATTATAAATGTTGCTTCTGAAACTGAAATAAACATCAAATACTTTCCACTGTAGTTTTTAATATTGTTTAGCTAAAGTTATGGTTTATCATTAATGAGGTTTAATAATACCTGGAACGTGTTTTACCCATTTTGAGGACATTAGTAGATAATGTGCGCTGTGTATTCGTGTAGGATTCTCCAAAGATCAGACACATAAAATAATTCTACCACTTTCAGTCTATCCCTAGAAATAAAATGACTAAATAGAAATGGCCAGGATCTGTCCCTGCTGGTCCCGGCATGTTCCCGTTTGGCCAGCAGATGTCACTGGCCATTCTGTCTGTTCCTAATGTTCCTAAGCCTAGTGTATCAAGTACTCACACATAAGAACATAAGAAATTTACAAATGAGAGGAGGCCGTTCGGCCCATCAAGCTCATTTGGGGAGGACCTACCTAATAGCTCAGAGTTGTAAAAATCTTATCTAGCTCTGATTTAAAGGGCCCCAGGGTTTTAGCTTGCGCTGCATTAATATGAAGACTATTCCATACTCTAACTACACGCTGTGTAAAGAAGTGCTTTCTCAAATTCATTTTTAAATGTTCTCCTGCTAATTTCCACTTATGGCCACGAGTTTTAGTATTTAAACTAATACTGAAGTAGCCATTTGGCCTAACAGCATCCAGACTCCAGACCTGTTAGAATCGTATATACCTGGATCATGTACCCCCTTAGTCTCCTTTGCTTGAGGCTAAACAGATTCAGCTCAGCTAACCTCTCCTCATAAGACATTCCTCTAAGAC
>JAODLD010000046.1:4200724-4226780 GCA_026781065.1 Mormyrops boulengeri
CCTCTCTCATCTTTTTAAGTGGGAGAACTTGCACAATTGGTGGCTGACTAAATACTTTTTTGCCCCACTGTATATCAGAAGTGAACTAAAAACTGGTTTCCGCAGTGGCGGTTTTAGACCATTTTGACTGGGTGGGGGGGTTAGATTGCAGCCAGTTGTTCTGTTAGGGGGGGCAGATGCATTTGACCTCAGTTTCCTTCAAGTATTACTTACACTAGATTGCCAGCATTAAGAAGCAAAACACAATTTTGAAAACCGTTATTTATGCAGTGTTTTGCAGTTACATTTTATAGTTTTTACAAATATGTAACTCACTCTGATCTCTTGTCTAGATTGTCTTGCTACTACAAGCTTGAATTTTTATTCTTTTTTCCTGTTGTTAACGTCGCTTTTTACCCACTGAAGCGACTCGACCACCCGGCACTTACGTTTTTATTTTGCCTGTTCCCAGCGCACAAAATTTTAGCCCACATATATATGTAAATGTAAATAATAATAGTAATGCATTTATTTCAGACCCAAATCGCATACATATTTAGGGGGGCCACAGGGGAAGAATGCATGTTGTCATGCATGTTGTTGTGTGGCATAACCCACCTCAGCTTGGAAGGGGCGTGGTTTACCCAGGTCAGTGATGATATGGATGTGAAAGCATTTATAAATGATCACTGGATCATCCTTATTCAGCCAGGTGGTATAAACAGATGCCTGGTGACTATCACAGGACAATCTGCTAAAGATTTTTTATACTTAAATAGATGAATAATTTCAGAACAAAGTTTATTTAAATAAATGTGACTATGACTCCCAAGCACAGAAAACAAATGGGCTTCTTTTAGAAGTAAACCTACTGCCAAGACCTTGCTTTGAATTTTTATTTCTGTCTTTCACCAGCTGTGACCACAACCCCTCCAGCAAAAAAAAATAAATCACAACAAGCCCGTAGCTAAGCGCACCACTTATCAGGTGCTGTTGATGTACAAGCATGAAGGTCACACTGTCTTTGTTAGAGGTCAGTAAGTAAAATGTCAGCTGAAATTCAAGCTACTGGCATCTTGTTTGGGGTGTTCCTCTGCCTTGTGCCCTGTATTTCCTAGGATAGGATCCAGACTCTCTGTGACCCTGTACTGGATAACCATTTGGAAAATGGATGGATGGAATGCAAGCTGCATACCATGCAGTGGGAGCCTTCGGCAGAAGCAGCTGGAGATGTAAGCAGGGGTGATGTTAAAGCAAGTGGTGGTGTGAAAGCCGAGGGAGTCGACAATCACCTCGGGGCAGCTGGATCCTCGGAGCCCCCAGGCTGGACGGGAACTTCACCCTCAGAGTCAATCTGCGTGGCCAGCACAACACTGGCCTCCAGCACCATGTTTTCCACACTGAAGCGCACAGGCCTGAAAGGTTTATTGTTTTTAAAAACAGAACATCTCTCCTATGATTATGTCTTTTGCAGTTATATATATATATATATATATATGTCTGCGGTGGATTTGACCGAATCAAGATTCTACATGTCACAAAAATGGTCCAACTCATCCCAGACATTTAAAAGCCATCAGGTAAAAAAAAATCATCTTAAAGGCCGTCCATTTAAAAGGTCAACAGTATGTTAATAATATAATTAGACATGCATGCAGATTTGCTTGAGAATTTGTGAAAATACTTCACCACTGGTACACGTGGCAAAAGAGCTCAACAGGAGAAATTCATCTGTAGAGCAGGCGAAATGGTTAAAAGAGAGAAAACTATTGAGAAAGGTCAGACTGACCAAGATGCTCCAATCACAACATTCCAGAGGGGACTCACTGTCCAGGGTGTCCAAAGTGGACATAAACAGGCAGGCCATGTGATTCTGCAAAAGACAGCAGGCCCTGGAAAGCACAGAGATCACCTTTTTAATGGAATTAACCATACCATACAGACATGCAGAATAACTCAAAAATGTCACAGGGACAGGTCAGGTCATGCAAGGGCCTGTACTTCTCACAGCTGTGCCCAGATACCCACTGAAACCTCAAACTTCAGTATTCATCTGCAAAATGTGTACATATAAACATCTGCTAAGGAATGGTATGGCCTCTGTTTTATCCCCAGCTGTGCCCTTCTGTTTATATGCTGTGGCACACTCCTAAGAGAAACAGGGAACAAGCTAACCTGGTTACTTTTTAAGGCCTTAGTGTCGAAGGGTTCAATAAATCTTTATAAAAGGGCAGCCATCAGCACGGCAAGCACTCTACGTTGTATAACCTTGGCAAAACCCCCTCACATGCAACATGCACCCTATGACCACTGTTGCTGGAAGGTGTCCCAAGTTGTGCAAACCAAGGTCCCTGCTTCAGGACTAGAGGAAGTGGTGCAGTCCCATACATTAAAAATTGCAAATAACAGGGGGAATGCATGTTGTTTTATGCATTTCTCTGATATTTTCTGCAAAGGTTGAAAAGAATAGAACCATCTTTACATACAACAAATGCCAAATATGTCAAATAGTGCAAAATATTCAGAACTGACCAAGTAAGAGCTACATCAGTTAATAGATCTGATGAGTAGGACTGTGGCCTCAAAGCTCAAGGACATGGGGTTTAGGCGCCACAATGGTTCTCCACATATAGTGTCTGTATATTCACTTTATCTTTAAGTCTGCTTTCTGGCTGTCTGGTTTCCTCACACAATTAAAATACTGCAAATTGGTCTTTGAAAGCTTCACTACATATGGGTCATATGCATTGGTCTGGCAACCTGTCCAGGAATCTCTCCACCTTTTTGGCCCATATTTTCCAGAATTCTGGATTCAGGGAAATCGCCAAGGAAACAGGAAAACTCATTCTGTTCCCATGGTACCCACCAAGTTTGTGGACCTGCTTTGGGTCCAAATTCATGCTAACGTGATAGGACTCAGGGTTCTCTGAAACACTGAAGTCCTGGGCCATAAATAAACCCACCATAAAAATTAAATCATGTTGCGGCACTCAGTGGTTCATGTGACAGATAACAGCACCCTTCCAAAAATACCGTCTTACCCTGAGCTCCTTCAGACAGAATGTTATGTCCGAGTCGACTCCTACATGGAAGTAGTCAAATTCCTCAGGGTGAAGGGACATCTCTGTGCTCATGACCTTTATCTGATCTGATTTATTACAAACAACCCTGCTATACTGAATGGCTTTTTTAAAAATGCTGAATTTCACCATGAAAAAATTCTTTTAAATGCTTCAGATCACAAATTGCTCCTTGTAACTGGAATACTTGAAGGCTATTCTTGACAGACTAAAAGAGATACAGTACTATTTTTCCACTGACAGAAATATAAAGATTTAACAATCAAACCAAACCCCTTTCTTCACAGTAATTCCTCATGGTGACCCTTTCTGGACACACTGAAAGGGTCACTTCCTCTTGAGATGCCGGAAAGTGGATCACCATGTCACCTAGGAGACTGGAAACAGCAAGGGGGAAATGCGGGCTATTCAGGACCATTGTACCTGCTGCAATTTTGTTTTCACAGAGAGTGGAGGTCACTCCAGTCAAGATCACCAGCAGAGGTCTGTGGGGGATCCCGTGCCCAGCACTGTCTGTAGTGCACCATGTGGCACTATATAAAAATAGCAAATGATCATTCCACAAGGTGTGAGGCAACAGTGCAACCCATTGAACCATCCAGTCCTTCTGCACCCATTCAAGGGAATTTATTTCAAAATATGCCATCAATTTCATTTATCTGTGTTCTTGTAATCTATAAAGCACAATAACAAGAAAACATCTGGAGTGTGTTTCAAATCTTGTTGGATTTAAGGCAGCCTGGGCTAAAGGGCCTTTATCTTTGTTCACCTACATTTAGCCAGGGATGGGAACAAGTCATTCTTTGGTGACTCTGAGTCAAGTCTCGAGTCGAAACATTGCAAGTCCAAGTAAAAGTCTCAAGACAGGTGCCCTCAAGTCCAAGTCGTTCCATCTTTTGTTGCTGTTGAGTCACAAGTCATTGAATTTGTAACTCAAGTCCAAGTCGAGTTGTGAGTTATGTAACTTGAGTCCCTACCTCTGTCAGTTTTTTTTACCTTTAGTGATTAAAGCCTGCTGCAGCAAAAACGCACCACAGTATATTGTAGGTTAAGTCCTTCATAGGCAGAGATAGGTTGAAAAGAGAGTCTCCACTCAGTCACAGTTGTCCTCACATGGTTTTTTAGTCTGTGTACATGCAGGGAATTATGCATCTTTTCAGCCATCGCAGGAGAACTTGCATTCAACCAAATGAAAATGAAGGCAACAGAGAACTGATATACCCTGAATTTATAATATTAATACTATGGTCTCCAGAGGGGGGACTATAACCTCAAGTCTTCTTGAGTCATAGGGTCCAAGTCTCGAGTACTTGCCCTCAAGTCCGAGTCGAGTCCAAGTCATTCCATCGATTTTGCTGAATCGATTCACAAGTCATGAAATTTGTGACTTCAGTCCGAGTCGAGTTTCAAGTCAGTGATTTGAGTCCCCACCTTTGCATTTAGCCCAGTTATCTGGCTAAGCATAAAATCCAGCTTTGTGAAACAGGCCCCTGGTTGTTTTAACTTATTGTTTTGTCATATCTTGTTTTATTAGTGTTATTTTGTTGTTTATATTCTTTGTGAGATGACATTCACTGTGCTGAAAGGTGCTGTTAAAAAAAAAACATTTATTAAACACAGTTCACGCTATCTGCATGTAGGTGGCAAAGGTAGATAGTTTAGTCCAGAAAGCAAAAATCCAGACCAAGATTTTGTTTCAACCAGTACTCTGTGACTGTGACTTTTTATATTCAACCAATTGAGTACTCTCTGACTGTGACTCTTCATACTTAACTGGTTGGTTAAAACAAAATGTTAGTCTGGATTTTTACTTTCTGTATATTAACTATCCAGCTCTGGGAGATGGTGATTCTGCATGCTAACCTGGGCTGGGCCTTCAGGACATTAGGACAGAGGTGAGCAGGAAACACAGCCTGGAGCACATCACACTCCTGGAAGCCCAGGTTGTAGGTTTTTGTGATGCCTATGCCACAAAGCATAGCCAACTGTAATGACTCTAAGTAAACGCAACAGATTGTGACCGGTTATGCTGATGAACAATCTATGGTCTGCTGGGGTTACATTGCCATCTACTGTCTATAGTGTGTGAAACAGCATTTTAAGAAATCAGGAGGCAGTGATCCTAAACGAACTTACATTTTACATGTTATGAGCAACACTAAATCTGTTCTGTGAAGTAATAGTTATCTTCAAGAAATTACAAATTTTAACTTATAAAAACATCAAAACAATTTGCATTCTGTCTAGAGGGTAGCATTCATCATCGTCGTCATAATTGTTGCTATTGTTGTTGTCAGATAAAATATTTCTTCTGTAACACATTATGCTAAACCAAGCATTTATGTCCCTATGATATGCTTTATGTCCACTTACCATGCTTGCAAAAAAGTTGGAAAGTGACTTGGGTGTCTGAAAGGCTAGTGGATATTTTACAGCTGTCCACGCTGCGCTCGATGGAAGCTGGGCAGCGGAATAATGGCAAAACAGACTAAAAAAAAATTAAAATAAAGACATCGATTTTGTATAAGAATAGATTAGTCTTTTCTTGGCACAGTTTTTATTGCTCTTAAATAGTCATAGCAGTAATACAAATTGATAAAGGAAAAGTGTTTTATAAAAGCATGCAAGTACTTCGAATACTTTGAATAGAGGCTGTGAAGGATGTAGATTTGGGTCTGAAAAAGAGGGACATGTCCCTACCAAAATTATGGGAGTACAGGGGCCTTAAAAAATTCGAAACATAATTGGATTAGTCTGGGCTGGATCCCCATAATCTTTAGCAGAACCCCTGCATGTGTGTTTAGGGAGGTGGGGGGTCAGGGCTAATTTAGTCTCTAACAAATCTACACCCTCGCTCGTACTTGAGCCTCCCTGCCCACACCTTAATTGGCAGCTTGCATCTTCCCAGCGCTGCCTGTGGTGGACTGGTGTTCAAACTGTACAGCTGGAAAAAGAGCCGTGAGAAGAGGAAGCAGCCATAGGAGGAGTGCGCCGGACCGACTGAGCGCACGGCCACCTGCAGGTGGGGGACACAGCGGCGATGTTTACTGACCCCACTCAAACCATGCATTATCATGGGGCCCTGATGTTTAGGATCCCCTGTTGACCACAAACAGTGACTACATTGGGGGGGGCTTTTAGAGTAGGACCTGTCCATGGGGACACACGCCACTCGACACTGGACTCTCCAAAATCTGATAGCATACACTATTTAATCAATATCAGATATGGCTTCTAAATTCTTGTTTTTATTTCCACAGTTCTCCGAAGTAGAACAAAACTGTCCACCGTATCCTATGGAGAGGTACACTGACAATACAGGAGCAGTGTTGGGGAAGATTTGCTGTAAGATTTCTTGTAATCCATTACAGAGGAAAGTTCAGTGGAAAGTTCAAGTAAGGTGGAAAGTTCAGGTTCAGAAAGTACAAATCCAGACCACGGTTTTGTTTTAACCAACCAGTTAATGGTTGTGATACTCAGCATGGTCTGCATTTGTACTTTCTGGACCTGAACTTTCCACCTCTATCTGTAATGATTACTTTTGTGAGTGACTTCCCCAACACTGTGTAGGAGCCTTCAATGACAATGTTATGGACTGGTGAAAATGACACACAAGGACAAAACGGACAGTGCCACTCGGAAGCCACTCACCCCTTTCTCCAAAGGGTCGAGCCACATTTCATCGCTTATTCGTGACAGCGCATGAATCGCCTTTCCAAATACTGCAAATACCACTGGAATGAGTGACTGTGCTAAATTGATACCATAATACAATCTCAAATATTTCTGAAATTATAGAAACACCGCCGTTATCGGTGTGTAAGACTTACCCAAGACAATGGGATATGCAGACATTCTGAGTAATAATAGCACAATTAATATCACTATATTTCATCTAGACCTATGTAGTATGGGAGGTATTTTCTGCAAAAAATAAAATGAAAATGATAAAAAGAAAATACAATCTACACTTTGCCATTTAGTTTCCAAAGTCTGTGTGCAAAAATCCTGCAAATATTTAAATTAAATAGCACAATTTGCACTTTAATTTTCCACTCATGTATGAGTCAGATGTGAAAAATTAAAAAATTAAATTAAAACCCCTTTCTGTCTTTTCATTTTCCAATTTGCCTTTTCATTTTCAAGTTCACTACATGCAAATATATGTTAATCGGAGCGGGGCGGTGGGCGGAGCTACGGATCACTGCTGCGCGTTCTCAGTGCTTCTGCCGATTCTGGTGTCTTCGTGTTTCTTAGCCATGGTCAAGCTTGTCGCCAAAACTAATGGCAAAGTCACACGCGGCTCAAGTTAGCTACTTATCTGCAGCTTCCGATTCGTTTAGCTTCTTATTCGTAGCGTCTTATTTTGCGGCTTAAGTTATTTACAGCTTCCTTATAGGGGAGTGTTCGCAGCTGCACATGCTGTACAGTTTTTAGTTAAGACATTTTGAAATTACGAAATAAAATATTATGTCGTACGCTATAATGGCAGGTATGCCATTGTAAGGAAACACGTAAATTAGCCTAGGCCAGACTGCCGTGTTTTCATATGGTAGCTATCTGCCCTAGGCTAATTTCAGCGTCATTAGAGTGGCATGCTTGGTGTGTACTATGCATTTCATACTTGCCTTACCTAAGATGAATAAGACCTCCGCATTCCATTTGGAAATATTGCTTCTTATTCAAATAAGTGTGAACAATTGATCAAAGTGTCATGCGACCAGTTTACTATTACAAATGAAAAATCACATTATGCCCAGGTAAGTCCACCATTTTCAATACAGGAAGACTTTCTTGTACGAAATAAATATACGTTCTATAGCTCAAACCTTTTATTCATACGTTATTTTGTATTTCCAAAATGTCTTGTAAAAACTGCATCATGCTCAAACATTCCCTTCTAGCGGTGCTGTGAATAAGAAGCTAACCTAAGCCGTAAGACAAGACGCTACGAATAAGAAGCTAAACGAATCGGAAGCTGCAGGTAAGTAGCTAACTTGAGCCGCGTGTGACTTTGCCATTGGTTTGGGCGACAAACTTGACCATGGCTAAGAAACACGAAGACACCGGAATCGGCAGAAGCACTGAGAACGCGCAGCAGTGATCCGTAGCTCCGCCCACCGCCCCGCTCCGATTAACATATATTTGCATGTAGTGAACTTGAAAATGAAAAGGCAAATTGGAAAATGAAGACAAAAAGGGTTTTTAATTTTATTTTTTAATTTTTCACATCTGACTCATACATGAGTGGAAAATTAAAATGCAAATGGTGCTATTTCATTTTAATTTTTGCAGGATTTTTGCGCACAGACTTTGGAAACTAAATGGCAAAGTGTAGATTGTATTTACTTTTTATCATTTTCATTTTCATTTCATTTTTTGCTGAAAATACCTCCCATAATGTAGCACATCAGTTAGTTCAACAGCGGGTTTACCGAATTATTTAATTTAGGGCCAGGAATTTTGGGCTATAATTCTTTCAGAAATCCGTCTTCTAATCACAAAATTACCTTTTTATACAACTAAAAACATAATTAACATGTATAGACAGTAAACATTCCGTAATCGAGTGATTGTTAGTTAATCCCCCGAGTAATAGTTTGTTTAGCTACCTTTCACGTTACTGCCTTCGATGACGCACTTCATCCTCTGAGGTAACTTGGTTAGCGAGGCGCGGCTAATTCAACTTTCAGCTTAAAAATATCAGCGATGCGATGAGGGGCCACCTAAAAACTCCCCAGGGAACAACTTGTTAAAAGAGCCGTCAGTCGGTAAATGTTACAGTCACCTGAAAAGCGACAGAAGGCGACAGACAGTTTAATTAAAAAGTTAGCATGAGCTAGTGCGCGTCCTCGCGCTGCCCACGCGCCCGTTGAGTCCTTATCCCATATGTCTCATGCTGTCGTACAAATGATGGAATTCTTATGGTACTTAAGTGTTCGATCACCTGCACTGCTCTCATTAAAGAAAAGTCCTTTTTAGGTGAGATTTTCTTCATCTTTTCTCAGCTTTGGCGAGACCTTGCAATGTTTTTCGTTTTTACGTTATATCGCAATGCAATGATACGATTGTGTCCGTTCAAACTACGGAGCACATTAAACAGACTAAGACGTATTCATACGTAGACATGTACAATAAAATGTACTTTAAGCAATAAAATATGGAGGACAATGCACACGTACCATTTGATTTTATGTATTTATTAATAGTTGCACTGTGTCCATTTTTCTAATTCATGTTAGTTACATTAAAAGTACACATGTATTTTAGATTACATTTATGGTAGGCCGTCTGTAACGGAAGTGGCCTCTTCAAAATAAAAAAAAAATTGTGGCCTTTGGATTGAATAGTTTGCCTACCCCGGTTTAATGTCTGTATTCCAGGTCTCAGGCATCTGGCGTGACACTCACGGTCTCTGACTCTCACGACCACGCAAGAAATTTTACGGCAAATCTATATTATTCCATTATACACGCAAAATTAGCTACATCAAAAGCGTTGGGATTGTTGGCAAACCTTACAGACTATTTATATGGTAATAAAAGTGTTACATACATGTAAATGAGTGTGCAGACTTGTCTCGAATTGAAAATCTCACACCAGCCAGTTGATCATAGTTGACAACCCTGGCATACAGTCTGCCAGGCAGTGTAATAATATTCAAAATGCTCAGATGACTGTACTTTCCTCTTATCAAGCTTGAGATATCACATGATCTTTTAAATAAATGCCGCATCATTATTTAATAACATTTCATGTTGTTTATGCACAAAATGATCAAAACTCAGATCATAAAAAACTCTAAGTGTTTTTGAGTATTTCTTCATCATCCTTAATTGAAAGCGAATTAATGTTTTTGTGCAGCAATTCATCATCGTTCCTTCCCACAGAAATATATGTGCGTAATTCTCCTCCTGTAACAGATTTTCAAGGTTAAAGACTTAGCTTCTGTAACTGTAACTGAATTAAAAATGCATTTTGTTCATGCATACTGAAAGGAGTACTTGTTTGGTTACTGAATCTTACCTTGTGTGCATGCTTGCATCTTTCCTTTTCTGCCCTTTCTTTTATTTGATGCTGAAACACCAGATGCTGTTCTGGTTAAGAAGTAAGGAGCACACAGGAAGTTAACAGAATCACACACTGTGACTTACAAAGGTCATTGTGCCGTTTGCAAGACGTATTGCATCAAGCTTCCCACCTGTTTTCCCTATTGCCAATTTTTGGCAGGGTAACTGCCCCAGAATGTGCTACAGTTTTATATTTGTTGGGTTTGGGTTCTCTTCTACAGTCCGGTTCAAATTGCTTTGGCTTAACATGTGTGTTTGCACGAGTGTTCGTGTTTTCTCCAAATTGGTTTCGGCCTGTAAAATAAATTCAAATGTCATGTTATTTAAACTGGCTGTGCAACACAAAATAAATAGATTCCTTTCCAGTATTGAACTGTTGAAAATCAGTGACAGACCTTTGCTGATGCACCTGTGTAGCACATTCAGGTAATGCTGTTTCATGAGAGTCCGCATATGTACTGTACTGTACACATTTGCGATACTGTACAGATACTGTTTCTGTCCAGGGGTTAGGCTGGGATGCTGAAATTATACATGGGATATTATATATTACAAGGAGCAGAGTTTGTTTTTCTGTTACCACATAAATTTCATCCCGTCGTGTCTGATTACTAATGAACTAAATAAATTAGCTGAGATTTGCACGTTTTTGTTGCACATACAAACAGAGCAGCTACTGGTGTTTGTATGTGTCCCGTTTATAGTGCATTGTCAAGCCGACTACTGTTTATCTACAGTAACAGATGTTATACATAAATCCATGGAAACTTTTGATTTTCTAGATTATAGAAAGACAGATTTGTGTCCAATTATTATGTATATAATAGCAGCTACAGCTGTTAACACCTGCAGAAATGGGGCAGCCATCATAGATTTAGGAATATGTATGGTGGTTAGCTGCTGGATCTCAGATGTGGGCTTTGGATTTGGCTTGAAAGGAACCGTCCTCTGTGCTTTTACACCACACGTCTCATCACTGGACAAGGTGCCAGAGGCTGTGAAGTAAAAAGGAAATATTTACATAAAAAATATCTTTTGACATACTGTGATTCATTTCTATTCCCTGATTTTACAGCAAAAATTAATTTCTTACTTTATACAGGGATTACCATTTATCAAACAGCAGAAAGTTATTTTTTAAACAGTAAGTAAATTTAATTGTGCCAGTATGTGTTTTTAGTTGTATAAGTGGGTAAAAGTGTAACTTGAGTCATAATGGATAATAAATTACAACAAATAAATAACCTGAAGCTTTTAAGTGTACTGTACTGAACAACCTCAACACCCCTGAAATCTCACTCACATAGCTTTTCTGTTTTATCTCTAGCAGAAACTGTTATGATAATTCAAATTTTAATTCAGTTCAGTTCAATTTTATTTGTATAGTGCATTTTCACACCGTTACACTGTCTCAAAGCGCTTTACAATATCCCTGCCCAAAGTCCCCAGTGAGCTGCCCGAGGTGACAGTGGCAAAGAAAAACTCCCTAGAAGGAAGGAAGCTTTGGGATACCAATTTGGTTGTTCTAGCAAACAACTAAATAGCAGCGTCTTTGCACACAGAATCTCCACCGAGCCCCCTATTCAGGGTACCGAGGGTAGCATTACACATTGGTAACAGTACACCAGTATATCTTCACCTAACATCCGTTTCACGTTGCATGAAGACTCAATGTAAATGGATGTATTGCATTAAGCAAATACTATTGATTGAAGCATACCAATTTGTTTACGTCTGTGTGCACAGTAATGTCCTGCAGACCTGCAAACAGCAATAAGAAGAGAATACAAGATAAAATATATTCTAGTACCTGTACAGTATTTTGTTCTTTTTTAAAACAATTAAAAACATTCATACTTCTGAATGTCCTATTATATCACACCTTTAAAATGTTTTAAATCGTTATACCTTATACCATTTGCGATAAATGTTATAGTTCAAAAATAGAATTAATATATATTTTTAACATTATAATTGAAAAGTTCCTGCCATAATGGTCTGTTTGTAGCGTTATGTTTATCATGACGTTACTGTTCCTACATTTTATGAATACCTGGACGTCCAGTTTTATGTCACTACAAGTCACAGATAATTCGACCCATGCTGTGATACCAGATTGGTATCTCACCTTGTTGCTGAATGGCGGCTGTTGCCGTCCCGGATAAGATGCTGCTCTTTGTTTCCCTCGACGAATGTTACTTGTTTTCTCATTATTTGGTGTAAAATCCGTATGTATTTTACAAAGTAACGCTGTACTACACCGGCATAGCCGCTTTGTGGGCTTCAGGTGAGCGAAGCAGAGTTCACGTGGGTCCAGTCTCTCCTGCGCATGCGTGCCCCTGTAACACCCTATAACCTAACATTGGATTGGCAATTTTAAAAAATGTATATTTGTGGTTGTACTTTAAAAAATCAGTAATTCTGCTTTTCAATTCTTGTTCCCCATATATTATTTATCATCAGTTAAAACTAAAAAAAGAGTTCTTGACCTTTCTTTCTCAATTGTAGCCTGTACGTCGAGATGGATAAATGCATGCTATATAATTATTACATGTAATGTCAAAGTAGATGTTTAATTCGTAATAATAGGCTAATCGTGGATATTGATTTACTAAATTAGGCTTACCATTTCCATGATTTATACAATCATATCCACAATATATACATTTCTGAAGTAATTTTGGTGTGCCAGATATGACATTGAAATACTCATAAATATAACGTGCTGTACAGCACATCGTCTTTTGTGAATCACCTCCTAACCCAATCAGATTAGTTATGACTGATGGATGGATGGATGAATAGCTGCCACATATTGTACAAAAAAATAATAATTGATATGTTACTTTTCACATTTCAAGTACGCCTATTTTTTCCTCAGGTCATAAGGCTTCTAAACCAGGACAATATTCAATGCCTCTAGGTCTTACGCTGGACTCTACAGTGACTCTTCAGTCACTGTAATACGAGCATAATCCTTGAGTACTGCTTTCATTCTGTCCAAACTGTTGGTATATATCTCAGGCCTCTTGCACATTGCACACTTATATTGCACAGCACAATACCTTTTACCTATCACTTATGTATAGATTATGTACAGCTGAACATCTCATATATTTTTTTTATCTTATGTTATTATTTTTTCTTTATTCTTTGTATATATTGTTATTCTCTATGCACAGCTGCTCGGAGTGACCAGGGTAACATTTCACTACATGTCGTATGTGTACAACTATGTACGTGACGAATAAGCGTTTGAATCTTGAATCCTAGTGGAGTTTGCTGTTCGTTTAGCACGCAATCAGATGCAGAAAAACTGCACAGAAACCATTTCCAATGAATGCTACAAACTTTGAGCTTTTTATGAATTTTGTTCGCGAACTGAATGTTTACCACATTTTTCCCATGAAATGTTGTCTTGTCAAATAAACGTGTAAACTAGACAAAAGTGGGTCACAAAAAGCCTGTCTACGAATTATGTATTTTAAAGTTGATATTCACAGCAAATGTAGTCCAATATCCGCCTATCCGTCTTAGTGAGTCTCACTAATTACAGAAATAACAGTCCTGGGAATGATGTACAATCAGTACAAGCGCAATTCGGTTAAAATCGCTATTGTGCCACCTATCGAGCTGTCCGGGTAACTGCACGGCTCAGTTCAGGTGTTTCTCCCCACTTCCTGTTTTCTGGATCGTACTATTTTTCCGAATCCAACTTCTGACGCGGGGTCAGCTAACCGAACCCATATTACAGCTGAATTATTTACGAGAAAAAGGTGAAACAGATCTAAAGTCAGGAGTCGGGGACACTTTAATCTCGGTCTCTTAAGGGGAAGCAGAATTAACTGTATTGACAGCTCTGCTTTCGCTGTTAGCTAGCTAGGTAGCCAGTCTGCTAAAATCCACAGCCAAGATGCCGGTAAGTCCATCTTAATTAAACCAATCCGGCTATTAAGACGTAATTAGCCTTTTTGTGTTCATTTCATATGACCGGTATAAGAATTTGGAAAACCAGCCTACTAGCTAGATGTCAGTCTTCGTTTTGCAAATCACTGGGTCTGTGTAGCTAGCAGCAAGGGCGTTAGCATACGAACTGGTCTGGCTAGTTAGCAGTTAGCTTCGTGTATTAGGGGGCTGCGGTTCAGACGGACGGGATGACAGGCGGTTATAAAAGACCCAGAATGTTGCCTTTCACTCCATACGTCGATTCTTAAATCGGTTACACCAATGGTTAATGGAAAGGCAGCTGTGCTGCCTTGTTTTTGTGGAGGCGAAGTGGTTTGCTAGGTAATTATATTTTAATGTATAAACAAAAAAATCATGTCTGTTTTTGAAGTTATGAAATCCGCACGGTGCCAATCCTTTTGCCAGTCAGGTTCATTGTTTTACTAAGGAAACAGTTAAACAGTCTTTGTAGTTCATTTAGCTGGCGGACTAAATCAGTGTTTGTGAATTTCAGGCTTATCATTCAAGTCTGATGGATATGAACACTAAACTGGTCGGTAACATGGCCATGCTGCCCCTGAAAACGCAGTTTAAGGGTCCCGCTCCCAAAGAGAGTAAGTGCTGTCGAACCAGTTTGTGTGCATGTATACATGAACTTACTGTACGTAAAGCTAACTTTTATGCAAAGCTGCTCATTGCCATCGTTTTCCCATTTTATTCCCCTTTTCTTCCATTTTTACGTCTTAATTTTTACAAGGTTTCGTGATTTACCATATCTGGAAAGTGTTTAGTAACTTCGACAGTAAAAAAATTCTGGTTTCCCGTTACAGCAAAAGAATCCGACATCATTGATGAAGGTATCTACTACTTTAAAGCCAACGTCTTCTTCAAGAACTACGAAATCAAGGTAAGAAAAGACTCGTTACCGCAACGAATCACAACAATACGTGCACATATTGTCAAAAAAGGAAGCTGTAATCTTGATCAGCTCTTTATTAGGCGTATATGTGCCTATACTGTTTGCTTATCATGCACGAAATTTGAAGGTATTAAAGTTGTAACACCCGCCCCCCAGAACGAGGCCGACAGAACATTGATCTACGTGACACTATACATCTCAGAATGTCTCAAGAAACTACAGAAGGTAAGTTTGTCTCTAGACAGTGACTGACTAACAGTCCTGCCAGTCTTCTGTCTGCATTGATGGCACAGTAGTTGATAGGTGAGATATGTGTACTGTACAGTGTTAACCCCACTACTGGTTAAATTCCACTATTAACCAGTTTATTCATTGTAATCAGTTCAATTTCCCCGTTCTTTTTAACTCATGATTGATTTTAGAAGTTAACACTACACTGTAAACACTTAGTATATTATCCAAATTGTAGTATTAAAGTTATGAAGTAATGGTTCGGTTGTAAGCAGATGTGAATATACTCATGCAGTGCAGCACGAAGAACCAGGGAGAAAAGGAGATGTACAGTCTGGGCATCACCAACTTTCCCATCCCGGGGGAGCCGGGGTTCCCCCTTAACGCCATGTACGCCAAGCCCATCGACAAGCAGGAAGAAGGTAAGGGTGCTCTGTCGAGAAATTCTCCTGTAGCAGAGCCTTGATTGTGGGGGAGGGGATCTCAGAAAATATGATCAAGGTCTGGAGCAGCTGCATCTGGATGTAAGCGTCTGATGGAAAACCGTTCCGATGCTCACATTCAGTGTTGCACTTACTGGGATGTTCGTGGGATGAAAATAGCATGTTCCCACAGGAACGCCTGCCCTCTAGATGGGTGAAATCACACATTGTGTCTGTATCAGATCTCTTTGCGGATTCCTCTTTACGCTCTATAGAAACCATGAGGGCGTACTTGCAGCAGATCCGACAAGAGACGGGCCTCAGGCTGTGCGACAAAGTTTTCGACCCCGAGACAGACAAACCCAGCAAGGTGAGAGTTTTGCATAATCTTTCACTTTTTTGTAAGCTGTTAAATGCTACACAGATATGGATAGAATTAATATTTTGGAACTGCTGGAAAGCCTACCCGGTTATGCCAGAAAAAAATCCATGTGGAATTGATAATATCCCACCTACTATACCTAGTTTTAAAGAAACAATTTGAAGGTGTCCTTTCCTGCTTTCAGACATCACCTTTTAAAAGTTGCTTGGCTTTAAAAGGAAGATTTTTTCTTGTCCTATTCAGTTCACATTTTAATTTTGTGAATGCTATTATTATTATTACTATTCAGACTGTTAGAAATGGTTAAAATCAGCATCAGAAAATATGAAACAACTTGACCACTTTTCCATGACCCACGGTTGTGATGGTCCTCAGACAAGGCTATGGATTTGTAACATAATAATTTAACCCCATAAGTTTGTCACAGATCATATTGCCATCCATCTTTTAATTTACAACTGGGGGTGACATCCACTTGGACAGAGCACGTTTGATTTCCTCTGTAGTGTTTTAAAATATGAAACTAATTGCTTTCCAACGGCTGATAATTCAATTTTGTTCTTATGAAGATAAAACACAAAGTTGTTTATAGCTAGAATATATGCAGACTGACATTTCTAAGTACTTTTGATATCCTGTTTTGTTTCCCCATGTGACCAGGTAATTTTATGTATGGTCTGCATGTTATTTAGGTTTTTGTCTTTTAAAATTAAATTTCCCTCTCGGAAATAACACCTTTTTTAATGGCTGTATGTCCAATGCACTAGTTTGCAGCAGTGATACGATTTGTCTAATCAAATCAACCCGGAGACACTGGTGCAGTCGACTGCCACAGACTTTGGGTTCGAATGAAACTCAGCTGATATCAATGTTTTTTTTTTTAATTTTGTAACTTCAGACTATTTTGTACTCATGTTCTCTTCTTGGAAAGGGCTTCTTCTGCATTGTATTCACTTAAGCTGTATAACCCTGAGCGTCACTGTCACAGTGCTGATCATTCTACCCTCTCTGTCCCCAGTGGTGGCTTTGCTTTGTGAAGAAACAGTTCATGAACAAAAGCCTCTCGGCACCAGGACAGTAGGCGGCGTCACGGCGCGTCGTCTTCAAACACGTTCAGGGTTTTTATACAGTTTATGGGTGTCACAATACTAAGCCTTCAGCCGTGGCAGGTCTATTTATCGTGTCAAGTATGTGCTTAATAAAGAAACGGCCAGCAACGTTCACTTTTCAAATGGTGTCAATCTTTCATTTCAGGTGCTTCATTTGTCTGAGGTGATTGATTTTGTAACACTGGCTTAATGCAACACAGACTGTTACAAACAGAACACATTTCACATTTTATTGGGGTCAAATTCAATACACATTACACAGGAGTAACAGGATGAGAGATACAAATAAACATACTGGGTAAGACCTTAAAAAAATAAGGGGTACAAATTTGCATGCCAGTGCAACCTGAAACGACGGGCGGCTGAGGAGCAGGTGAGTGCGATTCTTCTCATATTGCTTCATGGCGTCCGCTATGCTTGGGTCCTGGCGTGAGAGTACAGTGAGCACCGGTCTGTGTAGTGCTGTGACCAAGGGGAAGCACTAAACCTACACCAAACCCATTCTGCTAAAGCTAGCTCTACCGGAAACGACCCTCGCTAAGTGAGCAGGTTAAATTTAAAGCTCCTTCCTTGGGGCCTTGGACTACAGAAGCATTAGATCTTTTGTGAACAGGTAAAACCCAGGAAGTTGCCGGACAGTGCAAATACCCTACCAGTGCTTTACAGTCTCACGTGATGCATGCCTAACCGCCCCCCCCAGACAGTAAAATATTATTGGCACATTCAGTAAAAAGGCCTCTTCCTCACAACCTCACAACAAACCCTTTCTATTGTCCTTACCAAAATCTGATGACTTGTACCAACACACACCTCAGGCTCACTGGTCTGCATGCGCTGTGAAACGGCATGTGGCTGCTTAGCGTGGACCACAGGGGATTTCGATTTCAAGGCCAGGTCCAGCTAGCCCCGGAGGTGAAAGACAAATGCACCAGGCACCTGGAAAACAACATCTGAGCTCCTTCCCCTCAAAAGGCTGCCTTCAGAATGAAACAATTTATACTGCATGGGCTTGTTTAGGTGAGACTTCTAAATGAACCGTGTGTTACTGAGCTGACCGTGAGCAGGAGGGACAATCCCACGTGGAAATGTAATTCACTAAACCCAGCAAAACAGCAGCGAGATGTGGAGGGAAGTGCAGATGCCAGGGTGGTACACAGGTGGGGGGGGGGGGGCATCACAGCTGGTTTGATACATTTTTGGGTCATCTTAAAACGAGCAGTCAAAAATGAACAGTCCTGTGACAATGACGTCATGTAAATGTATGACGGAAAAAAAAGGACTATTTGTTTACAAGAGACAGCATTGTGTAAAACTGTACACAAGGAGGATCGAATGTGGGGGTGGCACTAACGAGCCCCTTAGGAGCAGGTTAAATTCTTGGGACGTTCAGGCTAACGCTATGTATGGGATATGTGTCAGGAACAATGGAAACTGGCTTTTAATAATTATAGTTCGATTATGACCGCCAAAGGGAACAAATTGCATAAGAAACCTGGTATAAAGTAGAAACATTTCAGCAGCAGATAAAAAAGCAATTAATTTACAGTAGTGACATATCTTACATCAGTCTTCGAAATAAATTAAATTAAATATACACTTCCAGGAAGGAAATCAAAACTTGTTCGACTGGTGGGCTTTGCATGTTCATCCATCTAGGAAACAAGACCCTCACTCTCCCATCCCAACCCCCAGTCAGCAAAAGAAGGATGCAAAGGGGTGACCATTTTCCTCAGGCAGTTTTGTTTCCTTTGCTGGGGGGGAAAGAATGTATAAAATATTTCCTGATTACAAAAGCAAATATTTAGGACTCGTTAAGCAAAACTAAAGGGTGAATTACATTACTGCTGAATGAGGAGTGAGTGAGTGAACACCACCTAGCAGCTGCATTTATCCTAACAGCTTACAGATGTCAAATTCAAGAAAGAGCACTGAATAGCATGACCCCCCCACGATGTCATCAGAGGATCACAAGTCCGCTTCCCAGGCCACTACCTTTACCTCTTGCTAACTTTGAACATAAAATATAGTACATGTCTTCACAGTGCTTAAGACACTGATCTCCTGTGCATCCTAGCATAAATCTTAAAACATACCATAAAAGCGGCACTCATACCCTTTTTACTGGGGATTACGTGGCACTGACTAACACTAAATGTTGAGATTCAGCCGTGGCTTACCCTGGATGTTCCGCTAACAGCAGTGCCGGCCTAGTCGAATGCCATCTCTTGACTTTTCCTCACACAACGGGCCACCTTCCTCTTGAACTCGCCATTGGGGTCCTCCCTCCACTCTTTCTGCAAGATCCAACAGAACCATTTAACCAGAGGCCTTCACAGTGCCGAGAGAGAGAGAGTCCCAAATTAGGTCGGGGGGAAATTATTAGCTCGGGTAAGCTCTGAAGTGCTCAGGTAGAACAAATTTCTTCACATACCGCAACCCCCTGGGAGCAGAAGATCCTGTCCCGTCAACTATTCAAATCCCATAGCTGCCATCGCTGTTCAATTACGATATAGTCCAGAATGTTTTTTTTTAGTCATTAAACCACAAAGAGTTCCAGTTGTCTTGATGGGACCATTTAACCTCATGATTAGCTGAATTAGCTGGAATGAAGAGCCCCTGGGCGCAGGCCACCATAATCAAAGGTGCTAAATGCACCACAATTCACAGTGTGGGTGACCATCTCCATTCTTAACAGGTCTACCCAGGAGTAATTCCCTTTCAGCCCAATGCACTCATATCAAATTGTAGTTAATCACTGTCATTTACCCCAATGCACTGCACTGAAATGACTATTTTACAAATGCAATGTCAATCAGGCATATTTGAGCACTGAAAAGACTTCTTTAAACAGTCACGGAGTACACAAAAGGAGACGTGGCAGTAAAGCTGATATTAACACTGGCTGGCAGGAGCTCAGCTTCACTCTCTGCTTCAGGAGCTAAATGGTATTTGGCCCAATGGGTTATGACATTGTTCAAAATCCCATAGTTGGCAAAGAGATGTCAGTGTTGGGCCCCTGAGCAAGGCCCTTATCCCCCAACTGCTCCAGGGACTCTCTGCCTGTTCTCTCAAAAAAATAGCCATCGCCTTAGGAAAAAAAGCCCCCCGAAACACCCACACACACACGCAGGAAGGGGGGGGAGGCAGGCAGACTCACGGCGGCATCCACGTTAGCGGGCGAGTCGCTGTTGGGGTCTGCTAGCATGGAGATGACGCTGATCATGATGGTCTCCACAGTGTGGATGGGTAGCCAACGCTCCTCCGGCTTCTCGTAGCCAAACTTGTCCTCTCCCGGCTCGTGCAGAATGGAAATGCACACGTCTCCATTCTTTGCCACTGGTGGAGCGATGGTCGGTTGCAAAAATAATGACCAGTTAACAAGCCTGAATCTGGAAGACTTGAGGAAACAGTTGCAGAACGTGATCGGGAATCAAGCAGACTTTACTGGCTCCAGTTCAATACCATATTGACAAAAAAAAAAAAAAAGCACGACCACACATGGTAAACAGACCTGCAAGGCAGAACAGTGAGGAATCCGCATGGAAAAATCAGCACAATTCGAGTTCTTACCATTCGGATGCCAGATTTCAGTAATAAACTTCATCTTGGGAGGTCGCAGTGGGTAGTCATAGGGAAAGGTCAGGTAGGCTTTGAAAAAGCCCCCCTCACTTCAGAAAGAAAAAGGAGCAGAGGAAAGAATTAAAGCCGATATTTATGTGACCTAACAGACCAAAAGGACTGCATGTGTGATTATTTTCCTTACCAAGAACATCAAGAACAAATAACCAAATATACAAAACACAGGACATCTAGGTCTCCCACTGATATAACAGGTCAGTAACGGAAGCTCGTCGCTTGTCACATCCCCACACTTACAACAGTGTGTCCTGCGGCCCTATGATGACAACCTCCCACTTGTAGATGTCGTCATCATCTATGAGGCCAGCAGAAAAGCCTTCCACCGGGTTCTTGTTGAGTTCTAATGGTGAAAACACACAATGAAGGGCACAATTTTAGGGGCGGGATGCAGGCATCATGAAGTTGAATGTGCAGATGGAATAACTGCAGTGACACACAGACAAAAGGTGATAGACGTGTACCTTTGGGGGGGGGGGGGGGGGTCACTCGAGTAAAGAGAACTAAAGGTACGATGTGGAAAGTAAAAAACGAGTGATTTTAAATAGCAACAAGTATGAAGAGAAAACCACTGGTGATGGAGGAAGTAGGTTCAATATTCACTGCACATGTGAAACGTGTAATTCTGTACACAAATTTTCATAATTATTTGTATTGTTATAGTTTTTCGTTTTCTATCGCTATTTATTTTTATTGGCTGTTGTAACAAGTAAATTTCCCTGTTGTGGGATCAATGCAGTCTTACCCTATCCTAAGATACCCCCCCTGCAGTGATCACAACCTCACACAGCCAACGCCATCAGAATAATGTGATCGCCTGTCGACTATGAATTCATACTGCATTGAAGATATTCCACTTTACACTAGCTTAAAATTGTAATATCACACTAAATGTTACAGTTGACACGTAATATGTGCAAAGCTATGTTGCTTCTGGAAAGATCAAGGACTTACGCAGATGAGCGTGCTTGTCTGAGCTAACTGGACATGCTATAAGCATATCTCAGCTTTTCATATAATGAAGGATCAGACTCCATCTCCATTCATTTTGAGCATGACACACAGTGACACAAACCGGTCCCACCTACTTCGTGTTCAGTTTTTTTTCCCCCAATAGATAGCATGACATTGACGCTACTGGATCACTAGCAGAAGAAAACATTCTGAAATGAGTAATGTAACCCTAAAATAATTTTATCACACCCCACTGTATGACACACACTGCCGTAACTCCTATTCACCAAACCATTCACTCGCCCCACCTAGCTGTCTAAACGCACATCCTTATGCCAGCGCTCCTGTTTCTCGAAATATACCATTCAACACAGCAGGGATTCTTAAAAACGGCCCCCTGCGTACGATAATTTAATATTCTGATTCTATTTCAGCACCACAAGACTTGGTTGAAATAATTACCCACAAAGTCAACTAACCAACAAACCCTTCATCTGTGAACCAGGTGTGTCGGAACAAGAATACAGACTATCCATACGGAGGGGCATTCTGCCCGGGCAGGTGGGAAGAACCCAGCTGTTCATCTTAATTTGCTCATGTGCTATTCCAGCTCATACCCAATTAGCTGTGTACAGCACACTATAACAAATACAGTAACACCAGGAAAAATGACAATATTCATCCACATATCAATATAACTGTCTAAATGAAAGCCACAGTGCCTCTAATGTGCTGAAATCCAGTTGTAACATTTGATACATTGTTTGTTTGTCATCAGTCACTGGAAGCTCAGCCTAGCTGCACTTGTAACTAAACAGGCTTCTTGACAGCTCTATGCATGTAATGTACCCGCCACACTTGTCTGTGGCTTTGGACAAAAGTGTCGGCCAGATAAATAAACGTAAACACAAGTGGTTGCATTATTCATGCTTGTAACTCACAGTGATGGTCAATAGGGATAAGAGTGTGACCAAAAAGAAAATCTGAGTATCCCACCTGTTTTAATTATACATGTTTCATAGATACAAAATAGAGAGATTATAACACAGTCATCTGAACTGCACAACTTCCATGTCAATGATAAAATAAATGTTTTGTGGGGTAGTGTAAATTATTTTTTTTGTATTTCAGTAATTTCCAGCACATAGACAAATATAGAACATGAGAAACCTGCCAACCCGTCATTTCCATTTACCTTAAATAATCGATCGAGCTTATTGCTGCCCATTATCTATTCAAGCGCAAGTTTTAAAAAAAAGTTGCTCCCTGCAACCAAAAAAAAAACAATATAAGCCAATCTTGAATAACTTGAATGTTACTAGCATATTTAACAGATCTTTAAAAAAAAACGTACAAGACAAATTTTAGACATATTTCTTAATGGATATGATCAGAAATAGGATGTTAGAATCGATATGTATGTTGCATGTTAAAAAATGCAACATGGCAAAGCCATTTTCCTGGTCGTTAGCTGGTTATCTAACAAGCCGAGTGTATGAGAATGCTACTAAGCCAGCTAATCAAGTAACTAACGTCGAGGCAAATAAGACTTTTTCTTTGTTCATCATTAGGCGAACAGGCTAATTATAACCATATGTATACGTTCCACTATCGTGTTGCGTAGGGACCTAATTTTAACCCAAAACAGCGTTCAAGGTAGCTGAATAAGACCGTCTCATTACACCGTCAAGAGCCAGATCGCCGCGGATCTCTATCCTGGATAAATATAGCTATGGATTATTACATTTTGTGTGTCTTATCAGGCACTACGTTTACTCAAGTATATAAAAAGCTCACAAAAGTTACTCAATGGCACAGCCATATAAAAACAATAGATTAACTAGTGCGCATGGACATACAAGTTGTATAATAACATTAAAGCCAAGAGAGTAAGTTTGCGAACGTGCTATTAAGAGTACCTCATAAACTCGATATGCGTTTCGCGCTAGGAGAGAAGGAACGGGGGGTCACTGACCCAAAGCCAAACGGTGTAAACAAACACACGGGTATGGACACTTAATAAGGCGGCGTCCGGCGTCCATACTTTACTATTTTTAACAGCACGACAATTAGCTAGCTACCTTAGGGGCAACGTCCCTTACCTGCCAGTTGTTTTCGGAGAAGCAGCGCTGATTGTTCAGTCATTGTATGTGGGCTAACACAAAAAAAATACAGTCGCAGTTCTCGCCGAAACGTACTGTGAAATAAATAAAAGAAAATGAAATGGACTCCGCCGATTAGCTTTCACTGGCTCCCTGACTGCCCCTGTGTCTGACACATTTAGGGCTCTCAGCTAAGACCCCCCCAGCGCGCATGCGCGGACCGCTCAGGCTGCCCGCAGCTGTGCCTTTTTAAAAATGTTAAACACGGTAAGACTAACACGACGCGCGGCAAAATCGAACGTTAAACAAAGAAATGTTATATGTAAGACGTTTTATATTTACTTCTCATGTCATTTTGAAGTTCGTGGGAGGAAACGAAAGTGCCTTATAGGGCACTTGTAGTATAACATTAAATGTTAGGACCTTTAAGACCCAAAGGCGCCATATTTGATGCGAAATCGTATTTGGACGAGAAGCCTTCAGTTAGGCAGGTAGCTAGCTGCCAGTTTGCAGTTTGACAGCGCGTTTCAACGACTCTCTGGGGGGTTTGATTTTGCTCTTTCTCAGGAAAATTACCACAGCAGTTTACCATGAATGTGATAGATTATGTTAGGGACATGGCAGCTGCCGGACTGCACTCGAACGTCCGGATAATGAGTAGTTTGCTATTGACGATGAGCAACAACAACCCGTAAGTATCCGTGCCAAGGTTTGTTATAAATTTGACATCAACGTTCTCTGTTTGATGTGCTGTTTCTTTTCCCAGGCGTAAACGTTTTCATTTTAAGTCAAGATATGGTATTGCAGCTGAATACGTCAATTTGATATTTATGTTTAGGAAGGCATATGTTTAGTATATAGTTCTACCAAGTGCAGTATTGCTTCGTCTGGTGTGGCTGGAGGAATTTGATAAATTCAAGAGCAAAATATCTCATGAAGAGGTACAGTTAGCACCGTCTTAAATAAACACTCGATCTTTTTTTTTTTGGAGCGCATTCAGCATTTGTCTCCTTGTAGAGATATTACGTATGAACCTTGTAACAAACATATACTCGTAAGTAACAGTGTATGCAGACGGGGAAAATACCTGGTCCCTCATTTAGTACGGTATTTGAGATGTGAAGTGTTCATTACTGGTGCCGTTATAATGCATCAGGTTATTTGCCAAGGAACGCCTTGATCTGGGAAACCCTGCTGTGTTGTTTCCTATTGTCAGCCAGTGTGTGATTTACACCCCTCATGCTGTCCCTGCAGGGAGCTCTTCTCCCCGTCACAGAAGTACCAGCTGCTTGTGTACCACGCAGATGCGCTTTTCCATGACAAGGAGTACCGCAATGCTGCCTGCAAGTACAACATGGCCCTGCAGCAGAAGAAGGTGTTGAGCAAGACATCCAAAGTGCGCCCATCCACTGGTGGGAGCGCCCCCTCTCTGCAGGCGCAGGTATGCCAGCCGGCCTGATGCTCCACCCTTCCCTCTGCTCCCTCTGAACGTGGACCGTCGCTGTAATGAGGGCTATAAGGCGTCTGTTCATGGTGATGGTGATACGCAACAGCTGGTTATGCTGTACTCAAGGCCTAGAGCCTTCCTGATCCTCATAGGGACTAAAAAATATACTGTGTTGGTTCTAGAGCCTTCCATCAGAGATCGAAGTGAAGTATAAAATAGCAGAATGCTACACCATCCTGAAACTGGATAAGGATGCCATCTCCGTGCTTGATGGGATCCCCTCGAGGCAAAGGACCCCCAAGGTATGTTGACTCCCTCACTTCTTTGAATGTTGCACACCCCCCCCCACAGTACCATTAAAGTACCTTTCTTGATTGGCCAAGTCTAGTCAAGTGAGGCTTTTACTGTATACACTTGGTGTGACAATAAACAGCATACAGTACAATGTAATAATCTTACCCATGACTGCAGGGTTACATATACACACAAAGTGGATGGACAGTACAAGTGCAAAAAAACGGTATGACAACATCGACACAATGTAAATGTAATCAGTGTTGGAATCTTTAGAATTTAGGGATTAGGGGAATCAGCAGAGCTGCAAGAAGTGGTATGAACGAGTGAATAAATACACACGTGGACAAAATTGTTGGTACCCTTCGGTCAATGAAAGAAAAACTCACAATGGTCATAGAAATAACTGTAATCTGACAAAAGTAATAATAAATAAAAATTCTATGAAATTTAACCAATGAAAGTCAGACATTGCTTTTCAACCAT
>JAODLD010000046.1:4247275-4258907 GCA_026781065.1 Mormyrops boulengeri
CCCCCCCCCCCCCCCCCCCCCCCCCCCCCCCCCCCCCCCCCCCCCCCCCCCCCCCCCCCCCCCCCCCCCCCCGATGGACAGGGGCACGTTGCTCTGGGGCCACCTTTCCTTTGCCCTAACTGCTCTGTTAGGGCACTGATCCACACGATCTGGTTCCCACAAACACCCACTTCAGCCGCTACGTGATTTTCCAGGGCACAGTCTGGATCTTCACGGATGTCAGCATGATGTACTTATACAGGATTTCATCCCCATGAAGGGTTCCATGAAGGAGTACCAAGGCTCCTGGTCTTTGTGTTTCTGCTAAAAAGTTTTAACGCTCAGAAAAGCTTGGTGATATAAAGGATTTAAAAACATTAATTCAGGTGATGCTTTGGCTGGTTCTGCAGCGAGACCCTGTTGTCCCGTGAGCCCTGATATTTTTAATGGGTGATTTTGCATGTGCATGTACTGGGTCATATCGTACTCCACCAGCTCTAAGCGACCGTTAAACCAGCCGTATTGGTGGTAAAAATGGTCTAGAGTGGGAAACCGCTGGGGGATCAGCGTTCACCTCACGTCAGAGATCATCAGAGACCAGGTGACCCAGGTTCAAGCCTCCAGCATGATGGAGGAGCCTGAGTGTCCTGGGGGGCTGACTTTGGCCTGCCGGCTACCTGGCTGCCCCCAGCACCTGCTCACCGCGGCCACGGCGGACTGGAGCCAGGCAGGTCAAAAGGCGGCATTCTGTCACAGATGCCTGGAATCTCCGTCCACGGGAGGTGCTGATGGGACAGCGACGAGGGGGGGCAATCGCGGTCAGCTACCACTTCCCTACATAGTCATCTCTCTGTGAGGATGATGGGGGGGGTCGTTCTCTTGCTCCCATCTCCACCCCAAAGAGGACGTACTGACCCGATACCTGGAAACGCGCAAGCCCACCCCCCTCCCCGCCAAAGAACAGCTCGGCCGCAAGGTCATGTGAGAACATGTGACGGCGATTGGGTGGTGCGCTGCATTCATGCCCCCCCTGAACACGTATATCGTCTGGCTTATTCAGGCCAGTGAGCGTTAAGGTCAAATGCATATGATGGTGAAATGTATCCTGCTGAAGCTTCAAAGTGACGTCCCTGTGCAGTGCCGTGCGCCTGCTCTGTGCGAAGCGCCCCCCTCCCGGAGAAACTGACTCACCACAGAAAACCAAGTCCCCAGCTTCCTCTCTGCACTGCCCCCCCATTAATGACACCTGCAAAATAGTGAAGGATAGATCAGGCCACACCCCTCAGACGACTGCTGACGCCGCTTCTCCAGCAGGGGGCAGGGTAAAGCCCAAAGCCGCGACTTTGGGATCAGTGTGGCGGGATGCTTATGTCACAACCAAGTGTGTCCTTGAAGTGCACCCCCAAGAGTACCTCAGGACAGCGCAGAGGCTTACATCAGGCGCATATGAGCTCTGTACACGCACAATTCTGTCGATTTTCTCATCTCTGGCAGCGTGGGGGGCGGGGGGATCCGGCCATAGGCACTGTGACAGACGGCACTGACCAATGCGGCACGCCGACTAGGATATGCTTGGGGAGACAAGCTGGTGGCGAGGGCCGGCACAGAGACCCCTCCCATAGGCGTTTTCGCGGCGAAAGTTTCCCAGAGTCCCCCCACCCGCCCCCAAGAGTGACAAACCAATGCAGCGGATCGAACAGTCCGCCCGCCTTTCTGCCAGTAACATCAACAGCGACTCGCACACCGCAGCGAATCTCAGTCACGCTCTCCTCAAGGTCACCACCCCCCCCCCCCCCAGCACTCTGCGTCATATGCCGCTGCGATGTACCCGTGTACCCAATGGGATGGGGGGGGGGCAAGACACCTGTCACCCTCGCTTCTGTCTCTGGGCGGGATATAAATAAATAGCATTCCACAAATTAGACAAGAGAACCACCACTAAATATAAACCCCATGGCCAATCACAAAAGGCATTGTGTTGGGAGCGAAGGGGGGGGCGCAAACCGGCAGCTGAGAGAGCCCCACCCCTACCCCCCAGAAAGGTTAACAGGAGCGTCTTGAAGGGCATGGCCATGCGGAGGACAGGAAGCTGAAATTGAAATCCCTTCATAAGAGGTATCAAGAGCGAATGCAGCACTGCAGGAAGGCGCGTGATGTCAGAGGGGCGAGCTTCAGGAAATGCGGGAAAATGCCCATTGCGGTTTTCAGTCGACAGGTCTGATCACATGAAATACAGAAAGCCCTGTTTATACCCAGAAACAAGTGTGAGTGCTGCAGGCACGTGCAGACGCAGACACGGTCGCAGACGCAGACTCTTACCCGCCACCTCCACGATGTCCCCCGGCACGATATCTTTGGCCTTGATCCTCTGCACGCTCTTCCTGTCCTGCCGGTAGACCTTGCCCATCTCGGGCTCGTACTCTTTAAGAGCCTCAATGGCATTTTCGGCGTTCCGCTCCTGAGGGGGTGACACACACCGAAGACCTCGAATTTTAATTAACCGCCTCCCCTGTGACATCTCACAGAACATGAGAGCTTCATTTTCAACAGGTGAAACTAAGATCAGACACCGTCCCCCTACCCATTCAGAAACAAAACCACCGCCGCATATATTAACAAGAAATGCTCCAAAGTTCGAGATTGACTTAATGTATCAGGACTTTATTACCCGGCCTCTGATGCATTTATTTGGATATGAATCGCGTGGTATAATACTCAAACTCTGCTGAAAAATGCTTTAAAATTGTGTCTTGTCCTTCTGTTCGATTCATCCCTTCATACCCACTTACAGGTTTTTCTCTCCCCGTCCCCCTTGCGGAGGGGGGGGGCATTTTAATGTGAGGACAGCAGCATTTCAAAGCCACGATGGTTTCAACTGCAAGCTAAGCTGAATCGGAGATCTGATCCACGTTACAGTTCAATGTTCACTCGAGTCCCCCACAGCCTTCCACAAACACAGACTGGTCGTGGCATCATTTCCAGTTAAACTGTGTGGGAGACTGGGGGTGGGGTGGGCGATCAGAGTCAGGTGCACTTCAGGAATTGTGTACCTTTCAATCCCAACAAAACCACAGGCTTCCACTACCTGCCTGTGAACAGAGGTTTGGGTAACAACACACTGACTGCAACATTTATCATAAAATAAAATTACCAATTTATTTATTTATTTATTAACAGTATATCTTAAATGTAAAAGCAGGTACAGGAACAAAGAAAAGACAAGACTGACATGCTGAACACAGCGGTGCGACGAGGGCCTGTCAGAGAGTCCCACTCGGGTCATCAGTACATCACAGGGAAGAACGCACCGATCAGATAAAGCAGCGAAGGCGGTCACCCATCAAGCTAGAACCACAGAAAGGTCCAAAACCAGCAGCCGAGAAAAAGTCAAATCTCACTAAAGCGACCCCCCATGAAAAACACATTAACATTACACTGCAATGCAGCATTTAGGAATCTAGGAAGCTACAGTCACGTCCCGGGAAAAGAGACACAGAGACCCTAAACGGAGGAATTACATATGCAGTCGTGGCTCCGTGACTGACTTCACAAGGGAGGTAGAGCGAGTTCCAGAACCTTCATCTGACATTCCAGGCCTCGGTTCCTTGTGAGAAGCTCAAGAAGCGTTGGTTGAAACTTCACTGTGGCACAGGATTCAGGAGTGATTTATCCATCCATGCACCCTATAACCGGGGGGGTCTGAAGCTTATACCAGGCAGCAGAGGGCAGCCCATTGTAGGGCACACGGACAATTTAGAGACTCCAATTAGCATGACTGCATGTCTTTGGACTGTGGGAGGAAACCCACACAGCACATGGAGAACATCCATACACAAGCAAAGCGGAGGCGACGAGCCGTTTAAGGTTTGTGAAATCTTCTGAAGCTTCAATTTATAAAGTATTCAGGTAGAAAGATCAATGAACTTCACAACAAAGCGAGCACTCCTTTGCCGGATTCATGGTCTTCTGGCAACATGACAAGAAGCGGAAAAGTCGACAGGCATTATTGTCGTGGGCGGGAAGGCAACAAAAGAACGTGGGCTTCCTGTGACGGTGGCCAGGTGTGCGTTACACCTCAGCCATTCGGGAACGCCATGAGAGGGGGAGGAAAAAAGGAGAGGACTCTCAAAGCTTGGGAAAAGGATGTTGGGAAGAAACTATGGAGGCAAGAAGTGTGAAATGTCAGGAAAAGCAGGGCCCCTCAACAACAGAGCATCAACCCCCCCCAGCACCTCATAGCAAGTAAGAGAGCGAAGGACTTTTGGCTAAAAACACAGAAACCCTCTTAAAACAGACCGTTTAAAATAAACAGTATTCCACATCTTATGTGCTAACAGCAGCCAGATTCCATCGTCGTCCCGAAATCTCGAGGAAGAGGCGGCTGTAAGGTAAATATTTACGATGACCCCAGTTCAGCAAGGCATTCTGGGGGAGACGTCCACAGCTCAATCGAGAACAACCGCGTCTGAGATTATCCTGGTGATTATGATGGTTAACCTTTTGCTGCCCACCCCATACCCTGAGCTTCACTGTGCTAATAGCTCTGTTCGTTATGCCAGATTTATGATGAATGAAGGGTGACTGGGGGGGGGCATTTACTGAGCCCCCCCCCCCACACACACACACACACCTTTCCAGGCTTGGCCATTCCCCTGGTGACATCAAAATCAAACCAGCAAGGCTCAGACTGTCACCAAAGAAATGGGACCAATTCATACCAGTGGCCAAATGACAGGTTTTTCCCGGCAGTGTTTAAAATTCTGCTTTGCGATGGTTTATGAGCTCCAGCGGTAAGCGTGGGATTTTTATGCTGTCAGTGTTAAGAGGCCATTTACTCATATGTGGGTAAGGTTCTCAAAAATAGACTGGAGTGATGACTGTGCGCTTGCGACGATTCCGATTTCTGGGCAGCCTTTGATTCTCCCAGGCCATCTCTATGAGCACAGCTCTCGGGGAGACGAGAGCCTGCAGATCTTCACAGGACTTTCCATTAGCCCACTTCTGGGCCTAAAAACACCAGGTGTGGGGATTCATTACTCAAAAGATCGCTTCGGCAGAAGCGTGGAGGGCCGTGGCTCGGACAGGAAGCGGCGAGGTTCACGGCACTCGAGGAAAAGAGCGATCGCCGTGAGCCAAAGCGGCCTGTCACCCGGCCAAAGACAGACGGATAACTTACCTGCCACACACCCACGATGGCATTGGCGATAAGAATTAATAAGATAACGAAAGGCTCCACAAAGGCAGTGATGGTCTCCTCTCCTTCCTCAAACCAGGCCAACACCTGCAAAGAAGGGGGGCGTCAGGATTAAACGATACAGGGAATTAAACATAGTAAAACTGAGGCCTAGGTTAGCCTATACACAGTACTACAAATCATGTAACGGTAACCTGCTTAACCAGGTTAAGCTCTCCACTACAGCCGTCAGTAACGAAAATCATGTCTAACCTGCAGTCCCCCACCTCGACCGCCAGTTTAACCAGTAAGAGATCCAGCAAGCCAGCCTGGCAGAAGTAGAATTGGCAGGTGAGAGGTGTCCCAGCAAGCCGGCAAAGCCTCGGCCACATTGAGGTGGCCGTCCCTGTCACCGCCCTGTGACAAAGTCAGGCAGGAGGCGCCAGAGTCCCGACGTTTGGGACCTGCCCAGGTTTCCATGGGAACGGGAAGGCGCTCGCAGCGTAGCGCCACCGCGACAGCGCACGTATAGTACAAAGTCTACGCCTCTGCGCTCTGCCACAAAAAAGCCCCAAAATAGGCTTCACATTTTTGTCGATGAATGACGCTTTCATAATGCAGAATAGTTAAAAAGTGAGACCACTAAACACCACACCCCCAGCACTGATCATATGGCTTCTCTGAACACGGCGACATTTAAATCGCGGACCACAAACTGAGAGCGCATCTGCGTTCCTTTGGTTCATCTGCTAGAAACTGCTATTTTCATACTTTCAGAGCAGTAACTGAAAAAGCTACTGAACAAAAGAAATCCACTTTAAAATCGCATAGAAAAAGCTCACGGTTAGGTAAGTCTTCGAATCCCCTGTAAATGGGAGGAATTTAAAATCTCACAGTTGAATACCTCAGTTAGAAAAACAGTGACTCCACAGTTGGGCCCTTGAGCGAGGCCCTTAATCCCAAATTACTTCAGGGGCCGTCTGACCCTGGTTTCTCAATAGTCCGTCACTTTTATCCAGAGTGTCCACTAAATCAATCTTATGATACTTACATTACATCTATCAACTGTGACCACACAATTAATGTGTGAGCGCCTCTTACTGGTCTGTAGGACATTCTGCAGGTTTCTTCACCCAAGTACCGGTGATCATCAATATAAGAGGCAGGAAAAATCTCACAGCCTCATCAAACCAACATTTTGTCATACTTCCCACAAAACATCCATTCCAAAACTGACACGGATACAGCACGGTGACACGACAACATCCGCTGGCAGACGCACAGCTGGTAATACAGAAAGCAGAACTGGGCCAGATCGGTCCCCTGGAAAGTGAAGTGAGCTTGAGAAGACAGTGACAGTCATGGTCCCCACTTCCCAGCTCCGCCCAAAACCCTTAGCCGTAACAGCTTAACAGCATGTACTTAAATAATTAACAGGCTTCAAGTACTGCAAGCCAATGTTGAAAGTGCTCTACATCCACCTTCATACCACCTCCATAAAAGCCCTCCGCACTCCCACCCAAACGAAACTGCTACGCCTCCCTTCCATCCGCGCTACACGGTTCGCTCCTGAAAACAAGTCATACATCCACCATGATGCAGAGCACAACCAAAATACATCCATTCATTCCTCCATTTTCCATCCACGGTGAAGGAAGGGGCTCGCTCCGAATGGGACGAAAACCAAAAATACCAAGTGAATTTCCATGTGTACTGTAGCATAGTTGATGAATAATGCGGCATCTAATTCTGCCCCAAGGTCATGAATTTTCATTACGGCCATGACAGTAAAAGTATACAACCAGAAAATGTGATTAATCTGTTTGCTTCTGTTTTATCTGGCACAAAGCGGACATCATGAGCCGGACGGCACATCCGTCATCGCAGACAGGCCCTGCAGCAGCTTATATACTGCGGCCATCTATAGATTGACAGCAAATGATGTACCCAAATTAGCTCTCTAATTATTCTGCTGTATGCTCCATACTGCCGCTGCTGGAGTAGCGAGGAACATTCTAGTCACATTGAGGCTGTCGATAAAAAAGCCGTTAAAAAGCCCCCCACCCATTGCCTGTTGGACATTAGATGGTTTGTGGTCAGCGTGGATGTCCGTCGTGAAAGACTCTTGTGGAGTAGTGGGGGGTTCCTGCCCCCAGGAAATGGCACACAGGCTACATCTAGTCATTTTATTCCAACTGAGAAACACATTACAACCAGATCATGTCTACACCAGCTACTAGGGGGCTGTTACTGCCGACAAACAAGGTCATACCCCCCCCCCCCACCTCCCCTGACTTATTTTCATTTCAGGTTTACTGGAGCGCTTACGAAAACATTGAGACAAATCTGTGGAAGGAACCGGAATAAACGATCAGGCCGTATTTACGCATGCGGCTGCCATCACGGTGATCGACGAAAGGCTGCGGCTCCGTTTCCTCCGGAATTAAACTGCCGTCACACCAGAGCCATTCTTCTGATCCAGGGCACTGTAGCTAACAGACGTGAAGCAGAGAAGCGAGGCTTCGCTCGAAACTTCATGTATCCGATTACCGCGCTTTGCCGGAAAGGTCCGCACGCATCGGCACAGGTGCCGTTTACCATTTATAGTAAAAATAACACCGGCTGTAGTTTATATTGATATAAATAAACCCTCTTCAGTTAGGAAGTCATAGTAAACTGGGAAAACAAACTGATTAGGGGAGGTCAGAAATTTCCACCATAAATGGTCACTCGTGCACACAGGAAGCACAGAGCCAGACTGGAGTTCTGTCCACATGACACGTGTTATCACATGACTGAACTAGATAAGACCCAAAAACACAAACGGCTGTGTCATGTTCCACATGCCGACCACTTTACTGCATCACAAAACGCTGCACATTAACAACCAAATGAATAAAAGTCGTAAAATGTAAGCCAACATTCCAGGCCAGACTGGCATGATTATTCATTATACCTTTAATTTGCTCCTTCGTCTGCTCCTAGCGTGAATGTATGCAAAGACTCATTATCGCTGAGTAATACCACCATGTCATGCAGGGCGTTGTGGATGAAGCAGAATAAGAGAGGATATTATTATGACACAGGACATTTTGAGTGTATAATGTCACAGAACATCTTCATCTTTATCCAAAGTGATGTACCTTTGAGCAAGCAGGGTGTGTCAGTCCCTGGGCAGTTGGGGTTAAGGACCTTGCTCAGGGGCCCAACGATAACATCACTCTACCGACCCTGGGATTTAAACCAGCAACCTTCCAAGCACAGTGACAGTGTCCTAACCCCCTAAGCCAGTTTGGGCTCTGACCTGGCATTGTGACTTAGACAAAGTGTCCCCTACTCTTTGGTGAAAGATGGAAGCTTTGCCATGAGACCTGCTTTGTGCTACCTTTAAACTCGACTTTAGTCTGGCCTTACAAAGAAGTCTAAATTAATCCATGGTTGTTATATTCCCAAGCCCTGATCATCCCAAAGCGCTGCCTCATCACCAGGGAAACCAGCTCGCCATGGAGGCCGCAGGGTGATCCTCCCGCTGGGGTCCGGTGAGCCCAGAGCTGCTGGGGGCTGCGTTAGGCTCCAAGATGCAGAAATGTAGGGGGTGTCAAACCAACAGTAAAGGCGCAAGGTGGGAAACTGGTGCAAGCAAGAGTTAGGCCTCTGTCTCTGGCATCAGAAGATTGCTGGTTTGAATCCCATCTTGAGCCCACAAGCATCCCCCTAAACAAATGATGCAGGGGCAGTGGATGACTGCAAAGAGCCCGCACTTTGATGGGGTATGCAAAAAGAGGCAATCCCATGCACCTGTACTCAATAGAGATAATGAACTGCAGGTGAAAGACCAAGTGCCCACTTTGCAAGTGAAATTCATATTTTAAGAGGTAGACGCTGCCTTCCCAAGCGGGCCGGGAACATGGGTGGAGCTGGTAAATTTGCACCTTGCTGGGCTCCAGCAGGGATCGGGTGTCGACACGTCTCACACCACATAGCGAGCTCTCCACACTCTCCCACCCCACGCTGCTGTGGTTTTCTCAGCTGTTTTGCCCCCTGCCCCCTTCTATCCCCCAAGCAACATGAACCCCAGGCTCACATGACATCCAGGCCAATCTACATGCAAACGTCTACCGAGGGTCACTTCTTCCTGGCAACTTAAAATTCAATGTTAGTAACTTAGGATTTCCACTCTGATATTCCTACGTCAGGCCACACAATCCTCTCTCCAGCAATGCTCACAAAATGCACCCATTCCTCCATCCACAGGCTTAATTCACTCAACATGCACGAATCGAAACCCAAGGTTATAATACGCTTGTCGGCAAAAGTTACCATCCCAGTCCCGTCTCTGTAGGACTCTTTAAATCCACATTTTAAGCCGCCTCTCGAAGTACCGGACGACCCAACCCCACACTGTACAGGAAGTTACAGGCGATGCAGGACCCGCTTTAATCCCAGCTTCCAGTAAAAACCATGCCTCTTCGGATTAGATCAACAGCAGGATACTTACGAACGATATACAGGCTGCGAGAAGGAGGATCCGCACGAGTAAATCTTCAAACTGCTCAATGACCAGCTCCCACAGCGACTTCCCTGCGTTTAAGAACATAAGGTGACTCAGAGGAGGCAAGAAAGGGTCACACATCCCCACTCTCAGAAGACGTCGTATGATTCCACGGGACACTTTACCTTCTTCTGCTGGCAACTCTGGAGGTCGATATTCCGAAGCAGATACCAGAAAGAGAAAGCCGATAGAGAGTTATTAGTCGGGAAGCTGACATAGCATGACCCCCCCCCCCCCCCCCGCCCCACACAGTCATCGCTGCCTATGCGACAATGACTAAGATTCACCGAAGCAAGACGTCTCTCTTTCCGAACACATGCTCGAGCTTGTTCACCTTTACCCAGCATCACTTTATAAAAATCATTCATTCATAATTTTAAGGAGGGAATTCGGGCTATGCAATGTGTGCGGTGTTTGGACTGCGCATTTTGGGCTGAAAAGAAACAGCCAGCGTGTCGGATTTCACCGCACCACCATACGCACAGCGGGGGTCCCCAAGATGGGCCGCCGGTCATTTAGCGGACTTCGGCGAGCGATCACCGGCCAGTACCAGTTGCTAGGCGGCCGACCGTCCACGGACTGAGCTGTTTTAAAGGCCTTCGCCGCTTTTCTTCACCCGGGACAAAATCGAGGTGCCGCAATTACCGTCAATTATGAACGAACTAATGAATAAATACGCATTGATATGTAAGGGACACTGGCTGGGACGCAGCTGAGCCGCCGCGATCCACATGGTGCCGAGCGGTGACGTCATGGGCACGGAGCTCCCCCGAAGCACGCCGGATTACTGCACCCGGGTTCGGCCCGGTACCCGGCAGGCCCAGAGCCCCCTCCCCGCCGCCGATCGGACGCGGCACGTACCGTTGGGTCCCCATCTGTCCCGCTGCCGTTTGACCTGGTCCAGACTCAGTCCTGTGCTTTCGTTGACGCTGAAATGACTGTAAACTTCCTCGACAGTCTTTGTGTGCGCGTTCTCCATGCTGGATTGTCACCTTACTCCCGTAGACACCTTTACTTTGTTTATTCAACCACCTCCTGATCTAAAAGAAGAAGGAAAAAAAAATCCCTACAAACGTTCAGATGAAGCTAGCGCTTTAGCGATCTATAAGGCATATATGGAACCTTCAGAAAAGGAAAAAGATCCAAACGACGTTGGGGAGGAAATTGTTATTAAAAACGACTGATCGTTAACACGGCAGATCTCTGCAAAAAGGAGCCGACGTCGTCCCTCTTTGCAAAATTGTCCCCAGACAGCCCGAATGAGCCGCTCAGTGCCAAATTCCCTCTGGAAAAAAAGAAAAAGTGCCCCGATATCTTGTTAATTCCCAGAGCGCTGGTGGTTAACACCCGGCACCGAACTGCCCAGTTCGCGGTACCGCTGGGTAGCTCCGAAGCTCTCCGCCGTCCGCCTGCCAGTGACCGCCCTCCCCGGCGCTCCTCGCGTTTTATTGAAAGTGGCTCCGCCGCGGCCCCTCTCGCCGGCTCCGCATGTGGACTCTTCTCATTGGATAAGATCGAGTCCGGAAATCTTCGCTTCTTCCCCCTCCCTGCCCTGCGCTCCCCCCCGACCGGTTTGTGCAAACCCCCACCTCCACGCCGAGACCGCCCCCGCCAGTAAGTGGATGGATCAGCTGCTCCCTCCCGACCGGCTTGTGCAACCCCCCCCCACGCCAAGACCGCCCCCACCGGCTCCTGGTGATGAGCATTGCTGTTGCGCTCACAAGTAACCGCCGCGAATCACCGCTCAACATGTGTTACTGAACTTCATAGCAAAACGGATACGACTTTATAATAAATGTTATAATAAATGGTAATAAATAAATCAAAGTCTGTCTAAACGCTTACTGTTCATATTTTTTACAAATTACATATTTTCCAGGCGTAGATAGACGTTTGTCACCTTCAGGATTCATTTGCCTTTGTTCATC
>JAODLD010000046.1:4273732-4284493 GCA_026781065.1 Mormyrops boulengeri
GGGGTGCCGAACGAGCTATTTCAGATGCAAGGACACTCCCCCACCTTCCCCAGGATCAGGGGGATGGTGTCTGACCCCCCCAGCTACTCGTAAAAGCCGTCTGCCGACAGAGACCAGGACCATCGGCGCACGGTGACGGCCAGTTTCAGCCCGTCTACGGCTCTGTGCGTCACCGGCCGGCGGTGTGACGACCACCCGTGCTGGGAATGGCTCTGTTTGTTTGTTTTGAGAACACAGGACAAATGGCTCCCTTTAATCTCCTCAGGCTGACGTCACCAAAAAACGCCACCTTCGTTTCCATCACCTCCCGGCGAGTTGAGGCCGGCCATCTCGCGACATCCCGACGGACTGCCTTTTATGAATGGGTCACCACGCTGGCAGGAACCGCAGGGTGTTTAAACCCCCCATGGACGCGACCGTTTCCCAGCACAGGGGTTCCCGGTGGTCTCGTCCGCATTTCCTCACGAGAGGAGGTCACACGTTGAAGCGCAGCTGGTTTCCGTGAATTCGCTGCTCCTTTTCGGCGGATATATTTAGCAGACAGTTTACAAAACTGCCTAAGCCAGAGGCGGGAGGGGGAAAGTTCATCTAACTTGTATGATACAGTCCATTTATAGGGCCAATTCTGCTGCTCTATAAATAGGGCAGCATGGGAATGTTTGAGAGTTACGGGTCGGGGGTGAGTGACACCAAAATACCGACTTCCTCCCATGTTTACTGATGCACATACATGGGGGATTCTCATACCCCAGTGGGGTCAGCGCCGCATTACGGGGGGGCAGGAAAACACACCGATGTGAGAATCAGACACATCAGCCTCCGCTTCCCTGCCGCAGCGGCCGTCATGAGCAAAATCAGTGTGTTTTGTAACGGTCTGCCCCAACGATGTGCTAGGTAGAGAGGATGCGTTTCACTGCAGACACGGCACCTTGCCCCCGAGTCACTGCGTAAATGTCACGTGATGCGCATCACACACACACACACACACATATCAATCATACATGTGACTTTCAGCCACACAGTGATGCACTCGGCACCCCCCTAGACAAGGCCACCTCATCTCCGCGAATCCCCTCGCTGCCTCCCGGGCCCCGCTGCTGGCTGCTCTTCTGGGCCAGCTCCCTCTCGATTGTGGCCAGCTCCTCGCGCGCCTCCTGCAGCTCCTCCGCCTTCACCTCCTTCTTCCGGCTGATGATGGAAGCCTGTAAAGCCCAAACAAGGTGAGACTCCCGGAATTCCCCATCGCTGCTTTAATGCCACATGAATGACTGTGTTTTCGATAACCAGCTATCACCAAGAGCAGATGGTGCGTTTACATTTCAGATGTTTACCAATGCATTCTACATTAGCACTAAGGGTGATGTTTTCCCTAAAGCTTAGGGATTCAGGCAGGTTGTTCTCTGACCTTACACAGCGTCCGACACTAGGGGCAGCGCACAGTCAGTCAGGAGGCCGTAATGGCGTGATGCTTCTCTGTGGTCCTCGTGTGGAGCTCCCGGGTATTAACAGAAGCTGGGACCTCGCTGTACCTCCACCTCTTAGGAACCACGGCCTCTGCTTACAGGCCATTCCCAAATCGGGTCGAAATCTGGCAGCGGCCTCCCCGACGCTCGCCACGTTTTACCCATATTAGGTAAAGTTTAAAAAAAGGGGGCTGGTCAGGTCAGAGACGTTACGACACGGGGGGGGAGGGGAGCGGCAGTACCTGGGGTAGCAGCACTGTGCTGAGACCAGACCAGCCTCTTTTTATTTCTGGATGAAGCCAGGCCGGGTGATTACTCAACAGCTACACTTCCCCATCAGACTGTGACCCGCTAACACCTCCATGTGTACAAACGTGCCTGCAGACTAGTGTGTACAGTGTGTAATATAGCTACTCAGTAGGTTGGCACGCACTGCAGCCATGCTAAATTACAGTATAGCCACCAGCTAATTAGCATGTACTTTGAGCATACCATCCTCCACCATGGCTACCTAGCAAATTAGCAGGCTAAAGGCTAATTAAATGTACTTCAGGGCATTAGGGGCTCCTGGGCAGCTTAGGCAGTACAGACACGCATCCCAAAAACAGTCAAGTATGAAGATGCTTCGTGAACCTCAACGCTGAGCAAAACCACTAGAGAATTCACAAGATATCGGTCCGCCAACTTTCCCTAAGGGGCTTTTCCAGAACAAGAAACAATATTAATCAGATTCCCTTTTGAATTGTTTTCCCAAAAGATTTGGTCCAAAATGAAGAGTATTAAGCTTCTGCTGATGGAATTTATAAGATGGAATATAAGGAAGAGCAAACTAAAATATTCTCGACTTCTAATCTTATTTTTATTAGCTTACAATATTAATGTCCTTCTGGAGCAAAAACAACCGTAAAAAGTATTTATCAAATGTTAAGGAAAAGAACTTTTTTCTGGAAGTCGATGTAATCCACCCCCATACATGTGGCCATTAATCTTCCTTAACCAAATGCCAAAAACCACTAACATTAGCATCAGAGATAAAGAATAGGACCTCTCTCTGTGATAAGGAATCAGCAGGCACTACGCTATCTGAAAATATCACATTTTAAACCTGAAACTCCTCCTCCTCCTGGTTATGTAAATGTAAATTACATGCACACCATCCAATCAGGGAAGGCGGACAGCAGAGAAAAATACAAAGGATGGTCACACAGTAGGACCCCTGTGCTGGACCTCGAGGACCATGCCCCAGCAATGCGGCAGCGAGCCGGAGCGGCTCTCCCACCTGCTGTCTGAAGAGGGAGAGCTTGTCGTCCATGGGATCACTCCTCATCATCCTCTTCTCAATAAGCTGATTGATTTGCACGTTTACATCCCGAATCTGGATGGGAAAAGGTGAATGTCAGTCAAGATGAAATTAAGAAACGCAGCTGGACGATCAACACTGACCTCGCCCCTTTATTCCTACAATACGGCTAATACGCACAAACACATGCATGTTTTTTGCAGGGGACGACCCACGGGCCTGTGCTGCACTGTAAGCCAGGGCAAGCACGCTGATGCTGATCCGCAGAGGGGTAACACACTGTGACGTGATACATGCCCGGTGGGGATGGTGATGAACATCCAGGAAGGGGTATTAAACCAAATGCACAGCCCTTGGCGACACTGAGCAAATCCCCAATCTCATCACAGTACAACAGTTTGCGTTTTATTTTTTTTTGCATTACATATACCTTGGAAGTAGGAACTGGGAATGATGTCATGCCCAAGTTAACTGTGTTCCAGTACAACGCGTTGGAAAGCCATTTAGCGATACCAGGGACCTGCTTCAAGAAAGCAGGATTTCTTGCTTAGCCGGATAACTTGTCGGAGTTAAGGTAGCATGGGCTAAATGGACTTTACCTTAAATTCTGAGGTTATGATTGCGTAGATTATCCAACTGTCTGAGTAGGAATCCCAAATTCAGGGGCTGTTCTAATTGACATTTCTAACTAGGAACTCGGAAATGCGACTCCCCAATTCAAAGGGAACGCAGCACAAGCTTCAAACTAAAGTTAGTTACTGCCCTGCTTTATGCAATAAATTAATTATACCTCTTTATCCATAATAGCACATTAATTTTAAATTCATAAACATTCCAATTGTGTGCATGCTGTCCAGCACAATCAGCTTCATACACTGCACTCCAGGAACGGAACCTTTAACATCACGGAGCCATTAAGCTGCAGGTTCTGTCTCTGTTCCGTGACATTTTCCATCACGTCAGCCTGTGCGTAAATCACCCTGGTGACAGTGACACCGTGTCAGTGGTATCCTCATTCTTGTCATGTCTGCTCCTTAAGCTGGTCCGGTCATTGTAGTAGTCCCAATTTATGAGAGTGGGGGCTAAAATCATTGTTGGGGCCCTGCCTACGGCTTAAGATGCTACTGTAGCAAACTCGTGGCCCAGGTCAGCCTGTGCATAAGTGTGGCCCTGACTGTGGCTGCCTTTGCCTGCAGAGCCGAGGGCCTTGCTGGGGCCCCGGGAGGCTGACCTTGTCCTCCAGCTCCTCCAGCCCGTCCTGCCCCATGGCCGGCTCCAGCACCACCCTCTGCAGGTACTGCACCACTCGCCGCCTGCCCTCCAGCTCCTTAGGCAGCTTGTCAGACACCATGTAGGTGTTGAACTTGATCTCCTCCTCCAGTCGCTTCATGAGGCCTGAAGGAGAGACGGTAACGTCAGCCGAGGGGCTCGTGCAGCCTCTTCCGTCAGTGGTGTGAAAGCAGCTTCGGCCGAATAGGGTTACTGAAGCCCGTCATGTGAAGAAGCCAGAAGAAGCACAGTGCAAGACAAATGCTCAGTAATCCAAGCCCAAAGGTTCTACTAAACAGCTGCTACAATATATGACCTTATTCAAACATATATTTACACCTACAGAACAAAGACATGTAATTGTTGGAGAGGGCTGCAGAAGGCGCTCATAACAGCTGACATTCTGGGTGACCGCTCTAAGTCTGCTAACAGCTGGCCAAATTTCATTTGTCTACCGTGTACTTTCTAAATCTGTTTGCACTACAGTTATTGGTTTGCACTGTGTGTACCTTGTCTGTTTGGCACAATACGCGTATGTACGTCTGCGCATTATCCCCAGGGTCAATAGAGTTAATCTTACCGTTAAAGATGTAACTTGCATTGTATTATATGCTCTGAACGAGGTCTAGTTACTGATTAATGTGAAAGTGAAAAACAGAAGGTACAACACCGACTAGGTGTCACACAAGCGATTCCCAGAGCAAGACACTTATTTTCAAAAGGCAGCCGAATGCCCCTCCAACGTACACATTGTGAAAAGATTATTTATGAAGGCATTTATTTAACCAGTATGTGTTTGTAGTAGTTAAAATTTGTATTCATAATGGTTATTTGTATGGATTACTTTATATTGCAGATTTTAACAGCTTAACATTGAAAGCTAGATAACTAGCTAACCAACAGCACTGTTAATTGTGAATATATAGCAAGATTAGTTTGTGTCTTGGTGACATATCGGACTTGCTGACCGGTCCATATAAAACATGAAACCGTTCGTTGGCGGCAGACGCTAAGGGTGTATCGTTATGTTGTTTTAAGTTTATTTTGACATAATGAATTTTCGGACATACGCCTTTGTCATTGGACAGTGACGACATGGTAAGTAGGCAGATCTGTTTTAAGAAGCATGGGCACCTGTCACACTTTTGTCCAAAGTGATGTACAAAACCTTTGGGGTCAGAGAGCAAAGTCCCAAGAGCAATTAGGGTTAAGGGCCTTGCTCAAGGGCTCCACAGCGATATGCATGAAGGACCAACCACAGAATGTGAACCCATGACCTTCCACACATGGGCAAAGATCCCTGGCCGTTAGACCTGCACGTCGCTCTATGGTCATATCCAACTGTATTCATAGCATCTCTAAAGGCTCTTCAGCAAAGATCTAAGTTAAAGCCCCCTTGTTGACTGTCAACTGCATCTGTCATGCCGTGAGCAGAGGAAGGTGGCGCGCGCCGGCGACTCACTCTCCGGCTTGGCATCAGCAGCCGCCTGGCAAAGCTCCTTCAGCTGCAGTTGGCACCTCAGCAGACTCCGCTCCACTTGGAATAGCTGCACACAGCAAGCAGATTACTTTCAATTTAATGCAAGTTAATTTGATTTATCTTTATATAGCGCCTTTCACAACAGTGTCGCCTTAAGGAGCTTTACATGGGTGTGTTGTGGTACAGTACAACATCATTAAGACAGAACAATACAGACACCGAGAAAAGGGAAGACAAAGAAATGAAAGAAAGAAACGAAAGAAAGAAAGAAAAAAAGAAATGACAGAAGAAAGAAAGCCAGATGTCAGTGGAGGAGAGGACCCAAAAACTCCTAAGTAGGGAGAAGAAAAACCTCTGGGGGTCAACTGACTGCCCAAACCCCCACCCCAGAATTCTAACTTGATTGAAAATGACATAAGGGCCAATCACAGCACAGCTGGTTACACATGGACGAATCACAGATTAAGCACCCTGGGTAATCTGCATCATCACTCATCTGCCTAGAAAATGTACACATACTGACCAACCTACTCCAGTTTTTTTGATGTTTACTTCCTGCAGCTTGCTCCCTGTGTTAACTGCCACCTCATTAATCAGATTTGGATTTATAAGAATGTTTAAAATGGAAAACGACCCAAAATCAGGTTTAATATGCCATTAAAAATTAAACAGAACTTTACCATCAATAAAAAGCTTAGCTAGTGCTTCAGTCTGCTTTCTCGTAGGACGTCATCAGCTCATTTCTTTGAAATATAAAACCTCGAAGGTCTCTTTCTCAACTCACCTGATACTGACCCCCAATCAAAATATCAAAGAGTTATTTTTTATCTTTTTCCATTACGAGGTCTTTGAGTTGCAAACAGACAGTCTTGCTGACTGATATTTATAGATCAAATAAAAATCCAGCTTTGTTGTGAATCAAAAGGAAATGGCTTCTGTGAGGGCCATCCGGCCCCTTTGATGTAGCTGTAAAAATGCTGTGAAACACAGCGGCTGGACATGGAAAAACCAACAAGACTGCTCTACAAAGTCCAGCAAACTGTCCACCTAGGAGGTGGGGAGGGGATACCTGGTTCTTTTGCTCCTGCTTCTGGTGAGCGAGGGACTCCTCTCGCTCCTTCTCAATCCGTAGCTGCCTGACAAGCTCAAGCATATGCCCGTGGTTGGACACCGACTCCACCTAGTGGACAGAGGGAGCACCAGCAGAAAGCTACAGCAGAGATCAGGTTCCCCGGTTCCTTCTAAAGGAGCTGCTTGGAATTCGATTCCTCCTTTGGCATCCCATGACTGTGGTAAACACACTAAATCATCACTGAATCATCACGCCTGCTCCTCTGCCCTCTGTAATGAGCTACAACCCCTGGCATGTGAAACACATTGCTGCACCTTGTTAGCTCAAGGAAGCGGTTAACACTGGGCCTGCGTTTTCATTCCGCAGTCAGCTCCTGCGAGAGGCCTGGTGTCCCAGAGGCATATCTGCCAGGCCATCGAGGACTCACCCTTTTCTTCAACCTCTCCACTCGTTTAATCAGCTGGTCTTTCTCCTCCTCCATCACCCCAATGTCCTGAAGTTGATGGGCAACAAACAGAGAGCATCTATAAATTTTAATACATTTTTGAGGAACAAGGATCACATGTGAAAAGTGCCATAAATGTGAGATTTGGTGCACAGATTTAATTTCATTTTAACAGCAAAAAGGAGGAGAGCACCCTTGGTAAATGAATATTGAAATATGAAAAAAATGATATCATCCTAAATGTATTAAATAATAATAAACCAAAAACCAATAATCTTTCTTTTGTGAAATAGTCCATTTATTAAATGGTTATATCCCTACTGAATGATTTCTAGTTACACAAATATACGTAGTTATTTTATGAGACATCATGGTGAAATTCATGAGCTCTGCAGATGTTTATACTACTTAAAGTTTAATAGATAATTGTTTGGACAATGTTCTGAGAATCCATAATCACGTCAGTACTATAGAAACAACCCTAACTCCTGACATATTAACAGATGGACACCTCACAAGATCATGCCAGCAGAGAGGGCTCTCACGCCGTCCCATAAAAACCACCACTCAAACTGGATGGTCGAGGAGCCGCCAAACCCGGCCCACGGCGTGTCGCCGTCTTCCCGCTCACCCGCCGGATCTCAGCGGTGGAGAAGCCCGAGCTCCTCAGCTGCTCACACTCCTTATGGTAGTTCTTGAAACCTTCCACCAGTTCTTCATACTAGGAAAGAACAGGACGGGTAATCAACTTTAAAGACAGACCTTTTAAAGTGCTTCAGGAACATTCAACAGGAGAAGACAATTCTGAAGAGGCCAGGAATTTTAACCAATCTGCTGCCTTGGATTAGATTCCCCACCCAAAGCGGTTAACGGGTTATCATATGAATATAATAATTATTTTGCACACATTTTTCATCCAAACGTAACTTAAGCTCCCTAATCACGAAACTGTAACCTCTTCATAAAGCTGAATCTCTCCATGGGAGCATTTCTGCAAGGGTACAACTGCAAGACCTTCCCAGCAGAGGGTGATGGACGATGGCCATTTTATTGTTTGTTTTGCACACAATGCATGAAACCAGAGGGTTATCAGATAGTACGTAAAATAGGTAGCGGTAACTGTCAGAATGCATGGTGTGCATAACTGCTGGGCAAGCGATATTTTTTCATATTTTACAACGATTGGTACCAAGTTCAGGGCTGTATGTTTATTTAACTGAACACAAAGTGAAGACATTCTGGGCTAGTTGTTTGATAAAGGGAAGAACCACAAAACTATTGCTCTGGGGTTAAGGCTCTGTGTCTAACTGGAAGATCACTGGTTTGATCTACATGGCTGGCAGACAGTCCACATCACTACTGGACTCTTGAGCAAGGACCTCAACCCAAAATGCTGTACAGATACTGGCTGACCATTCATTCTGACCCCAAACTTCAATCTCTCATCCGTGTGTCTCAAAGAAGAGAAAGATGGGACATGCAATAGCCTAGGAATTCCTATACGTATACTCATACTTGTACAAAAAGCAAAATAAAGCTTTATCATTATTTTTAAATCACTTAAGATGAATAAACCACTCCTAAATCCTCTGAGAAGCCTTACATACGTAATCTGATTATCACGTTAAAAACAAAAAATTAATTAAATCATCGGTAAAAATTAAGCCGAACATGAAATCTAATTTCCCTGCCTTGTGCTGCCTAGGACAGCCTCTAGGCCTGCTATTGGATCAGAGGTTTGAAGATGGATGGGTCTCCTTGCAACTCGCACTGGAACCCGGAGTAACAGATCCAAACGGTGCACAGCGAGCCCACCTGCTGGTAGGTGTCAGCAACGACATCGTCTTGCATGAACTCAGTAGGCACCTCCAGCTTCACGAGGAACTGGGCCAAGTATGCCCTCTTCTTCAGCTCCGTGATCCTCGTCAGCAGCCAGTGTAGCACAGGGTGGACAACAGGCTTGCTGCCTGTCACCAGGCCCTGACGGAAGCTACTCCTGTAGCAGGAGAACCAGGGAGAAAGGAAGACGGGGTTATTATGGGAGTATAAAGCAGAGGTTGCCCTGGACATTATGCCAGCCTATCACAGGACACACTCTCACTCCCACACACATTAGCTCAACCAGAGGCACTTGTAAAATGAAAGGTAATAAATCAATGTAAGGAAAATTCAAGGTGACATTTTGTAAGGGGGGGCGAGAATTTCCAGCTATGCCCCGGCTCAAACTCACAGGCCACCTGTAGTTTACAGTGACCAGCTCACCTCATCAGCTCCTCTTTGAAGCGACCACACTGGGTACACACATTCACACAAAGAGATGCAGGCACTGGGCTGAGGTGTCATGTGAACCTTCGGCACTGAATGGGTACAGAAATAAGTGCCTTCCTCAAGGATACCTCAGAGACCGCTGGAAACCTTGTACATACACTACCAGTCAAACGTTTCTGCACGCCACAGGTTTTTACCACTTTCCCATTCATTTCATAAACTTGTTAAGCACTGGAAAGTTGAGTGAACAACTATGAATGAAAGCATAAGTCAAATAAAACAAAGTTATCTTTGTAACATGGAAAGAGTATGTAACAGTGCATGTCTGACATCCTATTAACTGGCTTTGTGGTGATGGCAGTCAAATTCTAGGCTGTCCTTTAACTTTAAATGTTATGGTATGAAACAGGGCAGCATTTAATGTCTCATGTATAAAGAATGATTTGAATTAGCTCTGCTGTTATAACTGCTAGAAGATGTTACTTTGATGAATCAAAGATATGACATCTTCCTACTAATAAAGATACTCAAATGGTGAACATACTGTAAATTTATTTATTAGCAAAGAATATTGAATGTATTTTTAGTAAATGTTCAGTGCGTTACATGCAAATCTGGAAAATCTTAGTGTGTGTGAAACCTTTTGACTGGTAGTGTGCATTTTACATTTACAGGCCTAAGAAATTACAGATTACCATGTTCAACAAACAACTCAGAATAAGTGTAAATGCGCTCAAAAGTCATGAAACCCTGGGAATCCCTCTGCATCAGACTACACCCCCATCCTCCAGACACGGGCCGCTGTCTCTCGTGAGGGCTTCGCCTCGGTCCCACTCACGCCTCGGCAGATGTCCCGGGCGGTTTGTACTTCAGCGTGGCCAGCAAGGCGAACATCCGCCTGGCCGTTTGCTCAGGCATCTCCTCTCGGATATCGACGGCTTGCTGCAAGGCGAGAGCAGAGCATGAGATGCACAAACCCCAGGAGGGATTCGGGCGGTGCCGGGCCGGCATGCGGGCGCACCTTGGGGTCGATCTCCGCCAGCACGTCGTTGAGGGTCTGCAGGAGCTGCATGGGCTCCATCGAGTCGAAAGTGATGAGGTTCAGGTTCTTCTTGAACGGCTCTTTGTTGAGCTGCTCCACGATGAACTTGATCTGCTCACTCATATTATCCCTTAACCTGCAAATGACAAACTGCACATTTACATTTACAACCTGGACATGGGTGCCCTAAACGCGGGAAAACGTACTTCGATTTTTTTCCCATAAATCTGTGCCTTATTAAGCGAGGAGTGTAAATCAGAGCCTGATACTTTCAATGATTTTTTTGATGGGAGTTATTTTAAATGCCACCCTTTTTTTAGATAAAACAGACATGCATCACAGATTCAGGTGTGTGTGTGTGTATATATATATATATATATATATATATATATATATATTGTACTTGGATTTTTTACGCACAC
>JAODLD010000046.1:4313885-4324551 GCA_026781065.1 Mormyrops boulengeri
TTAACACTGAGAGTGTTTATGTGGCTGAAGTGGCTCCTGGGCAGACCATTTGTGTGTGTGTGTGTGTGTGTGTGTGTCTGAGTGTGTTAGCATGTGAACAGCACCACACCTTAACAGAAGAGAGCAGCCAGGAATGACTCAAGCCGGAAAAGAACGATCTAGATCAAGAAGGAAATTAAGAAGCATGTGGAAAGACATGTGAGGCAGCAGAGGGTGGCAGGTAGCTTGGACATTATGGAAATGAGGGGGGGGGCTGATTCCTCAGATGACTTGCACCAGTATTTCTCAATCCGGTCCTCGGGGACCCATAGAGGGTCCGCATTTTTGCTCCCTCCCAGCTCCCAGTAGGGAGCAAAAACATGGACTGTCTGAGGCTCCCCGAGGACCGGATTGAGAAACACTGATATAAATAGGTGCTGTGTTGTTTTTGGGGCCCCACTCAAAAAGTCACTCCTGCCCCCCCTCCTCATATGTTGCTAACTAGCAAGTAGCGCCTGAAAATCATAGCTAGCTAGCTGGTTAGCTGAACATGCCATTTGAGCCTCGCCTTAATAAGAAATGCGTTTATTTAATATTTAGTGTAGTGACCTGGGGGGGGGCCCACATAGGTGCATGGTTTGAGTGCTGATAAATGGCGCCGTTATGGATGACGCGCTCCAACCCCCGCAGCAGCCACCTGCCATGGCAGAAATGCGGAATCTAACAGCAGGTGTGAGGGTGTCGGAAACCCCACCCAGTGAATAAACCCCAGGAACAGGAAGGGGCTGTTTTCACTCCAGTGCCGCTCCTGCGGATCCTGCGGGAGGCCCAGAAGCCTCAGACTCCGGGTACCTGCTCTGGGGTCCACGTGGGTCACGTGTGTCACGTGTGTCACGTGTCTAGGGGGATGATCGGACGGGGGGAGGGGGGCCCTGGACGTGTCTCCCTCACGTGGGCAGTGGGAATGTGGCTGGAGGCCATCCCCTCTTATCTCTCTCAGCGGGGGTGGGGGAGGAAAATCCCTGCCGGATCAGCACCTCCCCGAACACACACCTCTTTTTTGGGGGATTTGTCGGATGCCAGAAAAGAGGGCTGCCAAACGGAACGGACACGGGGGCGCGCGGCAAAGTCGAGTTTCCCAAGGTGGGGTTTGAAGCCGGTGCTGAAAATACCTTTGACGAGTAAACAGAGGCTTTAGGAACTAAGGATTGTTCCTCTAAAATGCAGTATTTTCTGCATGTACATTGCTGACGGTCACATGGCCAAACTTCAGCAGGTTGACGCACCTTTGGCTGCCATGCTACAGAGTTCTGGGATTTCACCCATGACCCTTGCAGTGGTATGATGCAGGATTTCTTGAACAATCTGTCATGTTCACGGTCAGGATTCTTATCAGGTTGTTACAGTAGCAATGATTCCATGGTGTCGCTGTGTTAAGTCAAAATCGAACATTTCCCCTAGACGCAGATGTTGGCCTGTTGTTGCTTTGGCTTAACAGTGCAGGTAGATTTCCAGGAGCCGGCTGTAGCACGCACCTTGAGGAGTTGCTTTTGAAGTTCAGCCTCTTCTCCTCTGACAGCCTCTGTGTGTCCGTCGTTTCTGGAATATTCTCCTCCCACACTGACCTCTGCACTTCCCCTAAGCTTCAGGAGCTGCTTGTAGGTAAGAGAACGTGAGAGTCTGAAACATGGACTCTTGGAGAGTGATCAAAAGCTGATGGTATGGAAGCAGTGCTCGAGGTGATGATGTTAGGGGCCCAGTGGCGGTCGTTAGCTGGTCTCTGGGGCTCCCGACTCATCTTGTTTCCAAACCCTCAAACATACTTTGCCAGTTGCCTCTTCAAACCAGTTTTAAATTTAGGGGTGATTTCAGAGAACATTTTAAATGCAATTCTGGACTTATTCAAAGCACCTTTTGCACCAGGACGAAGCCCATTTATGTCATGCTGTGCTTTTTGAGGAATTCTTACCTGAAATGGTTGAGTACAAGTTCTGGTGCCGCTTTGCTTCTTGGTAGTTTGTTTCAAACGGCAACCTAAAGGAGAATGGAAACAGGAGTGCAGATGCTCACAGACACTCAAGTCTTTCGTGTTGCTGTTCTTAATGCGTTTCCCTGTAAAACTCCACATGCAGAACAGTGTGTGCTGCGATTAAACTAACCTGTTATTTATCTCAGTAAAACACTCATTGGCTTGATAGTTTTTCCCAACTGACAAAAATGACCTGTTAGTAGGAAATTATGTTTATATACTGTGACTATAACGGTGATGCTATTCTGGTGCTCATGAGGAAACTCAGGAATTTCCTTAATCTATTTTTATTCAGTGAGTGCAGACAGAGACATTATAGGGTTCCTCTGAGTGTTCATCATGACCGTACCGTGTTTATGTTCTGCTTTGGCTTCTGGTAAATCCAGAACTGGAAATAGAAAATAGAAAAAAAGAAAATAAATAAAAAATTTGGAGTAAAATACAATAATTATGCTGTTTGAATTGGCACTCAATGGAATTATTAACATTTTTGGTCTTGTTAAGGGAGTTTGAGGGGTTACCACTCTGGAGTTTGAGTTCCAGATTTGACTGAGAACGGGAGAACCTGGTTCCGCTGCAGTGGCATTGTTCTCAAAGATAGTTCCTTCTGACTCTTTTTCCAACTTGCCATCTCTGCCAAACTGCTTTAGTTTCTGTACTTGTCGGCAATGATAATTACACCACAGAACCAGAAGATCATCCCAGCAAGCGGCGCGTACGGCCGGCGGATGCTGCCAATTGGCCGTGTTTGGTGGAGAGCGCAGCCCTACAGGGATGTGCACGGAGGTCCGCTTTGCTGCTCCCCCCCCTAACAATGCCATCTCCTCAGAGACCGTTGTTAATGTACCGCGGTGGGGGTCACCTTCAGTCCGTAGCCCAGCGCGTGGTGCGGAAAAGGCTTTGTTACATTGCGCTGTAGCCCGTCGTCTTCTGCATTTTCAGTGTCTGGTAACGCCGACGTTTGCAGTACAATGTTTTGGGTGTAGAAAAGAGTAAATTCTCAGAGGAATATAGTATTTTAGTTTAGTCCAGTTTGGTCAGAGATGCAAGATTTTAATTAGGTTCGATTTCTTCTAAAATATCTGTGTGGAGGGATAAGAGGCATAAAGGTGACTTGGGGTCCTTGCCTCTTTGGTGGGGTAAATAGCCTTGAAATGGGATATTTGTGAGGAAGAGGGGGGGCATGCTGCGTGCAGCTTCCTCTCTCGAAAAGCCCCCTCCCACCTCCAGGTCCTGTTGGTGCACCGGTTTAATAATGAAACCCGCTTTACAGAAGACCCTGCTGGTGCGTCCAATTTATCGGCCTCTCCCAGACCCCGCCCCCCCCCGCATCGTGTTAAGTTCCACCCCCACCCTTAACTAGAGCACTGGGCATGCACTGTTGGAATGGCGTCAGGGACCGTTTTGATAGTCCTTTTTGGCCACACTTAATCCATATTTGTATAAAAATGGGTGGATTAAGTGGGTTGCGGTTAATTGGATGCATTTCCCTTGGGAACAGTACGTTCCATTGTGGTATCCTGGCTCTCCATACATCCTTTTCTTCCATCTTTGGAAAACAGACGGCTGCCGGGGATGTTGGGTAATTGGTTTTGGCCCTGGTGTGGTGCCCTAGCATGGCGGTCGGTGGCATTTAGCTGAGTGGCACTCTGTTCACGCCTCGGCCCGACACGCCGTTCCGCAGCTTCCCATCCGGCCCAGTTGGGGGCGCCCTAAGGACAGCTTCGCTGCGTCCGGACTGGGGACCATGGGACGGGAAGGCCGGCGCCCCCTGCAGGATCCTGTCCCCATTTAGCCAAAGGAAACGCTGCTGCCTTGCTTGTGCTCTGAAGCCCGGTTCTGGACAGGAACGTGTGGGTCCAGTGAGCCAGGCGGAATAAGCTTGCCGACCCCTAACTTCTCACGACCGACACTGACCCAATCTTTAGGTCGAGGGGGTCCCAAATCTCACACTTCTTCTGTAAGCAAGTAACCTCAATTTTAATTGTTAATTATGAAAACACATGTGGAGAAAATTGTCTGTCTGTCTCATACTGTGCCATTTATCTTACAACTTAAGTAAAATTAGGACAGGAAGTCAGTTTACAATTTCAGTTAGTGATCTGACTTTTGTTTTTTAGGTAAATCATTTACAGAAAGCATCTTAAACCTGAAGGTTCTGCTAATGATCACTGTCAGAAAGACCATGGACACTTGTAATGGGCAGGTGGTATCCGTGTAAACAGAGCCTTTATGGCCCCTTAACACCCCCCGCCCCAGCCAACAATCCATTTAATCCGAGTGAGGCACGCTCACTGATTAGCCGCCTCCCGTGATTGGGACCAAACGTGGGCCTTCCTGGCACCGATGCCGCAAATCCCGCCTGTTCCTCTCCTTTTTCTGCTCCCGTCCGCCTGAATGCGGCTGCACAGCCGATGGGTCTGCGCTGGAGGATCCCCTGTTTTTTGAGCCGGTCGAGCAGAACGCAGCTGCTCTCTTTGCTGTAGTAGCTGTTAAATGGAGGCGATGATTTTGGAAGGGAAATAGAACAGATGTTCTGTCTTTGGTTGTCGGCTTTGTCATATTGGATTTGTTAAGGCTTACCTTGGGTTTGTTAAGGCTTACCTTGGGTTTGTTAAGGCTTACCTTGGTTTGTCTTGTTTTTTTGATAGACATCTGCCCGACTTTCATAACCGAGCACAGGATAGATGATCAGGTGGGAACCTATCCCAGGAAAAAAAACAGGACTAAACATTAAATATAGCAACCTGTAATCCTTAGCAGGGCTTGCTATTGGATGATGGACAGAATGGAATAAGTATCAAAAGTGTGATATTCAGGCCCATCATTTTGGGGGGGGGCGGTGGATTGAGCAGAAGACGGCCCAGGTGTGAGGGGTGGCACATCATAATGAGGGCCTAGTTGAAGCAATTTTGTCCCAGGACTGGGAGGCATGCCAGTCGTGCCTGCTGATATCGGCAGGGCGGTTTTTGTGGGGCTACCATGCGACGTTACGCCCCCGTTTGGCCCTCAGCGTCTCTCACGCTCCCTGTGCGATGGCTGTGAGCTTCTGTCATGTGGCGCCTCTGCTCTGCTTGGTCCAGCCTCAGTGGGGATGCCAGGGTGAAACTCGACCAAACAAATAAGGTCAGAGGGATCTTTGCTTTGGCTCTTTTAATGGCTATTTCGGGGTTTGTCTTCGTGTACTTAGCGTGTATCTTGATGCTCTGACCCTGGATTTTGCTCTGTTGTGGGACCCCGCACTCCCTCCTTCTCTGTGAGGTTTCCTCGGTAACGCGTCATCCCACCTTTCAGGGTTTCTGTTGGTTTGGCTGCCCATGTAGCTCGCCCAAAACTAAAAATAAGAAGGGCGGGGGCCCTGTGGAAACCGGATGGTTACTAGGGCAACGATTTTAACGACCAGTGTTTTATGACCACTGGGAGAAGCGTCTTCAGTGAGTCACTGTTGGGGGTGGTGGGACGGGCGGGGGGGCTTAAATCCAGAGGCTCACAAATCGGTCAAATTATTGATGGAATTGTTTTTGCCTGGTGGTTCTAAATTGATAACATTCACTTGTTGGGCCCTTGGGGATGAAAAATCAAGTTTTTATGGTAATGGGGTCCTGGAACACGACGTCAGTGGTTCCTGGTATGGATAGGTAGAAGGTGTTTGCAGGGCGCCCCCTAGCAATTGTGGTAGGGAACTGTTGTGGCCAGGGGCAGCCCAGGGCCGCTGCTAGGCCAGATGTTTGTGGTTATTTGTCCTTGGCTTTATATCACAGACTAAACCACCCTGGGCCATTATGTGGCAGATTGAACAGGTCAGTATCATCATGAAAAGGAGAGGAGATCTCCACCTGTCAGTAATGAGTACTCTCTGCTTTTAGAACTCCACCTGCCAGTAATGAGTACTCTCTGCTTTTAGAACTTCACCTGTCAATAATGAGTACTCTCTGATGTTAGAATGCCATCCTGTCAGTAATGAGTAGTCTCTGTTTTTAGAACTTCACCTGTCAATAATGAGTAGTCTCTGCTTTTAGAACTTCACCTGTCAATAATGAGTAGTCTCTGATGTTAGAATGCCATCCTGTCAGTAATGAGTAGTCTCTGCTTTTAGAACTTCACCTGTCAATAATGAGTAGTCTCTGTTTTTAGAACTTCACCTGTCAATAATGAGTAGTCTCTGATGTTAGAATGCCATCCTGTCAGTAATCCGTAATTTTTGCTTTTAGAAAGCCATCTTGTCAGTAGTGAGTACTTTCTGCATTTAGAACTCCATCTATCAATAATGAGTACATTCTGCTTTTGGAACTCCATCCTGCCAGTGATGCGTACTCTCTGCTTTTAGCTTCACTTTTCCAATGATTATGAAATAAGGCAACATAAACATCCGTCCATCCACCCATCCATCCGTCCATCCATCCATCCATCCATCTTCTGAAACCACTCTTCCTGGTCAGGGTTGCGGAGGGGCTGGAACCTATCCCCGAGGCTATGGGCACAAGGCAGGAACAACCCTGGATGGGGCGCCAACCCATCACAGGGCACACTCACACACCATTCACTCACACACATACACCTATGGGCAATTTGGTAACTCCAATTAGCCTCAGTGTGTTTTTGGACTGTGAGGGTCAGAGTACCCAGTGGAAACCCCACAACGTGGGGGAGAACATGCAAACTCCACACAAGTGGGACCCTGGTGGAGACTTGAATCTTGGTTTCAGAAGTGTGAGGCAGCAGTGCTAACCACTGTACCATAATGCCAGCCCAACATAAGCTTTCACTGTTTTTAAGTGGACCACCTTGTATTTCAGTGCAGGTGATGAATAAAATCCTTGAATGCAAACACCATGAGTTTGACAGTGCAAGTTTAACCTGACCTCCCTGCCTGTTAGAGTCCTCTCCTTCTGACACGCATACCTCATCTGCAATGGGTTCCATTGTGAACGGATGGTGCCGTCAAGGCATTTTAAAGCTTTCCTGTTAGTTCCATGAATCTGTCATTCCGTAGCCGCCTCTCTGAAGAATGAGGAACTCCAGGAAATCCCATTTATGCTTCCAGCTCTTTTTTTTTAAATACCAATTTATCTTCTGGCGAAGGCAGAATCATATCGCCTGTGCCTTTCATCTGAGGCATTTTATGGACATGAAATTTTAATCATGCCGATAGCTAGATTGCTAATGAGCGGGATGTTTGGCCTGTAATTATCGGGGACATACAGGTTTTGTATTCAGCCAGCATGACTTTATATTGGCTTTGGTAAAAGCGGAGCCCTGGTTCCTCGAACTGCATGCTCACTGGGGGGGAGGGGCTGCAGAATGTGGAAGCCTTACACACAGCAATTTTTAAATGGAAAGGCGAGAAGCCCTTGGCAGGTGATTGTTTCTACAGGCAGGGAAGGCTTCAGGATGTCTGCTCTTCCACGTAGTGAGGTGATTAATGCTCGAGCGGTAAGTGATGGCCGTGTCAAGCCCTGGCCGGCGTACGGATGAGATGAGCTTTGGGGCGGCGTAGTAAAACCAGGGCCAAGAGCAAACTGCCCCCTGCTGTTAGCCGAGCGCTATCGGCAAATGGTCACGGTGAGGACAAGCTGGATGGTAGGCAATCGTCTGCATTGTGTAGGTCTCAGGTGGGAGGGCTGCAGTGTCACCTGGATCTTCGAAAGTGCCGACCGGAGCCCCGAGTAATGGTCGGCAAACTGGGAGACCTTGAGGACCCTTTCCCAACTTGATTTTTGCAAATTCCCAATTCTTGTAGAGTTCTGCCCCTTAATGACCCAACTGTCCTGCTCTTCCTTTTTCCTCCCGACACCCAGACACCTCTTTCAGCGGGACTCCGCCCACCTACGGGTACGATGCGGACCGGGCGGAAGAGCAGCGCCGACACCATGATGGGATGCCCTACATCGACGACTCGCCTGCTTCCTCTCCCCGCCTCAGCTCCAAGAGCCGCAGCAGCCGGGACACACTTTCCTCAGGCTCCCTCGAGTCTTCCAAATCGGTGAGATCGCACTCGGGGTACGGCCTGCTTCCAGAGGGTAGGTCTTCTTCAATGAGGGGGTGGACCTCCTGAACCACGTGTCATGGTTATAACCTCTTGTTAATAATGGCCCTTAAAAAAGGCCCTAATTTTTTTGTACTTCATACACACCTAGTCCACATGGTGTTTTGATTTGATTAGATCTTGTAGTAGGTTCTTGCAAGGTTTTAAAATGTGTTGTATGGCTCCTACACTAATGTTAATTTGCAATTACCAGTCACTCATTGGAAGCTCCACCTAGCAGCACTTGTATCCAAGTTGGCTCCTTGACTGGTGACTGGTGATGTATTATCTGGCTCACTTGTACGACATTTTGGACAAGACTGTCCAGTAAATAAATGTGACAGTAATTGGTATTGATCAGTGATTGCTGACTGCTGGCGAAAAGGAATTGTGTGGATGGTGGTGATTTCTGTGGTTTGGGGAACATGCAGAATAGAGCTTCTGGGCTGGATTTGGAGGTGGGGGGGCAGTGATTATAGCCAGCAAGGTTCTCCCGACATGCTGAGAAGTATCTTCTGGTGGTGATGAATTCGAAGGCACGCCACTGGGTCATGCAGCTCCCACACCGCCTGGCCTTTCCTCTCCGACAGCTGCCGACCCCAAGGCTGACAGTCTGTTTAAGGGATTTCAGACTGTGATGACAGAGACCAGGCTGTGTTTATTTGTTGAGAAATCTGAATAACAGAAATCTGTTATTCTGGTCCCTGGGCATGGTTCTTGGTGGCCCCCTCCCCTCCAGCCTGGGTATGTCCATCTTTAAGACCAAAGGCCACCTCACTTTGCTTGGCGATCAGTGGACACCAGCCATTGATAACCGTTAACAATCTGAATAGGTGACTCAACACCCTCACCCCCATTAATGACACGGCGCCCCCGTCTTGCGTCTCTGTAGCCTGTGGGTGTGAATTTCCACCCGAGGAGCTGGATGAACTGGCAGACATTCTGATAGAGGAAGCAGTTCAGACTGTAACTGTAAGGAACAAAACCGGATGGGAACAGAATAGTCACACCATTGTCTCTTCAGAGATTGATCTGCGCCTTCAGCCTGGGAAACCGTGAATCTGTTATGCTTACTGGTGTTTATTCCTTTTTTCCTTCCTAAATCTAACGTCTTTACTGGATATTGTGGTTGTTGACCCAGGAGCAGCAGAAGCAGGGGCAAATCCTGGGTTTTTTTAAGTTGCAGGGGAAAAGATGGGCTATGAGTCATACAGAGGGGCCAACATTGTTGTCAGTCATCAATATTCAAGGGGAGGGCTGCTCTGGGGGCCAATCAGATTACAGCCAAGGGCAGTGCCCATGTGTCCTCACCCCAGTGCGTGCCCCCTACCGAAGACAGTCGGTACTCATTGTAATGAGTAAGGGGAGACGTGATACTCTCCATGTGTCATCCCCATTGGTGGTGTCTCCATGGACGATAAAATGTTCTGAAGCAGCAAATGGTATAAGGTAATTTCCACAAAAACCTCCCACTTAATCTGTTAACTATGATGCCAAACATGACAGAACCATTTGTTTATTACAGATTTCACCCAAACTCGAGTTTACTAGGGATGTAGTCGTAGGTTCAAGCCTGGCTGTTAAGGCCTTTACTTCTCCTCACAGACTGAACTGGACATGGAGAAGGGCCTGGAGATGCGCAAGTGGGTTCTGTCCGGCATCCTGGCCAGCGAGGAGACGTACCTGAGCCACCTGGAGGCACTGCTGCTGGTGAGAAAAGCCGGACTGGTGTGGGTACGACTGGGCCACATGACCTGTGACCACTGTAAATACAACTCCTGAACGCTCTCCAAATGGAAACGGAAACACTACTGCCACAGCAGCAGAGACGTTCTAAGAGGCATCACGCATGGACGGTGCACCATTGCACTCTCACAATGATATGTGATTAGCAATCTGTCATGGGCTCTGAGTCTGTAGGACTTTGCCACCTTGTCCCACAAAGGGCAGCATCTGCAGTTACCTGACCACATCTAGCCTGAACGTCTCCTATCTGCCTGGAGCACGTGATTGCAGATCAAGCTGTTTTTTCTCCCACCGCTGATGTGTCTGTTATATAGTAGCCTCTTTCCCACTTCTCCTTGCCAGAGGTTCCCATGGTTACTCACGAGTCCTGATGCATATTTATTTAGATCTGATTTCATTGGTCCTGCATGTCTCAGTGCCAGACTATTAGCATGTTTTGTAGAAATGAATACTTTTCTTGATGGTTTGTAAATGTGGCAATTGTCTCTTACCCACAATACACTGCTTCTTGTGAGTTGGCTTGAGTCAGCTGGACCTCGGTTATCATATAAACATTAACCTGCAAGCATGCAGAAACACACACAAAAATGCATACAAGCATACTTGTTCGGATCTTTATGGGGACTGGGTCTCATTTTAATGCAGTTAACTTCTGAGTCGATTGAAGCGACTTTCAAAAATAGGCAGAAAGGAGTTTTGACATTTTTGTTTTGTAGGAACATTTGCAATATATCCATTTCTTCTCCCGAATTTGCCTCCTTTAAGATACATTATGCGCAGAAACGTAGCACACATGCCACAGATGCCATGCCTAACGCATCGGGGGGGGGGGGGGGGGGGGGGGGGGGGGGGGGGGGGGGGGGGGGGGGGGGGGGGGGGGGGGGGGG
>JAODLD010000046.1:4324680-4337355 GCA_026781065.1 Mormyrops boulengeri
GTGTTTTAAATTTTGTTTTGATTTCAGGACACCCTCAGCATGGAATTATATAGATATGTATTATACTATAAAATATGGGTAATGTTAACTCTTGACAAACATGCTCTGCTGGTTCCAGCAGAGATGAAGGTGATCGTGTGCAAGTGCAACTGATGTGTCTTTCTTACCCTGGAATCCCTTGTTTTACCTAGTTACCACGTTCCTGAATGATCCTGTGCCTTTACCCTTTCAAGCCCTCCTTTTATACAACTCTGTTCATCCCGAGTCCTCGCCATCCTGCCAGGTGTATCGCCCCCTGTCTGTCGCACCAGCACATGCAGACCCGGTTTTAAATCTGAGCCCAACTTGTGTGAAATGCGGTAAATTAATGTAGCTTGTGTGTATCACAAACGGGCGAGAGACTGAGCTGATGGAATGCGTGGCATCGCTTTCACTCTGTGGTCTGAAGCCTGATCAGCTTCAGATTTCATTCCTATTTCCTCAGTTCTCATTGGACAGCTTTTGTGATGTATTTCCTGTATACTGAAGTTCAGTTCTCAATGCAGCAATAAAGACAATGCCATAAGCTATGAAGGAATGGCTTCCAGGAAAGTGGTGAAGAAGTAGCTCTGTTATGGGCACGGAGTGACATTATGAGGTCAGCGTGCCTTTCGCCGACGGACACTTCTCTGGGACTACTGTCACAGATCGCTTCAGTGACATTGGCTACTCAGTGACAGTTGGACCAGTGCTAGAAATGACTCCCCATGTGGCCCCTGGCTGCCTGCTTTTTCAGGCGGCAGCGTGTGGCTCGGCGGGTTAGGATGCAGTGGCCGTGATCAGAATGTTGCTGGTTCAAATATCAGGATCAGCAGAGTGATCACGCCATTGGGTCCTTTGGATAAAAGCATCTGATAGATAAATTAAGCATTCACAGTCGAGCCTGAGCTTTGGGGCTGCTGTTGGCTGAATCCCCACGAGCCTGTTCATGCTGGTTATTTTATTGAATTTAATGTGAGATTCTAGCTTTTCTCTAAATCTCTGAGGTTGGCGACAGTGTTAAGCGCCAGATTTCCATGGACTTGTGCAGCTTTGGAGCCTTGCAGATTTACACGTCGCCAAATCTATGCTTGTAAGCTTGCTGTTATGTTCTTGTTCGTAATTATTTGTATTTTTTTGTAGTCGCTGTCACCCGCCCCGATATGTGCGCCACATTTCGCGTAGCGTGTCCGATCCCGGCCGGCATCCAGGGGATTGGCATGGCCCTGTTTGTTTTGGAAATCTGGGCCATATTATGACATTGCTGTCGGTACGTGTCAGAGCAGGATGGACGGTGATAAGCGGTGCCCGTGTTAACGTGGGAGGGCTGGCATGTGTGTGCGTGTGCCTAATGTGCGTGCTCTAATCTCCCCGTGCCTGCTCTGCTTGTGAGATAACGTGGTGGTAAATCACGTAGGCTCAGCCGCACCCAAAAGGTCACCAGGGCTCTGCCTCTTACTCTCCCTCCCAACTGCCTCTTCCTCACCGGAGTTCTCCCTCTTACTCTTCCTCCCTGAACTGCTGCCTCTTATTCTTTCTCCCCTGGCTTGGTCTGGGCGCTCATTCAGTTAGCAGAATAAGAGGAACAGGAGAGCTTTGTGGTACCCCTGCTGGGCTGCCTGAACCTCAGCTGCTAATTGTGTTGATCCAAAGGATTATGGTCAATGATGGTAAAATGTCTGTGCTTCATGTTTTGATTGCGTCAGCTTTGGAAGTCAAACAATATCAATAAAATGTAAACAGTTTACAAGAGAAGTCAACTACAGTCAGCCTGCATCTTACGTGCTTTTTGAACAATTGCTGTTAAAAAATATAAAATTACTGTACTGTGAATGTACAAGGTTTTGTATCAATTTTCCCTAAACGATACATTATAACAACTGCTGTAGTTTTTACACAGAATTTACATTATATATATGTACAGCTCTGTAACCTAGCCACGATGTAACGTATACGACAGGTTAGGAATTGGTGTATTTGCAAAATCAATAGGCACTTTCATATACGGGTTTTGAGCGTACGCAGTGTTGGAGTATCGCGGAGGGCTGTGGCCATGTAGGGTGTAAGAGCACTGTATATGTAAAAGTAAATAATATTTGAGGTAGTCAGACTATTATAGAAATTAATTATAAAGAGACAGAGAGTAAACAGTAATATGGCAGTAAGTACGACTGACAACTGAAGAGCAAATTTCCAAAACTTAGTCCGTTTTTTGTGCGCGAGATGAGACCGGCAATGACCTAAAGGCAGGTTTACTCTACACGTTACAGGATTGGGACCCAAAACTCTGTCCACACGTAACCGCACATAAATTCCACAGAAATTTCCTCAGACGTCCTCCATGGAAATTTGCCCTTCAGTTTATCACTGGTTATTGCCCATGTTTACATACACTGAGCAGTCATCTCTGTCAGCTGCAGTGATCCATCCTGTATCGATGCGAGATGTATTTCTCCTCCCTGCTCCTCCCTGACTAGCCCCTGACCCCCCCCTCGGTACCGGCTGCTCTCTGCTGCTTTCTTTGTGTATTATTTGTGATTTTGAAACATCTATGAAGTCAGCGGGGCTGTGTGCGTGTCTCCACACCCCTCTTTCCCTGGGGCTTTGGATTCTGTGTACTCCCGGGGACTGAGCGGTCATGACATAAGCGGGCCCCTGACGTTGGTGCTGCCCGGAACGTTGGCGCTGCCCGGCTCTTCCCTCCTGTCTTTGTTGCCAAACGCTGGTTTTTGTTCTTATCTATTGCTCTAGCCTGCTTTTTTTTCCCTGTCTCATTGTTTTTGCTATCAAAGCTCGTCATTCATACAGGTCTGGGCACATTCAGGTAAACGGGGAGGTGCTGCCCCATTATGCAGCCCAGTCAGGCTCTCCTCTCTCTTGCTGCCCAATCACAGCTCCCCTCTTCCTCACTGCCCAATCACAGTTCCTCTCTCCCTCCCTCCCGGCAGGCCAGCCAGCTCGGACTCTACCGTGCCTTTGTGGATAACTATGAGGTTGCCGTGGAGACGGCCGAGAAGTGCTGCCAGGCGAACACGCAGTTTGCTGAAATCTCAGAGGTAGGATGACACCCCCCCCCAAGCAGTATTTTCCGTGGGGTCAAAGTTTATCCTTACCCTCCCTACAGGGTTTAATGAGGGGACAGTTAAGTCCATCCTGTGCCTAAACACTCTATTGGAACTCCCCAGTAACCCTTGTTACAGTAGGTTACATGCACTGAGCAAGACCTGGGTCCACCTTTTAGACCTTTTCAAGCAAAGATGGGGCAGGGGGCATGTTCATGCCTTCAGCCCCATTTGGAACCATTTTAGAGGTACCAGCAGCTTCCTCGAGGAGACTGGGAACACATTTTTGATTGGATCTTCCCTTGAGGCCATCTGTGCATTTGGCTGGTCCAGTTTCACTGGTGAGATGCAGTGAATTGCTGTTTACAGAACGCTTTGTGGAACATTGTTCAATGGAGTGGATCTTGGACTTGCCCGCCCCAATTTGTGTGTCTATGTATTAAGCCCTGCGGAGGAGTTTGTGGTAACTAGGAGACGAGAGAACCGGCATGCTGATCTGAGAAAGTGCCAGGAGCATCGAAAGTTGCTGAGGACGAAGTGCAGGAATGTGGGAACCTGAGAGCTCGCTGGAGCGCAGCTATCCATTTGGAGAAAAGCTGAGGCCCCCTCCATGACAGGGAGGGCCCGTCTGATGCTGTAGAGAACTAATGCCTCTTCAGGGTCTACAGAGCTCTTCTTTGACCAGAACATTGGGCCAAGGGGAAAAAACCCCAGATCTCCATTTGTCCGTCTTGTTTTCTCTCCATGCAGGGATGTGATCGGATTAGTCTCTGCCCACACTGTGACACTGTTGACCTGTTTCTTATTTGAAAACACTGAACATGCTCCAGTAGGAATCCAGACAGGGACTCGTGGAATTTCCTTTTTGGGAAAGTCAGGGCTTTAGCCCAATAAGATAACGTCAGATCGCTGCTGATATTCCTGCTGCTGCTTCTGACGTAAGAACAGGAAGACAGGAACCAATTAGAAAGCCAGATAGTTTATTATCCCTCTCCTGCCCTTGTATGTGCTGATATGTTGGTCATGTGTACAAACAAGTAGTTCCCATGCCCCAGTTTAAAAATGCTGAACTAGTCCGGAATTTTTCACATATTCACACATATTCAGCTTCTACGGTCTTTATGAGATATCACATAAACACGTATATGTGTGTAGGTTAATAAGTATGCGTTTTTGGTGAAGTGTTGAGCCTCTAGAGCAGTGTTTCCAAATCCAGTCCTCAGAGACCCCCAGAGAGTTCATGTCCTACCGGGAGCAAAACAAATGTGGACTGTCTGGCTGGGAGCTCAGATGGAGCATAAACGTGGGCCGTCTGAGGGTCCCAAGGACCGGATTAGGAAACTCTGCTCTAGAGTTCTCCTTGGCACTTTTGCTCCATGGTTGATTATTAATGAATGAGAGCGTTAAGACACTGGTTCTTGTTTTGGTCACAGTATCTTAAGAACCGCTTTTCTTTCTCCTTCCGGTCCATCAGAACCTCAAGGTCCGGAGTGGCAAGGATTGCAAAGACCAGATGGTGAAAAACTCGCTGGAGGGTAGGCGACATGCCGCGAGACGTTGACGTTCTGCAACAATATGATACTGGTCTTGCCCCAAGTTTTGGTTCCAGGGGCTGATGATGACTTTCACATTTTGTCTTAGCTCTCCTGTATAAACCAGTGGACAGAGTGACTCGGAGTACCCTGGTGCTTCATGTGAGTAGACATGAACAATGATTGAAGCCTCGTGTCCAAATTAAGGCCATTATTCATCATAGCCTTAATAGCTGCTGAAGTTTCATCAGAGGAGTATCACAGTGCACCGCAGGCTACATGACTAGAATGTATTCAGAAACATCTCAGAACCTTTCAGAAGTTTTGAGCAGCAATTAGCACAGAGGTTACAAAACTGGACTGGGCTGGATTAAATAGCTGTAGGGCACCTAACCTGCTTCACATTATGTACAGTAGCTGAGTAAGTGTCTTTAATCTGTAATGTTTAATATTAAGTGGTGTTGTGTAAAAGTTGAATCCCCTAACCAAGTAGGTGTTATAATAAAGCTCTTCGATTTACAGTGAGTTTTGAGGCTGAGGTCGTCTTTGATGTGGCTTCTCCGTGCAGGACCTTCTAAAGCACACGCCCTCCAGCCACCCAGACCACCCGCTGCTTCAGGATGCCCTGCGCATCTCCCAGAACTTCCTGTCTAGCATCAACGAGGAGATCACGCCCCGGCGCCAGTCCATGACCGTCAAGAAAGGCGAGGTGAGAACACCGTCACAGACATTAGGCTGCCAAAGCCATGGTCCCTCATGGAGTCTATGGTCTGCTTAGTTGTGGTCTACAGACCTAGAGATTTTTCTGATCTCAGCATTTCTGTCACTGTAATGTCAGCCTCGTCATGAGATGATTCAATATCCTCCTGGTCACTTTGGTGCATTCGGCCGTTGCTGTCTGGCTGTCCAAGGGAAGGTCCACCACTCTGGCATATACTGCGCCATTTGTCTTCGGCTGGCTCCGTTCCTTTCGCCCACACCATCCGTATCTTGCAATTTCAAGACGCCTCTAAGCCACAAAGCGAGCATTGGAGAATAAAGAGCTGGAAGGACTTTGTGTTCCACTCTTAAAGGATTGTGTTCCGATTGCTCTGAAGCACAGGCTGAAAGGATCCGTTGCTTTGGAGACGCAGAGCTCCCTCTCTGCCAGGAACAGACTCTGTGATCGAGCGCCCCCGGGGAGGGCAATGTGGAGACCTTCCCTAGTCTAGTTCCGGAAGCATCCAGAGCCATGCGGTTGGCTCCGGTTTCCCTGGATGTGCCACACGCCTGGCTGCTGCCTCTGGTGTCACGCGGTCACTCACTCTGATTGGTTGACAGGTCCAGGTCATGCCGGGAAGCTCCCACCGGGGGGGGGGGGGTGGCATTAGCTTGCAGCAGACGGTACTCTGAGATAAAGACGCGCTCCACAGCCCTAATTTACTGTAATGAGCCCAGCCAGCTTCTCCCTGCCACGGACATTCATTATTCATACTGGCGACAGGCAGGAGTAGAACGCCATCCTTCAGGTGTGGGGGAATCCCCTGTGGGGGGGGGGGGGGCATGGTCATTATTTTTGAATCTTATTTGGACACCGCCTCAGCCTCCCCCGTCGTCCATAGCCATTCTAGCTGCTCATCAAATATTGATTGTGGGGACATGAAAGAGGAATTATGGAAATCAAAGTGGTGTGCTATACGGACTCACTGTCTACCGGGCCGGAACCTCGTCGTGTGACACAGAGCCGTGGCCTTCTGTGAATCGGAGCCCGGAAACTTCCCTAAAAGCTTAGCAGCTGGGGTCCTGCCGACGTGCATCTTTCCGATGGCAGACGAATGAGATGCACAGGAGATCGATGCGTTTTTACGTGTGTGATTTGTACACACCCTCCCTGCCTGATCACAGACTCGCACGACAGCCTGCTCTCATCGGTGTGAACCCTGCGTTTGAGTGTGCCCTCCTGTTTTTCAAGAAGCTGGTCACGTGATGCTCTTGCATGCACTGCTTGTTATTCATGTATAGTTAAGGTTGTCCCCAAGTCCTCAGGGGGTGTGTCACAATATCCTCTGCACTGCGGTAATTTTGTCCAGGGAAAGGCTGATTGTTGGGGGAGAGCGGGGGCTGCTGGCAGATTTGAGCTTATGTCTGCGGGACTGTGGAGTCTAACCCACTGTAACTCTCTGTATGCAGCAAAACGGTAAAAAGGACACAGACGAGACAGGAACAGAACAGACACCGAGACTGGTTTGCCGGCTTGAGCCCCCTGGTGGTTAACGAGGGGCAGAGGAGCGCATGCATTACTGCGTCTGTTTCTGGTACAATCTTTTTCTTACATTGAAGATGGAACTAAGTCTAGGAAACCAGCCCTAATGCCCCCCTCCCTTCCCATGTGAGTCAGGCGCTGAGTCAACCTTGTCTCGAGTCGTGTTCCTGCATTGAGGCAAATCACAGGGCTCATAATGCAGTGAATAATAAACACCCTCTGTACAGTACAGTTCCAGTACAGGACAAATATCCTGTCTCCTAGTGAGGGGTGCCCCGCTGCCCCTCCAGGCTAAGGTTCCTGGAAATGACCCTCCCAAGCGCCGCGGCCCCCCCCCGGCCACACACACCCTCACCCACACACACACACTCCCTTCCTTTCCGACCGGATGTTGACCTTCGCTCCCCGACAGTGTGTTTACTGAAAGCTACCCCGGAAACTGTTGCGAAGGATTTTGTGAATGGACACCGCAGGCGTTAAACAAACGTCGCTGTTCCTCATCATAATAAACATTACGGGGGGGGGGGGGCAAAAAGACCCCCCACTTGGGGCTCACAAAGGGCGCTTTCTGAAATGCGCACAGCTAGCAGTGGGGTTTAGGGAAGTCACTCAGCTCTGCCCCCCCTCCATCGCACTTTCTCCTTCCTCTCCTCTGCATGGCGCCGGCTATGTGCCTTATGAGCTCATTAAGATTCACTGGTTTTGCCTGTAATGCTGTTACTGGTGTCAGACGGTTCTGATCAACTTGTGCTGTTTCTCCATGCGAGATGAAGTGCTCTGACTCAGCTGTTTTGGGACGGTTTTGTGTGAGCGACGCTTTTATCCAAAGTGACTTACCTTTTTGAGGACGAAGGGACAGTCAGTCCCTGAAGGGGCCCTTTCATTCATTTCTGTGAGTAAAACAAACCCTTATCCTGACAATGACGACCCTAACCCCCCCCACCCAGCCCGAACCTTAACCATAAGTAAACAAACAAAATACAATTTTTAGTTTTTTGATTGCAGTCACAGATTTGCATAAAGTTGAGGTTATCCTTGTAGGGACCGAAAATGGGCCCCACAACATCAATATAGCAGGTTTTATCACATTGTGGGGACATTTGGTTATGTGGAATGTTTCACTACAATGAAACCTGGAAAGCTTAGACAGAATATAACACACACACACACACTCAGTCCCATGGGATGTCGGCTAATGCCCTGAGACAGTACATGTGACCTCTGGACGCTCTGCAGCTTCCTGTTTCTGACGGCTTCTCGAAGGCGACACTCTAAAATTAGAGTGTCGCCCTCATTTTCAGTTCCTGCTTGTTTTCCCATAAGCAGTTGGGTGCCGGGAAGGATGGAAATGTCCCCAAGGTCAGGTGTGTAAGTGTGTGTGCTTGCGTGTGTTCACTCATTAAAACTCAGCCCCAAACACCCCCTTGCCTGGTCACCACAGGAAGTCAAAAGTGGCCTCACTCGTCCCCGACCTCACACGGAAGGTCACGTGTGGACCTGCGGAGCAGGGAGATGAGGGCCCGCAGCTGACAGGCACGAACAAAACCAAAGAACCAGTCGAGCCACAGCTTTCTGCCCCTAGGGAGCCGCGGATCCCAGAATACGGCTTGTTTCGAGGGTGTGGCAGATTTTCCCCAGAGCAGCCTTTCTATACCGTGATCATCGGGAATTCTGAAGCTTTATTAAGCTTTATTAATAGTGTGGAATGTTTCACCACAATGAAAATTGGAAAGCTTAGACAGAATCCCAGAAGCACTGTGGTCAGAGACGAAGCGCTTTAATGAAAAGGCACTTAACCCAGACGGCCGCCATGAAAGGTGGTGTGACATCACCTGCCGGTTCCCGCCGTAACAGCCAGTGGCGGGACGGTCCGGATAAACACCGGAGGTTCCGGCAGGGTGAGGTCAGCGTGATGTCATTCCCGAGCTGGTGGGGCCTCTGAAGGGCAGACTGCGGCTGCCTCTCTCCGGCTGCTCATGCGGTCAAGATAAGCTCACCATCATTGTGAAGTGAAGTCGGATTTAGTCTCGACAGGCCACAACATTTCCACTCTACCTCTGACTGATCCTCTTGCTAATCTTCACTGTCATAAACAAACTGGCATTACAACAAGAAAAATACAACATCCCATTTAACGCCGGTGGTGTTTCAGTGAGGGTAATGGGGGTTTTTTCATAAAATCATTGGGGAAAACCTTCAGCTCAGTGTAGGGAGTATAATGTGACCCCATCCACAATGTCTCCTGCCTTAATCCCTGCATTCCCTGGAACAGGCTCCAGCGTCATCACAACCTGGTACCAGTGGTAGGAATATGGACAGATGTACAAGAGCGACACCTCTTGCCAGTATTTGGTACAACAGCTAGTAGTAGCAGTATTATATATGTATAATATTCATGCTTATTTATGCATATTATGTGTGTATAACATTATAAAATTATAATGTTATTATTTAATTAACATTTAACATTTTGTCAGGATTATGACCAAAGTCTTTCTTTAGAGTCTGAGTCAGCTTTGTCCCTGAATGGCTGAATGATTGATTGATTGACTGGTTGACCAACCAGGTGCCCTGAATTATCCCCCTCCCACAGAACCGGCAGCTGCTGAAGGACAGCTTCATGGTGGAGCTGGTGGAAGGAGCCCGTAAGCTGCGCCACATGTTCCTGTTCACCGACCTGCTGCTGTGTGCGAAGCTGAAAAAGCAGACCGGGGGGTAAGTGGGCGGGCCCCCTTTCCCCAAGCCACACCCTCATCTTCGTGGGACACCTTTACCTTATCTAACCACGACCCCACTTTCCTAACCACGCCACCTTCAGTTACGCTCCCACCTTCTTACCCAAATTCCTAGCCACACCTCGTCATCTTAGTTACACCCCATAGTCTTAACTATGCCCCCACTTTCTTAGCCACACCCCATCTCCTTGACCACACCCACTTCATCAAGCCACACCCCTGCATACCCCAGCCACTCCCCCACCTACCACAGTCACACCCCCACTTCTCATGACCATTCCCTCAGTCTTCCATTCTCCACTGCAGCAGAGTAAATGTGTCTGAGGACATGGGTCCCTGTTAGCTACTTGCCTAAAGTGTGACATATTGGGGGGGGGGGGAATGTTATCCTGGTTTCCCAGGGAAGTTATGGAGCTTTTTTCCCCCTGTTTTGAGAAACCCATCAGCTGGAGCAGTGTTCTGACTGGCCGACCTCAGTAGGTTCAGTGACAGATTCTGTGCGCGCCGTCACATTGCAGGTGACCAGCGTGTGTTTCCTCTTCACCATCTCCCTTTCCCTCTGCAGAAAGTGCCAGCAGTACGACTGTAAGTGGTACATCCCACTGTCCGACCTCACCTTCCAGACCGTGGAGGAGTCCGAGTCCATGCCCATCCCGCAGGTCCCGGATGAGGAGATCGAGGCCATGAAGATTAAGATTTCACAGATCAAAAACGAGATCCAGAGAGAGAAGGTGTGTCCTGTAGACGTTTACACCTCAATATGGACACTTTTGCAAATTCATGCATTCATGCCTGTATTGCCCCCTCCCCCCCCCCCCCAGAAAGCCAACAAAGGTGGAAAGGTGGTGGATCGGCTGAGGAAGAAGCTTTGTGAGCAAGAATCTCTGCTGCTGCTCATGTCGCCCTGCATGGCCTTCAGGGTGCACAACCGCAACGGCAAGGTGAGCTGCCATCACCAGGCCATCTCTGGTACTGCAGGTGGCGCATTATAAGTTCATTCCAAGTGGTTCAGGAAGAGGAGTCCCCTGTCTGCTGCCATATTTGGATGTTAAATGATAATGTCCTGTTCACCCTGCCCTTAAAATGAAGGACAGCCACCAACTTTGTTGATACTCTCAAGCTACAGGCTGTTTTACCTGTTGGAGGTGACTTCCATTCAGCGTCGTGTCTTATTAGCCCTGTTATTTGGCGATACTTTATGGAAGCTGGTTCTGCTTTAGGTGTAAGTGTTTACTGGCTGGGTTATCTTCATTCATCAGACTCAGGGGCAAAAAAAAGGCCTTTCTGTTGTATAAGTGAAAATACTGCCGGTGATGCTTTGCTGTAACTTCTCCTGACCTGCCTGTAAGGGAGAAAAAAAACAGCCTCAAAGCTTGGCTCTGATTGGTTATCAGAATGAAAAGCGTGGCACTTCCTGTCCCATGACAAGACCAGCATCTATGTCTGTTACTGCTCTAGATTTTTTTTTTGTGGTCCCAAGACATTCACTACAACTGAGTTGACATCGAACCGTCTTTATAGTGTGTGTCTGTTGGCTAATTGGCTGCCAGTCCATTCAGAGCATCTCAGTTTTGTTTCCTTAGGGTTGACCCTGGAACACCAGTTTCCATAACTGGGTAATGGGTGGTTAAAGGATCTCAGCACCGACTTATGAGGCTTTCTCTCCACGACTGGTTTGTGTGTCACCTCTCATGTGACGGTCCCTTAGGGCTGCCGTGTGGCTCAGTGGGTTAGGATGCTGTGCTTGTAATCAGCAGGTCGCTGGTTTAAATCCCATAGCGATTTTACCGTTGGTCCCCTGAGCAAAGCCCTTCAACCCCAGTTGTGCACGGGACTGGCTGATTGCTCTCTCATGAAATGTATGTGGCCTGAAATATAAATGTAATGATTCCGAAAGCCGCCTTCATCCGTCTGTTCCTGACTTGCAGGGTTATATGTTCCTCACCTCCTCGGACTACGAGAGGGCCGAGTGGAGAGAGCTGATCCGAGAGCAGCAGAAGAAGAGTGAGTCGTCTCCTCCCCAGTGTGGCCATAACCAGGTGTAACTAAACTCTGTAACTAAACACACTCTTGCTTCATCCTCTGTCTCCCCCCACAGACGTTAAGAGCTTCTCGCTGACCTCAGTGGAGCTTCAGATGCTGACCAACTCATGCGTGAAGCTGCAGACGGTGCACAGCATACCCCTGACCGTCAATAAAGAAGGTGTGAGAGCTGACCTCTGACCTCTGACCTCTGGGGTCAGTGCAGTAAGGGGCCACAGCTGATCTTTAGCTTTATTTGTGCATCAGACTGCTAGCATAGCTATTATTCTTTAGTCAGTTGTTTGGTAACATCTTGCGCTGAATGGATTCGTAGTTTTCCAACAGAAAGAATGTATCTCCAGGCATTACTGATAACATGAGAATCACGCCCTTTCCTGAGAAAATTATCCCAGCGGCAGGTCCCGCCTTGCTGGCCGTTGTTAATGTTTTTATCCAGTTTTTTCTGCTGATCCGGTCAGTCTTTGGCATTTGTAAGTAGTTTCCAGTAAACTGGAACGGCACAAAAATTTTATTGACAAAAAGAACTGATAATATTCTTGTGCAATATCAGCTGAAGTTAAAAACTCAATGAATTTACAGTATTAGAGAGAGGCAGACACTGTAATTCACATTAAATTACTCTGGACCAGTAAGATTAAATTACATTTATTAGTTTTAATGCTTCTCATTTCTTATAGTGGCATTGAGATCATGCTGCTTTAGACAGACATGATCCAGGGCATTAAGAATGAAATAATTTAATAATTTGTTGCAGAAAATGCATTGAAACAGCATTCTAGACAACAGAATATGCATGATGTATCTTGAAACATCCCAAAGATTAAATGTGGTTGCACAGCCAAAGCCAGCTTGTTCCAGTAACTAATTGGTTAAATTTTTTTAGCTTCTCTGTTTCTTCTCTTTAGATGACGAGCCTTCAGGCCTGTGTGGCTTTCTGAACGTCATCGTCCACTCTGCCTCGGGGCTGAAACAGAGCCTGAGTAAGTCGCCGTTCCTGATTTTGCGTGTTTATCCTGTTTTATTCATGGTTACTCCTCCTGCCT
>JAODLD010000046.1:4337398-4354122 GCA_026781065.1 Mormyrops boulengeri
GACAGCAGGAATTCCCCAATGCAACAGCTGTTGGAATACAGCTGACGTGGGTGGGGGGTGGATTAACAGAGCCCGCCATGTTACTCCAGCTCGTGGGGAAAGTGGGGGCGGGGGCAATGGAGGTCACTTGAAGGACAGGGGCACCAAGAGAAGTGTGACCATTCTGATGACCCATGGGCACCAAGTTGCTCCTCTGCTGCAAAGGAGGCCAGGATAGGGTTGGTTAGCTTAGTTAATTCTTACTATCCCTCGGGTAGTAGTTAGTAGTCTTCTATCCACCCTTGTCAGTCTTCCTTATTCGATCACATGGTGCTTAAGGCAGCTTGTCACCCTTGGAGTTACAGCCACAGGAGTGTTCAGGTTCAGTCGGACGCTCTTCGCTGTTTCACCCTTGTCGCTTGATAAGCTGGCCTGGATAGTCGTCCACTTTGCCCGCACTTTGAGTCCGACTCTGCGTTATGCAGAAACGGGTCGCTTCTGGGTCACTGAGATCCACACTGGCCTGATTTTCAGCGGTCAGCGGTGGGGTCACCTCACCAGCTAGAGGACAGTATGAGCCGGAGACTTCTGTAAAGTCATACCCCTTGGTACCCTTGAATTGTCCCCCACCTTTGCTGGTGGGGTCTAATCCAAGAACCTTCTGTGCAGATCTTTACTGCACCTTGGAAGTGGACTCCTTCGGCTACTTCGTGAACAAGGCTAAGACGCGGGTCTACCGGGACGCAACAGAGCCCAGTTGGAACGAGGTGAGCCTCTGGCTGCCCACTTTGGGCCTCACCCCCCCCCCCCACCGTGAGGCTATACGATAACTGCTGCCCCGTTTCACACACAGGAGTTTGAGATCGAGCTGGAGGGCTCGCAGACCATGAGGCTCCTCTGCTATGAGAAGTGTTACAACAAGGTGACCCGAGTGAACAAGGAGGATGGGGAAAATACGGACAGAATTATAGCCAAAGGCCAGATCCAGGTAGGGCAACATACATTCAAAGTTCTGCTGTAAGATTGGAGTGATTATTATTTGGATTAATCTCTGCCTGTATGAAACACAGAATATGTGTGTGTGTGTGGTGGGGGGGGGGGATTACAAGGAAAAAAAACTCATATTTATGTGATATTAATAGAACACCCTTTTGTATTTTTAATCTAGCTGCAGATAAGCAGATATCCATAATTAAGTCTAACATAACAAATTTATTAAATCAACTGATTAGCTTGACCGGAGATGAATTTGAGACAGTAGTGCTGTATTTGTCATTTGCACAGCTACACTGGAATGCCTCTTTGTGCTTCTCGCATCCTGCTCTCTCTCTCTCTCTCTGTCTCACACACACACACACACACACACACACACACACACACACATTTATACAGCTGAGAGTGAGGTTCAGGGTCCCATCACAGGATCAGCCAATTATCTGGAGGCCTTGGAGAATCTCTGGGTGGTGGGGGGATGGGGGTTAAGGGCTCAAGGGTCACATGACTATCCCGCCAAAGATGGGATTCGAACCAGTGACCTTCCGATTGCAGGAACAGAGGCCTAGATCGCAGCCCTCATGCCAGTCTATCTGACTTTGGTAGAGGTGGTAATGAAACTGTCCAGATCAGTAAGGGAAACCCTACACCCCCCCCAGCCTGAACCTTAGTATCCCCTCACCTGGCAGGTAACACAGGCCTTCACTTGTCTTCTCTAAGTGCAGGTCTAGAGCGCTGGACCCGGGCCCCCCCCCCCCCGGTGAGGGATTGGGCTTCCTCCGGGATGAGGTTTCTCCACAAAGGCCTCACCCCATTCATGTCCTTGTCTGCTGAAGAGTGGAAATGTGTTGTGAGGGGCCCACTGGGGGGCCAGTGTCTCCAGGCCACCTGATTAGTGGGTGATGCCTTGTCGCCGTTGCCAGGACAATGCTGTGCGCAGATCAGAGCTAGATGGTGGCTGCAAGGCTCCAAAAAGAGACATTTACATCTCTTGTTTTATTGCTATTTTATTAAGAATTATGGCCAGTAGTAGAGATATTGACTGTAGGATTTATTTATCTGATCAGCTAAGATTGAAAGTCCTCATACGAATGTCAGTAGAGTGACCTTGTGTCAGGAGTAAAAGAGGGATGTATGTCAGATCACTGGGTCTGCTGCCTAATGTTTGCCTTTGAACACTGCCTAGGGTCAGAGGTGAGGGGTCATAGGTCAGGGATGATATTGTTTGACCTCAGGGTGCGTGTGCAAGTGCTAAGCCGTGGATTTTATGCACAGTGTAGAAGAAGGGAGAGATGGGGGGGGGGAGAGACACAGGAGAGAGCTGTTTATCTGTTCTGCATGGAACCGCCTAGTAAGTATCTAGGAATTTTAGTCTTAACTTACCCGGTCAGGTAAGTCAGTCTGGAGAGGATTGGGCTCATATCCCGTAAGGACATGCCTCTTCAGCTCCAGGCTCACTGCAGAGGTGTGTTGGCATAACATTCAGAATGAAACAAACGCCTGGCCTTCTGGGAGCTGGGGGGTGGTTGCCCGTGGTGACAGGCAGGTATTTCGAGATCGTCAGGTCTGTTAGTGAATATCTAGAATCCGTGCACCTTCTCACATTGGTACAGCTTTGCCAAATTCCCCCAGCTGCCATGACGGTAGCTGAGTTTAATGAGTCATTTATTTAATGCGGCAACTAAACATTCATGAGGAATGAGGCTTTGAACCCTGCAGTGGGTGGGATTTGCGTCCCCTCTCAGGCTGGTGGGTTTAACTCATTTCCTTTTAGTAGGTCAAATCAGACTGACTGACAAAGCAGGTTAATCCCGCCGTGTTTAAACAGACCAGGCACGTGTATCGTGTTCTTTGCCGCTAAGCTAATAATTAAAAAGATCCCCTTGCATCGCTGAAACATTTAGCGATCAAGTAGCTAACAGGCTAAATCTGGAGATTACTGAGCTTAGACAGTGATTTTCACTGCATGGTGTATTTATCTACTGTGGCTGCTTCTGATTCTGGGTCTTGATTGCTAGCTTGCTCTGAGTATGCATATCTTAAGCCTCTGATGCTCTTGCAAAAACTGGGCTCTACACGAGTTTGAGATTCTGATCGCTTGAGTAGAGCTAAAAACGTCCCACTAGATGGCACGCATTAATCGCGGATATGGCCCGACTTCCCGCGACACGCATAACGGAGGTGAAAGTGACGTATCACTGTGTCTGTTTGGCTTCAGCTGGACCCTCAGACGCTGCAGGGAAAGGACTGGCAGAGGTCGGTCATCGCCACGAATGGGGTGAGTCCTGGTAGGCCACAGCCAGTGGCATCAAGCTGTACTGTAAGTGGTAGTGTATGGGGGGAGGGGTGAGCCCAGTAACATGCGTCGGCCTGTGATCCTGTGAGCAGATTGAGGTGAAGCTCTCCATGAAGTTCACGAGCCGGGAGTTTAGCCTGAAGAGGATGCCGTCACGAAAGCAGACTGGGGTCTTTGGGGTGAAAATCAACGTGGTCACCAAGTGAGTCTCCCCTTGTGCCGAAACGGAGCAGGGCTTCTCGGAAAAACACACAAACAGCTTTGTTATGCACATTTTATTTAGTTCAGTGCTTTGTAGTCACTGTTACTCAGCATGTAGGTTCATACTTTTGGGGAAAAATATTTACCCATTTATAGTGGTGGATATTTTAGGGATTTAGGCGTAACACCTCGTGAGTATAACAAAGCCTCATCCTGGCACTTAAAGTAGAAGCATTTCATAGAGATGTTTACCACACAATAATACAGTCAAACTCAGACCAGCCTACTTTAAAAGGGAGCTTATCCCAGATATGCCTGCTCCAGAAGTATCACTGGGGGAAGCTTGGAAAACCTTTGAGTACAACTTAAAATCCAAAAAATGGCTATTTTTAGTTTTATTTTACAGAGACCCTTACACTGGTGGTCAAGGACAAATGAAAATCACTAGGGAGAAATCTGGGAGGCTAAAAATAGCCTTGAGTAAGATGGGAGGCTGATGTGTGCTTTTGTCTTTTGTCTGAAATGGAAGACAGGAAGTGGGACACTCCACATACTTTTTCAGAAGGGCTTTCATGCTAAATCATGGGAGGCCGGACGCACCTTCTTCATAAGTGTAGAAAGAGATTGGTGTCGCATTTCCAGTCTGAAAGAATAAACGCTTTTGTCACACTGAACCGTATCTGCCCAAAATCAGACAGCTGACCCACCGGTCCTGACAGCAGGGAGCTTCAGTCTTATTTGTGAATAATTTGACAATAGATGTGCACAGGAAGGTTAGCAGCACCACTGCTAATTTTTCTGTTTCCAAGAGACCTCCTAATGCTAGGGTGTGTTACACCAGAGATCCGATGCGAGATAAGCATATTCTGTGTGACTGTATAGCCTCCGTCCTTCTGAAACGAGCATATTTTATATAACATTCTGTTGAGTTGCCTAGCAGCTAAACCTGCGCTAACACTGTTACCAGAGACCCTAGCCATTGTTAAAATATTTGAACAAACTCTGGAACTTAAGTTTACAGCATCGTTGCATGTGGGCAGTGTTGTCCACTCTTACTTGAGACAGGGAGGCCAGGTCACAGGGCTAATTTAGTCCTGGAGGGAGGAAGGAAGTCGGGCTAAACAGAACCAGAAACCCATACCAGGAGGTCGGGTTACCTGGTATGAGGGCTTTGGCTGGTCCCGGAGGGATTTGCTACCGGTGGTTAGGCCAGCCTGTACTTTCTGGCCAAGTCAGGTGATAAAAAAACAGGTTTTTTTTACTGTAACAATCCCTCATGCCGTGACTCTTTTGTCCAAAAAAAGTGAGGCGTATAATGCATAAGAAGTATGTTTTCTTTTGTTTGTGGTCAGCTGCTGCTCCCTATCACCTTGCTGGTCTTTCCGTCGCCGTGTCTGGGTTCACTGCTTGGGAATATACCACTGAAACCATGCTGAGGTCTGAAACACCTGAGAGCACATCCTTTGTGAAAGCTTGCGATAAATATCCTCATGTGAGATTGTCGCATTCATTTCCTTGTTCCCATGCAAAATCAGTACGGTAATGCATTCCGGCACATTTCAGCACGACAAGCTGTCTCCCGATTAGACGACATCACAGTAAAGCCGTAGGCAAGATGAACTTTTCTTGATCAGTGGAGCCCCCTGTGGTATTTTTCTCGGTTTTGTTGGGTGTAACTGGTTAAATGCATCAAAGGGCTTGTCAAGAGAGTAAGGGGCCCTGCTGCGTAACCTTGGGCAAGACCCTTTATCTGAATATCTCCAGTAAAATATGCAGTTGCATATATCAACCAACCATGTGAACAGTAATTTTGTAAAGTGATAATTAACACTAATTATGAACCCTGGAAATAAGAGACTAATGTACATCAACATTACCTACAACATGTGACCTACTTTTAATAAAGTGGAAATTTCAGCAATGGGAAATGCATTACAGATGTTTTCTTTCAAAGTTTCGAACAATCAAACCTTTATTGAAAATCTTTTAGCGAAACTCTTGATCATTACTTGGGGAGTTAAGAGCATTAACGATGTAATTATGGTGCTACTATACTGCAGGACACAGCAGTGTAATGTTTTACAAGGGTAATTACAATACCTGAAAGTTATTAAAGGATTGCTTAGACCAGCGTTTGTCAAAGCAGCCCTCGGGGACCCCCAGACATTCTACATTTTTGCTTTGATTGTTTGGTTCAGGTGTATCTGGACCGGGGAGGGAGCAAAAATGTGGACTATCTGGAAGTCCTCCATGGTCTGGTTTCAGAAGCACTGGTTCTAAACATTGTTGACCTAAGCATGTGACATGGAATTTGACTCGTGACTGAGGGGGGGGGGGGGGTCGATCTGGAAAGTGAAAATGCTGTTTTCTCATTTTTTATTCAAGCTGCTTATGCTGAGTCTGTTTATACCAAGCTGCAGAAATAAACATTGAACCATAAACGTTATTTGCCAGATACCCCCCAAGTGTATAATACCTGAAATGAGAATCTCCTGTGTTGCAGTTTTTCTTCTGTGTCGAGAAGCTGCTGTAAGTTGAAATATTTACCCAGCTTGCAAAGTCAGCAGCAAAGTTGCATGGAGTACAGCTGGTGACTGTGTGTGTGTGTGTGTGTGTGTGTGTGTGTGTGTGTGTGTGTGTGTGTCAGGCGGGAGCACTCCAAGGTGCCCTACATCGTGAGGCAATGCGTGGAGGAGGTGGAACGGCGGGGCATGGAAGAAGTGGGCATCTACCGCGTATCAGGCGTGGCCACCGACGTCCAGGCCCTGAAGGTGGCCTTTGATTCCAGTGAGTCTTACTGGCTTCTTGCCATGTGAGGGCAGTAGAGAGCTACACACTGTACCATGGCAATGCCTTGTTATTTCCCAGGGGTGGGGCGGTGTTAATTTTTTGAGGTGTCTGATTGTCCGCTCCCAATTAATTTTATTTAATACCTTAATATTTTCTTTCAAGTAAAAAAAAATTTCTGACAAAATGTTCTCATTCAAAATTGTAAGTCACTAAATAAAATGTATGGGGAATGAAAACCTTGGTAAGGTTTGTTTAATGGTCAGTTTTACAACTGTAATTTTTAAAAAATTATGAAAAACATGTTTTTGTTGTCTAATTTTGAAAATATAATCAAAGGACTCTTTTCTTCACGAGATAAAAAGAAAACCTTTAAAGTAGTGAATTATTATACGGCTTGTGTGTTGTGAAACATGATGCCATCTTAGGTACACTTCCTGTATCTGTGAGCGAGCCGTTCCCACTGTCATTCCTGCAGACAACAAAGACGTGTCCATGATGATGAGTGACATGGACGTAAACGCCATCGCGGGGACCCTGAAGCTCTATTTCCGGGAGCTTCCAGAGCCCCTCTTCACCGACGAGCTGTACCCCAACTTTGCAGGAGGCATCGGTCAGTTCCTGTTCCTATAGCGCCCCTCTGTGGCCATGCCTTGGTTGTTTGCAGCTAAGCAGCTTTAAACATCAAAATATCACCTAAAATGTAACAACACTACTATACACTGCTTTTTAGCACTTTGTCCTTGCTTCTGATAACAATGGATTACATCACAATGGATCAACAGATGTAGGCCTATGTTAAGAAAATAGCTTTGTACCAATCCAGGACCCATCTGTTGTTGAGTATGCTGGTTCGTTACATGTAACTCTTCACAGATGTGTGCCTTAATGAGCTGCTTTCTGTCATTGCTGTAGCCCTGTCAGACAGTGTAGCCAAAGAGAGCTGCATGCTCAACTTGCTGCTTTCGTTACCTGAACCCAACCTGGTCACCTTCCTGTTCCTGCTCGACCACCTGAAAAGGTACCGACCTGCATCATTTCCTGATGGCTCCTCTGGTCACAGGCCACGGGTATAAGCTTCCTACAGTTCCAGGCCCTAACTCCACTTCAAATGACCCCCCCTCCCTCTTTTCCCCCAGGGTGGCCGAGAATGAAAGCACCAACAAGATGTCACTCCACAACCTGGCCACGGTCTTCGGCCCTACCCTGCTCCGCCCGTCTGAGAAGGACAGTAAGATCCCCACGAATCCCACGCTCCCCATCTCCATGGGCGACAGCTGGTCACTCGAGGTCCTGTCACAGGTGCGGTCCCACGACATCATGTAAATCAGTGTTTTCCCCCAGCTGGGAGGGAGCACAAACATGGACTGTCTGGCAGGAAACTGAGGGGGAGCAAAAATGATGTCACAGTTTTGTGGCTGTTTTGTATGGCATCTAGCTGATGACAGATAGGACAAAATGCAATTGATAAACAAACGGGGTGCATGGCAAAATGTTCTGGTCCACGAAATTAGCAGAGAACTGCGCTTAATGTATTTAGCCTGTAAAATATACCCAGCCGGAGAAATACATAGAGACTGTAAGCCACGTAGATCACTTTTTTAGCTTTATTTTTATCATTGCTTTTTTCCATTACAGAATAGATCACAAAATACAAACACCCATACATAGCGGCATGTGGCTCAGTGGGCTAAGCCTGTGTGCCTGTAATCACAAGGTCGCTGGTTCAAATCCAGCCTCAGCACATCTGTGGGTCCTTGAGTGAGGCCCACAACCCCCAGGGTGTGGACAGCTTACTCTGCAGAGCAAGTTGAGGGAGGCGTAAAAGAGAATTTCCCCATGGGGACAATAAAGGTATCAATTAAAAAAAAGAATTAGTTAAAGAAGGTGAAAAAAGGAAAATCCAACCCCTACCTGTGAAGAGTCTGGATTGCTGTGCTATTACACATTTATCCTGTGTAATGTCAGTTTTTCAGTCCTCATCCTGTCGCTGAGAACATAAACACAGTCCATTTCTCCAGACCTTGGTCCTCTTGAATTCTTATGTTGTGAGTTAAGTGCTCCATGGTATATATTCCATCCACTAGTGGATCTCTTCTTAATAACAGTGACAGCATTTGATGTAATCAAGGGCCCTAGACATGACTATTCTGCCGTGGCCAGGATCAACCCGGCGACCTTCCGATCTCAGGCACAGAGGTTTAGCCTGCTGCGCCTCACACTGCCCTTCCCACACACTTCTAACTACACTGCCCTCCGTCTCTCTCCAGGTCCAGGTCTTGCTGTACTTCCTGCAGCTGGACACCATCCCCACGCCAGACAGCAAGCGACAGAGCATCCTCTTCTCCACAGAGGTTTAGCAGGAGCAGAAAAAGCAGAGCCGTATGTGCAAGAGGCCAGGCTGGGGGCTCCTTGGGTCACAGGGACTGTTGTCCCTCTGCACTGAAAGCAGTGCACTGTCATGTCAGCTTCTCTGTAGCTGGCGCTTGCATAAAGAGACCATCAGAGGGCGCCATAACTGCACCGAACTGACACGAGAGCCTCCTGAAAACACATTCCTTGTGCTGTTGTCTTCTGAACATTCTCAGTTGATTGTGTTTCGTTAGGCTGAGAGTTTTTGGTGTTTTCTTTTGTCTTACTCTCATTTTAAAAATGTCTGTAACCGGTGTGCAATCTTTTTAGTCAATCGGTATGTGCTCTCGAAGGAAAGTTGAAAACCCTGATAGCTGGTGAGGGAAGCAGGAAGACCGTGTTCATTGTTGGAGGCCGGGTGCCTTCGCTGTGGTTTCTCTCCATGTCTCGCGATGTTACACGTTACTGTCTTCTTCAGACAGGTCACCTGCCTTTCTTTACCATTCAGGGTTTTCACAGACTGTGGAGATCACCAGGAGATGCACACGCCAGAAAGCGCTTCATCTTCTCTGCATCTTGTTTTTCGGGGGCTTACTGAGAGCCTGTAATTCCACGCTGCTTTGACTAACTTGTGACAATCGAGTGTGTGCCATAGAAGTATCTAGGAAAACCTTGGTTGTCGTGAGGAGGAATCCTCCGAGAATTAAAAGTAGTCTTACTACTGAGGGAATGCAGTCAGCCATACTGACATTTTAACATCTGCATTTGTAGATAAGTATTTTTACGAGGCCAGGAAAAAAACACAGCGCAAGACATCTCATTGGTGACAGATGTTTTGCTAAGATTGACGTGAGTCAGGAGCTTGGAATTTGCATCAGTGTTGCGCCCGGCTCTAATGCGTGTCTGCTGCGCAGGACCTGCCCATGAGGAAGCGTCTTACCTGTGTGTCTCTTCCCAAGCTGACAGCTGCTCGGGGGCGCAACGTTATCAGCTGGAACGTCTGCATTATGGGCTAGACCACCTTCTTGACTTGTGTCATCGTTCTTGCGTTGTCTCGGTGGTGAGGTATGCCAGACATGAGCTGATTCAGGTGTCTTCTGTTAGACTGTCATTGGCTGATGTTCAGTATGTGTGTGTGGTCACTGCCTGTGCTTCGGCTCTCATGATAACTCATTCCAGGCAACCAGCATCTCTGTTTACCTATGTTTAACACGCTAATCCAGTGTGTCGCTACTGTATATCTCATAGGAAGTATAACGTGAAAACATTCTGTAATATGGACAACTTGAAAGCTTAGCTTTGACTCTGCATGTTTTTTTTCTCTCATCGAGAACAGAGCATTATCCTTATACGTTTATCTAATTTGCCGCAAATGGTGTACTTTAATCGCTTCACATAACAAAAAAAAAATAAATCCAGGCTGTCAAAGATCGCTTTATGAATAGGTTGTTCACTCTTATCATCTTTAGCTCAGTGGAAATGCATCCATTTAATCTGAAGCTCTTTGGCGAGTGCCGCAGGCTGCCCCCTACTGGCCAAGGTCATCTCTACATCAGCACATTGCCTCTCCTGTCATTTCCCTTCAGTGGGGGCGGGGCTTCGGAAAGAGCAGTCCACTGTTAACTGGTAGATACAGAGATGCAAGGTGTGTTGCAATTCACCGGACAGTGGATGGTATCCCGCTGCACTCGGCAAAAGTAGCGAATCATGTGGAATGCCAGATAGTTGAGATCCAACCCACCTACATACCAGTTGGCTGATGGTAATACGTGCAGGTTTATTTATTTGTATCACTTACATTTTAGGGTGATGTTTTGGTATGGCTTACACCAGTAGTGTCATTCCGCCCAACCTCAAACCCGCCCTGCCCTAGCTGGGATTTCACTGCCCCTGGGCATAGTTGGGATGGGTGGGAATATTCTCAGCATTCACAGTTAGTGTTTAGTAATCGCTGCTGTCAGCACCGGCTGTTAACATGCCCACTGTAAACAAGTCACCAGAGGGAGGTTATATGTTATGTCTAAAATCTAAGCGTAACAGTTTACTAACTACCGTTGGTGCGTTTTGCTGGCTTTGTTTGTCTTCCCCAATATCATTTTTCGTATTTCGCTTGTGTCTTAATGATCTTGGTTTGAGTTTTTTCCTCTTTTTTTTTTGATAACAAATATATCGGAGGATAGTGATCTGTGTTATTTCTGTAATTTTTTAAAACCTCTAACATGCAGGCATGTTGATTTCAATGTGATGATTTTTAAAAGTATTTCTCTCAAGGCTGATGTTTGTTTTGTTTTTTTTTTGTTTGTTTTTTACAGAAGCTAAGCTAAGCCATTTCACCCAAAACATTTTTGGGGAGGTCATATACAAATGTTGACAATGTTTTTTAAAAGCGAGAAGGAAAAACTGGCAAACATTCCTGTTGTCTGAGTTTGTGCATGCTTTTTTTGGACTATGGGAAGTAGCCTTAAAGGGAGAAGGCTCCTCCTCCTGGGGAAACGTCAATGTTTTATAGGTTGGCAGAATCCTGGGACAATCCTGATTGGTTGGCCATCTGGGAACCAGAAGCTCTTGGTGCCAGTTGTACGTGAGGTCTATGCTCAGACCTGTCGTGACTTGCAGGGTCACGCCATGGACCCCTGACGATGGGAGTGAAGGAAAATGTATGAAGAGTGATAACAGGAAGGGCGAGGGGGTGTATCTCTGGTGGTGGTGGGGCATGGAAATGCATTAACAACAAACTGATGTTACCTTCAAACAGGAATCGAGTTTTGATGAAAGTCAACTCTTTAAACTCACTATAGATTCAAACATTCAGAACTTTTGTTTCCCACTTCAGTTACTCTGTCTTATGCTGGGCATCCGCTGTCCATGTCCAAGCAGCCAGCAGCCCTACTCTGGCAGCTTCCCCCAGACCTGCTGTGCCGTTCAAGCACATCAAAAACCCGATCCAGACAAGGGGTTCTGGGCGTAATGGTGCCAAACTTAGGCGTATCCCACAGAGGCCCGTCTTTTCAAACCTTTGTTCTTTAATCGGAGCTCACCGAGTGTGAAACTCCACCCTCCTGTCTGGGATGGTAGCCTTTAATTGATTTGGGTTTTACCACAGGGGCCTCTAAAAGCCATGTTGATCAGAAAGTTCAGGGTTAAGGCTTCCCAAAAACAGCACTGTGTGGACCGGTGGGTGCCTCTCTATCATAGCGTTTCGCTGGTTCCCGTGTGCCAGGGGCAAAAGTGAGGCAGCCACGCTACCCAGATATCAGAAATTGGGTCTGAAACCTCTTTGTGGCCCATTAGTACCATTTGGTTTTTGTTCCCTATTTATTTATATGATTCCAGATATCCACTGTGATCACTGTGACTTATGGAGAATGAAGTCTTAAGGTCTTGTGTGTTCCTGCCGAGTGTAAGCAGGGTCACGTCGGTAGTGTGTAAGAACCCACTGATTCAGAAGCAGTCGGGGGAAGCAACAAGGTTTAAATGTATATAACAAAGCTTCTGAGTCCTTTCTCCTGCCTTTTTCTTACTTATTCCAAAAATGTGCAGAGATCTAGGTCATGGGTTTATTTATTGAGATGTCAATCAAGATTTAACTATATAATTAGTAATTATAGTAGTAGTATTAGACTGTTTAGAAAGGCTACTTCTAACTGATTTTCCACATAATTAAAATCTTTTTTTATTGTAATTAGTCTCTGACATAATCCCCTCAGACCTGAAGACGTGTAAATTGAGAAAGTTCTAATGTAAGATTTCATGCTTTCTGAAAATGCTCTCCTATCACGAAAGACATGACAGCTTAGGGAAAACATGTAGTTCACACAATGCATTTATTTATTTTTTTTTCTAATTCCTGTTTACTGATCATGTTGGTGCAAAAAGGAAAGATGTTCCGGAACTGTTCACAGCCTCTGTTTGTACACGGAAATTAAAATAAACCCTCCTGTACATACGCAAGACTCTTTTCTCGTTTATCTTGTAAAAAGTTCACTGAGCAGCTAAAAGAAAATGGGGGGGGGATTTGCACATTATACCGTATAACATTAATTGCATTACTTAGTTCCTCCAAAATGTGTTTTTACGAAACAGCCTACGTTTTCCTGCCCTAGCTGGGCACCGCGGCCAAGCCCCTCTGGGGGCTTAAATCTACAACCTCCTGGCCACAAATATAGCTCTTGGAACACTGTGGCCCTCTAGGGACATCAGTGATGTTTTCCAAAGCCTTTGACCAGTCTCTCCGTAAACTTAACCTATTATTGCATACAAAACAAAGTTACATAAAGGTGGATAGTTCAGGTCCAGAAAACCCAGTAAGAGAAGTAAAAACCCAGACCAAGATTTTGTTTCAACCAACCAGAGTCACAGAGACTCAACTGGTTGGTTGAAACAAAATCTTGGTCTGGATTTTTACTTTCTGGACCTGAATTTTCCACCTCTGCATATGAGGGAGGTGAGTAGAAAAAATGGAAAAGTCCATACAGGTGAATCAAGAGGCATGTTTTAAGACTGACATGTGGAGTGGCTGGTAGGCTATCGCTGTAGTGGTGCCTCTTCTCTGTTCCCTGGCATGTAAAGAGGAAATAATTTCCTACAGAATGGCCGAAAAGGGCTTTGATGGTTGCTGTGGTTGAATACAGTGGGTTGGGGGTTTGTCATGGCCTTGGTAAGCTCTTCAGTGCCGCCACAGACAGTGACTGAATGTTCTTTGATCATTGCGCGTCATTCGCCCTGCCGATGTTATCACTTTCGGCCAAGCAAATCAAAACGTATCCTATGTGTTGAAGAGTAACCATTTCAATAAGAAGTATTTAGTATAGCATATAGCCAATATTTAGAAAACTGAATGTTCTTCTGAAACCCTATTAAAGAGTGTGATCAAGTATGCCCGGTCTATAAATGTTCAAATCATGTGCAAAATTAGTGTACATGTTAAGTCAGAAACAGATTCATCCATACAGCAACTGCCATCATGTAAACCTCCTGCAATTCCTTGCAGACAAAAAGTTATTGTTTTGAATTGCTCATCACAGTACTCAAACATGTTAACTCTCATTTAGACATAAAAAAGGCCTGGACCAACGGCATGAGCGAAACAGATTGGTGAAAAGTATCAATGCGAATATTGAGCTACGTAGCTGCAGCTTAGCCACAGAACTTTAAAAACAGCATGTAAAAAACTATATTAGCTTTAAACCTTTGGGACCACATTTTACTGACTTGAGTTCAAGTCCAGGTCTGAAGTACGGAACCATTCGCTGCCTTATGGTTTTAATTATCCGGTCGTATCTGCACCTGCCAACCAAATCACTAACGTGTCACAGATATTGACAGTGGAAGAGCATAAAAACCGCTGAGCAGAATCTGACAGGATCTGCGTCATGAAGCTGTCAGTGCCGTGGTTATGTTGGGTGGGGTGCGGGGCAAAGAGTTTAGGCCTCTTTAAAAACTTGGCAGGTCTGTAAGACGCCGGAAAGTTAGGTTTAAACACGAAGTACTATCAATAGGTCCCTGTACGGGTCCGAAACTACACCAGAAATAAAACGTATTATCGCCGTTGTCGGTACAGGCTTGCCAGGGTGATGTTTCACATTCAATTACATTTGTGTGTCAAGGTGTTTTGATTAATTTTATCTAAAGCCAAACAAGTATTTTATGTTCGTACTCATACACGGATCGTTCGTTTTCGTGTAAGAAATATACATATCAAGAGAAGCACAGTGATCAATACACGTAAAATTAAAACGGAAGATTTTGCAAATTGGTACCTTCGGTTAAATCGTTTTAAAATATTTACCATTTTACGAAACGGACATAATTTATACGCGTCTAGCTGGGGAAAACCAGCTTGAATCAGCAATGTACTGCTTTGTTAACCTTTTACGCGAAACCCGGCGAACGACACCCTATACCTCCGGGACAGCAGGGTCCGCACTCCGCGCCGGCATGGCGCCCCCTAGCGGGCTCCTGTGTTCGGCCACAAGATATCCCAGAGTTCCCAGCGGTCCATTGAACTGGAAAAAAGGAAGGGCTACGAGCGCAGATGCAAGAGTACTAGATTCTGCGTCGCTGTGCTCCATTTAAAGTATTTTTAGTGCGGAGTCCCAGCATTCACCGAGGTTTCTTCCAAATAACACTGCTGCACCGACATTTCTTATGAAGACGACAGCCACTTTTTAGTCAGAGATTAGAAAGACTGCGTCTGCTCTCCATGGATACTTGATTTGCGCTCTAGGTGGGATAGCCAATCTGCTTGTTGTATATCTACGTCGGGCTGCCAAAAAAAATAAAAAATAAATCGGCATTCGCCGCCCTGACAACCGGATCGATCCCGGAGTCCGGCGGCGGATGCTGGCTCTCGGGATAACCGCAGCGATACGCCGCGTCCCGGCCTCCCGGAGCCCCCCCGTGAAGCTCCCAGCCGGCGAGGCGGCGGACGGATTACGTACGTTTACGGGACGAGAGGAAGACGCCGAGGTGAGGGTCTCCGGGGGGGGGCAGCGCACGTCGCCCGTCCGCGAGCGCAGCCGTCGCCTCATCGTCGCGGCTCGCGCTGACGGTCGGTGGGGGCTCGCGGCCCCGGGTTACGCGGCTCCTAACCCCTGTTCGTAACGGCACCCGTGGGACGGCGCAGCGGCGTCCGCTTAGGCGGGTGTCGGCCGGCGGCTTCCCGGTAAACGGAGCCGCCTCCCCCGCTCGCCTTTTCTGACATTCCTAGACCGTTAAGCGCCCGTCGCCGCCCTCGTTTCGGCCGCGCATACCTGGGTCAGGGAGCGGCTCTACATGGGGGGTAACGGTTCGCCTGGAAATAGCGCTCCACCTTCCGAGCTCGCTTGGGAGAAGCCGCTGGGCTTCCGCCGATTTATGCCCGCAGAGATGCCAGTCAGACGCTCGTAGTTAAAAGGACCCATGGATGCTTGGGCCGCTGGCACACACTACGTTAAAACTAAAACATCTTTGTTAACTAGTCTTAGGATTACTACTATTTTATTTGCCATCTGTGTATATGAATATCCACCTTTATAAGAGGCCGGCGCCGTTATTATGAAGGATTTATACTGTGGTTAAGCGATTGGGGTAGATCAGATTTTATCAGTGCCAGTGTCCTTTCCCCGTGGCTCGAACCCCCCTGGTGGCGTCCATCCATCAACCATGTGATCAACAATGAAGTGTGGAGACATGGTGAGCCGCGGCGTGGCTGTAGTCGCTCAATCTGTTGTGTCTGGACGCCACATCTTTGGCCCACATCTTTAGGGTTAAGGGTGTTATCGAGATTTGCCTCGTGCCAAGTGTAATCCAGTAATGACAGCGTTGGTATTTGTTAGTCCAGGCCGAATATAGATGTGATCAAAACTTGTATGCAGATCAAACGGTGTTGTACCTAATGATCAGCTCTGTATAAGGTCTTTGATGCTCAGTTTCTAAATTAGTCTACATGGGAATTGGGGCTGGTTTCAGGCATGTTGCCTCAGGCAGACTGATCTCTGTGTCAGCCCCTTTCGTGGCCATCTAGGTGACTTATTCCAGCATGAGCAGAAGAGGCATCTTACTGGTTTTGTGGTGCAAAAATGGCGTGTGTCAGATATTCCCTCTCAGTAGTAATGTCTTATTTTGCTTTTGCCCGTGTCTTTTGGAATAAGCTGCTGTAGAGGTTGTTGTTATTATTATTACTATTAATATTATTATTTATTATTATTTGGTAGTTAATCTTAATATCTGGTTGCTGACAATGTATTACTCATATTATTCCTGGCTCCACTAAGTTGTGTGTTTGTGATCATATGGCTTTTTTTTCTAATAAAATCTTTTTGCGCCTCTCTGACTATTTTCTTAACTTTTTCTTTTTAAGAGAGAGAGGTTCAGATAATCCTCTGTAAGAAGTTTCAGTGACTCCATCATTTGCCCAGGGAATGTAACTCATGCAGTGAGAATTACACTCTTTCTCTCACAGCCCCTCTCTCTATCTCTACCTCTTTTTTTTTTTTTCTTTTTTTTTAGCCAGAGGAAAAAAAAATCCCTAACAGAAAAATCTGGAAGTGCTGGAAACATGCCTCTTGCTGTTTCAAAAGTAACTTTTCCAAACAAAACACATTCCTCCAGTTTGAAGCAATGGAGGGGGTGGGTC
>JAODLD010000046.1:4358186-4380764 GCA_026781065.1 Mormyrops boulengeri
GTTAGGCTAGGGTTAGGGATAGAAAAATAGTGGCATTTCCAGGATTCAAAATATGTTTTTTTGATTGATCAGGGGCCCCCCCCCTTGAAGATGAATGAGTGCTGCTGAGCTGCCTTGTTTTCCACAGCCCTCCTCCCTCTCTGGCGGGAAACACAGGCTCTGTGTCCGAACCCACTGCTTACTCAATGGAAAATGGATGACGGGTCCCAGCCTGGAGTTTCTACCGTGGACCCCAGGGCACTGAGCCTTAACTTGCCGAGATGGGGAGGGGAGCTTTAGGCAGAGATAATGTTCCACAGCTGACCGAGGCTCGCAATGGAGAAGTATGAAGTACACCATGGTCTCTCAGCCTTCAGTGAGATCATTTATACAAAAAAGGACAACCTAACTATCTAAAGACTTTGTTTGCCTTTTACATACACCTTGTAGCATCATAGCTGTATCTGGGGGATCCTTCTTTGAACCACTTATGATGATTAGTGCCACAGGGGGCTTAGAACCTACGCTCTACAGCATTGGGCAGAAAGCTGGAGGGGATACCAGTCCATCGCAGGGCATTCTAGACACCAGTTAGCCTAACTGCATGTCTTTGGACTGCAGGAGGAAACCAGAGTGTCTGGAGGAATCCCACAGCACATGGGAAGGACATGCAAGTACTGTACTACGCAAACATAGCATAGGTGGCATTCAACCCAATACCCTGCAGGTCAAAGGCAAGGCTGCTGCTGCTATCCAGTATGTTGTAGCATAGTAGCTTCATTAACACAGAGTTGCACATTCATTGTATACAATAAAAATATTGGCTAAGTCCACGTGCGCAAACAGCTAGCTGTTCATATGTGATGAGTGCTTTGCCGTGTGTGAGTGTTTTGGCACGTATAGGAGGCACAACAGTTTCTGCTCTCTCTGCAGAATTTGGGGAGGGGGGACTGGAAGAGTGGATACTTGTTTTTGTCAGATCTCGAAGAGCAACCTAAACTTTTGCCCATAGCTTTGGGAAGAAAAACAGTGGAAAGTTGGCTGGATTAGCTGCATGACTGCTTGCTTCACCCTGGTGTGCTGTAAATCGCTTTCATCTGTGCTTTATCTGCTTAGCAGTTCTGCTACACCTGGCTTCTATCATTTTTACCAGGAATATGTACAGTTCAATACACATAAATATGTTGATCTCCTTTAACTTAATGGCATCTGGTTCTGCTGAATTTTCCTTCCTCAGTCCATCATAATAACTGCTGCTGATTGTCAGTAGAAAGCGTTTGTCACAAACACGTATTCTGAACAGATCAGATCAATTATTCATAATGTCCTGACAGTTGCAATGTGGTAGTTTACAAAACAAATGAAATATTCATGGGATAGTTCCTCCATATTTAGTTGGAATCTTTATTTGTGGTCTGTTTCGAATGTTTGTGGTGCAGTGTTTATTTGGTCTTTATTGAGTGTGTGTCATTTTTCTGAAAAAAATAAATAAATAAAAAACATAAAGTAATTTGAAGGTGCAAGCTCTCTTGCGAGTTAGTTAGCTTTAAACTGTGCCTGAGGTGGAAATCCAGTATCTGGGTGACCGAAAGGCTCGGTTTGTTGTGACACAATGCTGTTTTACTTTTGAACACAGTGCCAAACGTGAGCTTCTCTGCTGAGCGGATAAATAATCTGTTGTGTGTTGGAGCATCACGATGCTGGCTGCTATCTGATCTCTGCTTTGGTGAGAGCTCATATTTATTTAGCAGACATACATTTTTAGAGAAATTAGGGTCAGCCAGTCCCTAGAGCAATTTGGGGTTGAGGGCCTTACTGAGGGACCCAACAGTGAGCACAGGGCTCCAGACTACGACCATTTAGTCGTACTTTGCGGCCATTTTTGGAGACAGCGTGACAAAATTTTATAATTAGGTGCACCAGTGCGACTTGCAAATATGTGTCCCGTTTATATCATAGGCGAATTTGTGTGTACGTGTGTGTGGGGAGGTTACGTAATTATTCAGAACTCGCAACCGGGACCTAGGTTCCTGAATTTCAGTGGGGAAAGTGCCTCATGAAAAAAGCACAACAGCAGCATAATCTATGCAGTGACTGATGACCTGACAGAATAGCTGCTGACTTTGTTTACCGTTGTAATTATTGTATTATTTGGTGTCCATAAGTGCTTTCACACTGGTCCCAGGTTAGTTCCTAGGCTTTTTTTTTTTTTTTTTTTTTTTTAAAGCTCCTGGCCACTTTCATGTGTCGCTTTCACGCTTCGCAGCAGAACTGGGACCTTTACGCTAAATAAGGCTGGGAGACACAAAAAAGATTGTAGTTTAAGCTTTACACATAATTCAAAACTATGCCACCAACCCAGAACAATGGAGGATGAACAAGTTGTTTTGTTAGTTATTTGGGAGAGCAATCGCAATCAAAACAGGACAAGTCTTTTATTTATATGTTACTCATAGAACGTTTGCATTTCATTATTAAATCTGGTTGGCAGATCAATCTTTCAGTTTCACAAAATAAGAAACAATGTAACATATTCTGCTAATAAGAGCTGGCAAGTTTCATGGCCTGGAAAAAGTTCCTGCAGTGTGAAACCGCCTTATGTTTTAAAAAGCACCATTTAACTTTGTGACTTGTTCCTTTAAAATACATTGCATGGTTATTTCTGTAAATTGTGTATTTATTACCGAGGCATTTATCAAGAATACAGTTAAGATGGGAAAAAATAAGTGTGTTATATTGCATGTCGATGTAAGTGGTGTGCCTAAATTTTGTGCTGCTGCTCCAAAAATTTTCAGTAAGGAGTACGTTGACTGGAATTCACCAGGTAACCTCACCAAATCAATTTGGTGGGGAAATCCACTGACTTCTCTGTTCCTTATGTTTTTTAATGTATTATTTTAAATCATCCATCCCCTGAAAAGAGTTTGCTTGAACGTTGTCTGATCTCTTCTTCAGAAGCTTATGTTTGTCTGCCCCCGTGTGGCACTCCAGTGAATAACACAGCACTGCTCCAGCCCCCATGTGGGCAGCAAGGGTTTGGGATGATGTAATGGGCAGGGTAGAATATAGGCAGCTTATATTGCATTGATGGCTTGCTTACGGGATACACTCGTCTACATTCTGCTGTAGCCAGCTACTTCCCTGACCGCTGTGGTTTTATGTTACCGCCCCTATCTGGATTACATCCTGACAGGGGTGGTCTTGTAACACGCCCAATTCAGATGGTCCTCATACAGGTGTGAGTTTACATTCCCCCTCTCTTGCGTGTCCAGATCCAGCCGTAAATGAGTGTGGTGCCGAGAGCCCAGGATGAAGAAAGCAAGCAGGCCAGCCTCCACTAAAGCCCAGAGTGGAGAGCGGGGCAAGGCTGAAGGCGGATCGGCAGGCACAACAGGGAAGGCCGCTGCCAAGACGTCTGGCGTAGCGCCGTTATCCAAGGTATGTGTCAAACTCTGCTCCCAGGCTTTTTCTCTGCCCATTCTCTTTGTGTATTTTCATCCTGATTTTCTGAATGGCTTTGCAGACTAAAAGCAATGATGACCTGCTAGCTACAATGACAGGGGCAGCTCCAGTCAGCAACAGTACCGTCACCAAGGGCAAGAAGGGCAGCTCCGTCCACCCGTCCTCCACAGCAACTAGCTCTGGGAACCCCGAGGGCAAGCCAAAGACAAACTCTGGTTTGCTTGTATTATTACTATTATTATTATTATTATTATTATTATTATTATACTACTGCTGTTACTCTATGGACCGAATCATCATTTCTGCTTGTTTCTTCCCCCCTCCCCTCACCTTTGATAAGGCTCTTCCACCAAACGTGGCATCTCTGTGACCTCCAAGGACCCCAGCTCATCCCGGGACCGACTGCGGAACTCCAGGACCTCTGGCGGTCGAAAGCTTTCAACGACGACAGCAACTGCAGCAGGGCCCGCCGACATAGTACAGGCCAAGCGTTCCCGCAGCCGGACTCTGGCAGAATCCGAGTCCCGCATGAGCAAGTCCAAGTCAGACAGCCAGATTGGGGAGAAGGCAGCGCTGGAGGCCAGGGTAAAGGACCTGCTGGGTCTGGCCAAGAGCAAGGACGTGGAAATCGTGCAGTTGCGCAGTGAGCTCCGGGGCATGCGAGCGCAGCTGGGCCTGGGGGACGAGCCTGCGGATGAACGGGCTGAAGACGAGGACAGACCGCAGGGCAGGGAAGCGCCTGCCATCACAGCTGCTGATGTGGAGTCCACCCTCCTTTTGCTCCAGGACCAAAACCACAGCATCCGTGACGAACTGAACCTACTGAAGAATGAGAACCGAATGCTGAAGGACCGGCTTAACGCTCTGGGCTTCTCTCTGGAGCAGCGACTGGACGGGCCGGACAAACTATTTGGCTACCAGTCTGCAAGTCCTGAGCCGGTGACGGACGGCGGCCACAGTGACCGCGGCGGTGCCCTAGCCTCATCCGTGGAGGGCTCGGCCCCTGGCTCCATGGAGGACCTGCTGGTGGAGCACCAGCGCAGCAGCTCCGTGGACAACCTAGACAGTGAATCCAGTGAAGTTTACCAGCCTGTCACCTCCAGCGACGACGCCCTGGATGCTCCCTCTGGCGCCTCGTCCTCCTCCTCCGAGTCAGAGGGCGCACCAAGCCGTGAGCGGTCACGGAAGGGCAGCAGCGGCAACACAAGCGAGGTGTCGGTGGCCTGCTTGACGGAGCGCATCCACCAGATGGAGGAAAACCAGCACAGCACAGCTGAGGAGCTCCAGGCAACCCTCCAGGAGCTGGCCGACCTGCAGCAGATCACGCAGGAGCTTAACGGTGAGAACGAGCGGCTGGGTGAGGAGAAGGTCATCCTCATGGACTCTCTGTGCCAGCAGAGTGACAAACTGGAGCATCGGGGCCGGCAAATCGAGTACCTGCGCTCGCTGCTCGAAGAGCATCATGTGGCCTACTCCATCGACGAGGATGTCAAGAGCGGCCGTTACATGGAGCTGGAGCAGCGCTACGTGGAACTGGCAGAGAGCGCCCGATTTGAGCGTGAGCAGCTGCTGGGTGTGCAGCAGCACCTCAGCAATGCGCTGAAGATGGCTGAGCAGGACAACAAGGAAGCCCAGGAGATCATCGGCGCACTCAAAGAACGTAACCACCACATGGAGCGCGCCGTTGAGTCCGAACGGCAGGAGCGGGCAGCTGCCGTGGCTGCGCTTGAGGAGTGCAAGGCCACGGCGGCCAGCGACCAAGCCGAGCTAAACCGTTGCCGGGTACAGTTGGAGCAGGAGCGCCAGAAGGTGGCTGAGCTCTACTCCATTCACAACTCTGGTGATAAGACTGACATCCGGGAATTACTGGAGAGCGTGCGCCTCGACAAGGAACAGGCTGAAGGCGAGGCCGCCAGGCTGAGGGAGGAACTGGGCCACACCCGAAATGAGTTTGCCCGACTCCAGGACACCCTCAGCAAGGTGAAACCTACCCCTTAGGGTCTGGCCCACTGTCAGAAGCATGTTGGGTTTGGGATCGTTGCAGGATTTTAAATTTTCTGCGCAGAAAGTCCACAAAAGCCACTCTTCTCTAATCTGCCTGAAACACCTTGTTGGAATTTCAGCCCTTACTTCCGTGACATGGTGAGGTCACCTGGTAACAGAATCCATATTGGCCGCCTACGTGCATGGATCTGTCTACCTACTGAAAAATGGGTGGAATGGGTACATCAAGCTGACCAATTGGGCAAACTGACCAGTCAGAGCACACTGGGCTCATTGGGGATGGGGCTTAAAACTTGAACGGTGTTTCAGAGAGTTATAAGCAGTGAATAGAGATGGTACAGCATGACAAAAATGGTGTGTTTTTGGAAGACTGAAGCATGTAAGTTTATTCTAGTAGAACCCAAAAATAAAATTATGAACAGTGAAAATGAGCATAATAGGGCCCCTTTAAGAGTAGGCTAGTGGTTAGTTCTCTACTCGAGGTTACAGTATTTTGCTTGACCGTGTCCCTGTGCTTGGGTGTCCCTGCTTCTGTGTCTGCATGCCTGCAGTTGGACGAAGAATACCGGGATTTCAGGGATGGGCTTCAAAAACAGTTGGCAGAACAGAAACGAGCCCTGGACAAGCAGCGTGAGGAGCTTGAGGAGAAGGACACAGAGATTGGGGACATGAAGGAGACCATCTTCGAGTTGGAGGATGAGGTGGAGCAGCACCGGGCGGTCAAGCTACACGACAACCTCATCATCTCTGACCTGGAAAGTGAGTGTTGGAGCCAGGAAGGGGGCGTGGCTTTGGAGGAGAGGGTCGGCTTTTCGTAGGGCACCCGTGGAGTAACTGTGGGCTCTGTGCTGGGGTAACACATTACTCCGGTTCTCTAAGATGAGTGATGAACATGCTGTGTGCGGGTCTGTAGGTGATCAGAATCCTGTGGTCAACAGAGTGATTTCTGAGAGAGGCTCTGTACTCCCAGTTTCTTCAGGGATCCTGCTTTCTGAATGAGCACCTCTTTGGAAAAGGGAGTCTGCTAAATCAATACATCTAATATGAAATCATCATTCCAAGAATTTTCTGATGAAATTCTGCAGATGTGCTTCATCTAACTAAAATCCCTGGAACCATCAAGACAGTTGAGCTGTGGATGTTGGTTTTCACTTGTAGTTGTGTTTTCTGCCTCCGTAGATTGAAGAAAAGCAGGGTACATATAAAATGCTAGTGAACACTAGATGGAGCCAAAGAGCTATTTTCAGCCTGCCTAACTCGGCGACGATGATTCTGGGGTCACTGTGCTCTTGAATTGACAGCATGGTCGTTTAGTTAGATGTTTTACCATCTTGTAGCTCCAGAGTCTAAAGTTTAACCGCAGATCAGCTTTTGTGATATGTCAGTTTCTCATTATAGCCAAATACAGTCAAATAAAAGCATAATGTTTTTTGCTACAAGTCGCTTTCCTGCTGAAGTCAGACAGGTGAAGCTGTTTTTCATGTTGTCCTTCAGACTCTGTAAAGAAGCTGCAAGACCAGAAACATGACATGGAGAGAGAGATAAAGATTCTGCACAGGAGGCTGCGGGTGAGTGTTTTGGAGCAGATGTTTAGGGGGTCTCTGGGGGTGGGGGGTCGTGATCACTAACGAGTTCACCACACCTCGTTCACAGGAGGAGTCTGCGGAATGGCGCCAGTTCCAGGCTGACCTGCAGACCGCTGTGGTCATCGCTAACGACATCAAGTCGGAGGCCCAGGAAGAGATCGGGGACCTGCGTCGGCGTCTGCAGGAGGCTCAGGAGAAGAACGAGAAGCTGAGCAAGGAGCTGGAGGAGCTGAAGAACCGCAAGTATGTAGCGTGGGCACGGCTAGGCACGGAGGGGGGGCGGGGTCCCCAGTTGGGTGCCTGAACTGGCTGGTGTGCACCCACAGGCAGGACGAGGAGAGGGGCCGTGTGTATAACTACATGAATGCAGTGGAGAGGGACCTGGCGGCCCTGCGTCAGGGCATGGGCCTGAGCCGGCGCTCCTCCACCTCCTCTGAGCCATCACCCACTGTCAAGACCCTCATCAAGTCATTCGACAGCGCCTCACAAGGTGCCCGTTGCCAAGCCAAACTCTATGCTCCTGGCCGTGTGACACGTAGAGCCCTCTGTCTGCACCGAGAACAGGGGACGTCTCTTTACTGGAGTGTGTGCTTGCAGGTCCCGTCCCCAGCACAACGCCCCCTACTGCTACGGCCACTGCTGCCACCACACTTCCCCGGACTCCCCTGAGCCCTAGTCTGCTAAAAACACCCCCTGCGGCCGCTGTCTCGCCTATACAGGTAGGGTCACCTGGGCATGATGTGACATTCAGATGGTTGTGTAGGTCCTCCTCACACTTGCTGGTATGTTATCATCCAATAAAGTGCTGCCAGTTTAAATAATTAGTTTGGGATTCTGGGCTTTAAGGTTCATTCCCACTATGCGTGTCACTTTGTGCATTTTCCCAATTGCAAGTTCTGCGTTTCTGTGCAATGTATGATGTTCCCACTAGTGTGCTGCTTTGCAGTGTGTTTTGAAAACAAACACATTCCAAAGTGTTTGCATGTGTTTTTGCCTCCTCTCTTTCCCCACAAACACTAGGGACAATCATGTACAGTCCTAGAAACGGCTAATACAACGCGATGTTAAAAATGAGAGGAAAATGCAGAAAAACACATGCGGAAAAGAAGCGCAGGTCTACGTGTTGCGCTGCATTGCATTTTTTGGCTTCCCTAGTGTGAACATACTCTAATTGGTGGCCGACTCGGGCAACTTTGCCAGACAGATATATGCTGGGAGTGGGGTCCTTCACAGGAATGTGGTCGTCAGGGTTGACTCAACTATGGTTTATTCTTATGGAACAGTTGCCATGTTTGTTCTCCTACGTGCAGGATGTGTTTCTGTGCTAGTAGGGTGCCATTTGACTGGCACATCCTGTCCTCGGTTCAAAGCTGTCCCGTCCCCACAAACTCGCAGGCCACCAAAACCTTGCTGATAGCCGTCCTTCCTTTTCCTGCCATCACCGCAGACAGTCTCTGGCCTCCATCCAGCCCAGACCTAATGACAGAGACCAGCTCACTGGGGAGAGTTTATCTTTGCCAGAATTGTGTTCTTATTTGCTTCTGGGAAAGTAGGGGTTTGTCGTACCATAAAATGTGGCTTTTCTGCTCTGGGTGATGCCACATTTGTGACTCATAGTCCTCGAACACCTGTTGGAGAGATGGCGGCCACTGCTTCTCGGGCTCCTGCCAAGCCCGCTGCTGGCGTAACTCTAATGGGAGCCATTTCTCCCTTTCTGTGCCTTCTGCACATGCTCTTTCAGGCCTCTCGGGACTTTCTGAATTGTCTTTTTGGCACATCTTTGGTGATTTTGTCTTGCTGTTTTGCATTCGTGTCGCGTGATAAGCATTAGCCTCGGTTTTGTAATGCAAAGATTTTATGTTGCATCTCAACAAGAGAATTGTTACCTTGAGCTCTTAAGCCCTTTTTGGGGATTGCTATCACAATATCTGTCAGGAAAGTATGTGAGATTAGAAATGGACATATCTGTAACGATCGTTTGAGATTTAGGATGTATAGCCATAAAGCTTATAATACTTGCGCATGATAAATGCCTTACACCATCATTAGTCTGAGATATTAATAAGCGTGTAAAAGCTTTAGAGGCAGAAAGGTCTGAGAATCATGAATGGGTGTGTCTCTGTATGGTAACACAGGAAGACACTGCTTGGGCCACCAGGGTGGTGCAGTAATTAAAGGGTTTGCTGTGGAGGGTTTGTTCATTCCTTGTACCTTTGAGCCCTGTGTTTTTGCTGAGCTGATTCAAACACACTGTGTCCTCCCTTATTCCAGAGACACACTATGACCGGGTCCATCTCCACTCCGAAGCCTCTCCCCTCCCTTGGCGACAAGAGGCCCGCCTATGCAGAGATCAGTGTGCCAGGTGGGTTTTCCAGGGACCCGCGGCGGTGGCGCCACCACCTCCCTCGCTTATCTTCCTTCTGCCTTCCTCAGCAGGGCAGTCAGCATCCATTTCAGCCTGTTTAGGGTAGGAGCTGAGTGTGTTTCTTTAAAGGCCCCAGGGGAGGAGGCAGCCCTCAGGAATGCCAGTCTCCCTGGCTGAAAAACGTACAAATTCACAGGTATCCAGTTTCCCAGCTGCATGGCCCAGCTGCCTTTAAGCCTGCCCAAGCAACGGCACTTTCGACGTTGCTCACCGGGCCCAGTCCTTTGGCCATGGCGTCGCTCGGTCCGATCCAGCATGCCGTTGTTGGTGGGCAAAGTCGCACTCCCTGCTTTTGTGACATCAGACCGGATTGCTCCGTCACTCACCGAGACACACCGGTCATATCTGGTTGGTTTTCCTCTGCGCTACGTGTTTCCCCGACGTCTCTTGTCCTGCTTACGTCAGTCAGGGAAATTTTTTTAATGAAATACCGTGAGACAGCCACATCCCCAGTGTCGCATCCGTCACTGGTGTTTTTCTCACGGCTCCGGCCACCGTCCTGGAAGGAAGTGGCCTTTATTTATCGTTCTCTGTGGTCAGGGTGAGGGTCTCCCTGGCGTCTGCTGCTGCACTCTATCATTTTTTGAGACTCCTGGGGTTTAGGAATGGTCCACTTGGGAGTGCTCTGGAGCAAGACCAGGGGCACTAAAAAGTGTCAGTTTAAAGCCTTGTCATGAGATGCCCCTCCCTCCTTTGATTTTATCATGGTGCTTCGTGGTAGACGTGCAGACCAGGATGTTCCACTCTCCCCCCGCCCCCACCCCAATCTACACCCCCACCATCATACCATAATTATCAAACACCTCCCGCAGTGATGTAGCCCAGGGGCAGCATCCTCAGAACAGGCTTGGGCTCATTTCACAGGAGAGCCACACAGCTGGAAGGTGCCACAGGCCAGCAATTACCTGTGTTTTAATGCCCTCTCGCCCCACCCTTCTCATTTAGAGCCTTTTTAAATGAAATGCAGCTGGTTGAGACCTCAGGGATCTGCAATAGGGAATATGCTGAATTACCCTTGACTGATTTAAATTTAACAAAAAAAAACACAATTTGCATTTGTTATCAAAGCCCATTACTGGTAACCTGCCACTGCCCCCTAGAGCTTCAGCACAGACATTGCGCAGCCGAATCGTTCCCCACAGTGTCGGACGGCGCACTGTGACATTAATGCTGATCATCCTCCAAGCTTTATGACCAGGAGTGCCATGTGGATTCCTGCCTTGTCATGTGACCATGATGTCATATGGGTGGTTGCTGGAGCCCACCGATGATTCATCTGTATTAGTGTCAAATGCAGAAGGTCAAAGTGGATTTTACTTAAAGCAAGTTTCACAACACAAGAATTTCTCAGAGACTCAGGGCCTTCACTTGACCGACTGCGGTCAGGAAGCTATGCGGTGGGTGCTGACATTGAGGTCGGAATAACCATGGTGATTTGTGTGTGTAAGGACAGTTCATGAATGGCGTGTATCTCCATCATTTGCACACTGTAGACAACAGATAGAGGAAGAAATTGGGAGAGACGTAGCATTGCAACTAAAATCTGTGTCTTACTCCAGCGTAGTACATTTCGCAAAGAACATGAATGACCTGGTGACTGGCCTTGTATTCTGGTGGGAGCATCACCCACACACTCAATGTCTGTTTATTAAGTCAAGGAGAAATCACACATTAACTTGCTAGAATGTGTTTAGGCAGAGCTTACCTGTCAATTAGGTTACCATGTCTGCTACAGGCCTGGATGAAGAGGCTGGTCGCACTGGTTGATTAAAAGTGCCAGAGAATGAAAATCTGACTTGACCTCGGCATAGCTGAATATGGAGAGTTCGGTGTGTGGAACTGATATACTGTGAATCTGAGAAACACAGTTGTTCCTTCTTTCAAATATAAATATGTAAAAGAAGGTGGTAAAATGGGATGATTCATAAATCTTAGATTGTTAGGTAACTGTCTTAACTACGCCCCCAAACTTAACATACACCATCCCACTTTCAAACCCAACGGACCAGCACAACCTGCAACAGATATTTTCTCTCTTGGGGGGCAGGCATGCAGTTTCCTTCAAGTGCACCATTTGCGAGCTTGCTATTTGGAGTTTTTGAAAATTGCATGATGAAGGTTAGCACCATACCATTATTTGCTGTGAAAGATACAACATATTTACAGTGTACTTGTTATGATGCTGGAAACAAAGTTATGACAATGCTGACGTTGTGCCTAGGCTGAAGTAGGAGTATTATAACTATGTGTGGCAAAGTAGTATACAGAGTACAAGATAACAATAATGATAAAAAGCACAGTATAGTAAATAGATAAACCAGTAACTGTTAGTATCATTATGAAGTATAATGTACTGTATGTAATTTTATGCGCTTTCACACGACTGGCAGTGTAGTAGGTTTGTTTACACCAGCATCACCACAAACACGCGAGTAATGAGTTGCCATATGATGTCACTAGGCGATTTTTATGATTTTTTTTCTAGCTCCGGGTTTAATCTCATGGGACCACAGTCATAAATCCTGTTCATCATTGACCGAAACATCGTCATGCAACACATGACAGTAGAGATGTTGAATCTGTGTGAGCCGTCGCAGTGCCTCACTGTAAACCAGCCAATCAAAGCAGAGCTCATCAACATATTAATAAGCCCACCAAAAAAGGGAAAACAGCCTGTTTAATTCTAGGACCAAATAATAGGCTTGTAAATTCCCCTGGAAAGCTGCTTCTGGCACCTTCTTTGTAGAACGATTTAAAATACAGAAAAAAATGCACCTTTAACAAAATTTATAAATAGAGCGTGTGATGGGTTGATGTCCATGCAAGCAGCGTTTTGTCAGCTGGATGACGGAGCCATGTTCACCTCAGTCTTGTGTACAGAAATCAAAGAGCTAATCACAGTTATCATAAGGGCTACTTCTGCTTGCTGGTCACAGTGACTCTTGATGCAGTGTTCTCTGAAATACATGATTGGTTATATATTTAGTGTTGGCCTAAAGACTAGAGATTTAAGATTTATCTTTTAGACATCTTTAATATTGCCATGAAGAATCCCAGCGGTGTCAAGGATTTGGGGATTAATTTTGTCATCAGTCTTCATGGACGTTTACTAATTGATTGTATCTGTTCTGTTCATTTTCTGATATGTTTGGGAATAGAGAACAAATCCTTCAGTAGGTCTTGTAAACAGACCTCCACTGGGGGCTTTCTGCATCTCCTGCTCTCTACCCCATAGCAGAACACCTCCTCCGTGGCCCCCCGGGCAGTCGTCCTGGGTCTTCCCTGCAGAGGGTCTCCAATATGGACTCCACCAAGGCCATTTCAGGTTTGTGGCCATGTTTCTGTCTGTGTGTATCTCTCTCTCTTCCTCCCTCTCTGTCTGTGTGTTTGTATTTATCTGTTGTGTGTGCATGTGTGTGTGTTTTTTACTGCTTGTGCGTGTATCTTCATGTGAGCTGTCTTCAGGGATTTTCTCTGAAGGCAACTTCCTCATTCGGTTGCTTTGCTAGGAATAAATTATTTAAATAATGGCTGAGTCAGGTATTGATTTAATCCCCCAGATAAGCTCTTGCAGGATGGGCCATGGCTGGATGGTTTCACTTCTGCTTTCGCTTACCGCCAACATAGAACAGTAACGCAAACAATAAAACCTTTCAGGACAATGGGCTGCTATCTGTGTAGACTTCACCACTGAATGGGTTACTTGCTGCATCTCCCACGATGTGAATATCATCACAAGCCCCTGCCTCCAGGGCTTCCGGTCCCAGTTAGATGCTTTATTATTTTTATTTTTTATTTAAGGCTTATTATTTTTGGAACTTGGATGGAAGCCAATGTATGATGATTGCTTGACTTATTGGACTTCAGTTAATGACAGTCTCTTGTCCCTCTTTTTACCACCTGAGACTGAACAACTAGAAGAGCAACTGCCTGTGAATGTCAAAAAAAAGAAAACGTAACAGAGCGATTTTAAGTGGGACCTGCTGCTGGCAGGATGGCACAGGGGGCTGGGAGAACTTTAATTGGCATTCGCAGAAGCATGGCTGGGGTGCCGGCAAGCGGGGGGGTGCTTTGTTAGGGAGTTACTCCGGTTGCGTGAAGTCTGTCCTCCTGCGTAATGTAATGGCAAAGCTGTTAAAATAATCACAAAGCCCAGAAGTGCCACCCAGCCCTGTGAATTAAGACCAGCAGGGGGCACAGTGGTTAAGGAGCTGAACATGCGGGTTTAAACCCCAGGACTAGGAAATGCCGTCAAACCAATCTCTGAGCCTGTAACTTTCCAGATCGCGCGCCAACCCCCCCCCCCCGCGCCGTGTTGTTTCAGGAGAACCCAGGAACATTGTGTCACTTCCTCTGCCTTCCATAGTGTCCCGTCGGAGCAGCGAGGAGGTGAAGAGGGACATCTCGGCCCCAGAGTCGGGGGCTGCCGCTTCACTGATGGCCATGGGCGGGACCCCCAGCCAGCTTTCCTTGGCCTCGTCCTCACCCACTGCTTCCGTGACCCCCACTACACGCAGCCGTCTCCGGTGAGGGCACATTAGCATGACTGGGTCCTCTCTATGGTGCCATTGCAGATTATGGGCAAAAAACGTTTGTACGAGTACCATTTAAATGAATTAACTAAATAAAATTATTTGGACTGCTTCTCCTGTAAACGAAATGTCAACTATAGTTAGTACAGAAAAAATATTTTATTGGCGTTAAACGGTTTCTTGAAAACAGATCCAAAAAATAGCACTGTTTTTGTGGGATGCCTTTGTCCTTCTGTCCTTCGCCGCTCATTCCTTTTGCAGACTCTGTCTCAGATCCACCTCCATCCCATTTTCCCAGTTTCTGCTCTAGTGGCAGATTCCTCCATCATCCTCTTTATCTCCCTTCATCTTCTATTTTAATAGTTAATCATTTAAGCTACAGAGTATCCATCTGTCCATCCATCTTCCAACTGCCTTTCCAGTTCAGTGTCAAATAGTTTATGGTTTTATCGTCACGTATTCAGAAAAGACGATATGCATAAGTCCGCTCACAATGAGTGCGTTAACAGTACAGTAGTGTGCAAAGCATTAGTTATGCAAAGGGGATCCAGATGCAGGGCACTGGTTGTTTAGCAATATGAAGGTATGCCCCGGTAGCACTTTCCAGAAGGCAGGAGTGTGAGGAGGTCATGCCCTGGGTGGTGGGCATCCGTGATGGTGGACTCGGCCCGCTTCCAGCAGCAGGAGAGGTAGACTGGTGGTAGGTGAGGAAGATCAGGGCCGGGGATCTTCGCGGCCGGTCGCACAGACCGTAATGGCAGTTTGAGGTCCTGGGCTGTTACGTCACCCAGCCGCACCGTCATGCTTCCAGTCAGGATGCTCTCAATGGCACAGTGGTAGTTCAGCAGGGTTTTGGTTCCCAGCCCAAAGCTCTTCAGGCGCCTTAAGATGGACAGCCTCTGCTGAGCTTCCATGAGGATGCTGCTGCTGATGAGAGACCATGAGAGGGAGCCAGTGATCTGGATGTCCTGGAACCTGAAGCTGCTGACTGCCTCAATGGGAGACCCATCGATGAGTAGTAGGGAATGAAGACCTCTGGTCTTCCTGAAGTGGACGATGATCTCCTTTGAGTTGTTGACATTCAGGGAGAGGTTGTTATCGTGGCACCATTCTGTCAGGTCATTTATCTCCCTGCTCTAGGCAGGCTCGTAGTCATCGCTGTAATCACGGTGGTGTCATCTGCAAACTTGTGCTTTGCCACATAGTCCTTGGTCAACAGGCTGCACAGCAGCCGCCTTGGCGAGGGCCGGAGGGCCAGCAGCCGCCTTGGCGAAGGCGTGAAAACATGCTCATGAAATACTGTTGTGAAAAAGTATGATCTGCAGTATAACAGTGATCAGCTATGCTCAGTATTAATTTAAAAAGATGATTATTGTAATAGAAAGGTCATATAAACACCACAGGATATAGACCTAGCAAAACCATCTTTGTATGAATGTCATCAGTTGACTGGTTAGGTTGCTGTGTTGTCTTGTGTACTCCTTTTTAAGTATCTTGCCTGTTGCATCTCTTGTCACCTGTTTTCAAGCCTTGTATTCCAGCTGTTTTGTGTGTGGACTTTATACCTTGACCCAAACCAAAGCAGCCAGTGTAGCCTTTTTTAAGAGGTCAGTGAAAGTCTTGTGACTTTGTAATCAGTTATGTTCGTTTGTCCACTGATCTGTCAGCTAGCTGGAGCGCCGAGCGCTTGCACGCAGATTTAGGGGGTGATTTCTAGTTATTAGGCCACACTTTCTTAAGAGTGTATGTACTTTCATTGCAAGATTCCTTCTCTCCAAACTAGCCATTCTGGAAGACCCTGTGACAGTAGCTGTTTGAGCCTGTCCGTAATTAGCACACCTGCTCATTAATGGTTGATTAACCCTGCCTGGAGAAGTTTTAATGCGTCCCATACATTTTTTTTTGTTGTTGTCCTTTAACTTGTTTTTGTTTCCATTTCGGTAAGTCAGCACAGTGAGAACAGAAGGGAGGGGGCTTTAGAATGAGGTCCGCCGTCATTAGTGGGAAAGAGGAAAGCGGGTCAGTGACACGGAGTCCGTGTTGACCTCAGGGAGCCATAGAGCTCCGGAATGTACTGCTGGACTGAACAGGCCAGGACCCCTCACATTCCAGAATGATCCACGCTGACGCTTGTTGGGGGGGTGGGCATGCATGTCTGTGTGAGTTTCTGCGGCCCCACGCTCATCCCTTCAGTTTATCTGTTCAAACCACAGCTGACGCAGGGTCATGCGGGTGTGGCGGGTGTAGTTTTAAGGGGTTTCAGTAATGTCTTCCTGTCCCGTGTCAGGAAAGGCTAAGGGGCCAGGGCTCCATCTCCTTGTTTTACGGTTTTCCTCCTTTGTTTGGATGACAATGCTGCAAATGTGTGATTTAGGTCTGCTTCCCATTGAATGCCACGTCCTTCCTCTTTCAGAGTCCTGAAGATGCGTGTAGTGAGCATCCTCTTATATGGCATGAACAGCTCTCATCTACAGCTTCCCATTGTTTTTTATTCATTACTCTTCAGTGGTTTCCTTAGGCTCCTGACTTGAGTCTTTTGCTTTCGGCCCCCCCATATCCCTACAACCACAGGCCATCTTACTTGATGACTAGTTCCTGTGTCCCCTTTCCACTCCTAGGGAGGAGCGCAAGGACCCTCTGTCGGCACTGGCACGGGAATATGGCGGCTCGAAGAGGAACGCCCTACTCAAATGGTGCCAGAAGAAGACTGAAGGATATCAGGTACAGGTCGTGTTTGGGGGTGAGGAATCCCATGCATCCTGTAGAAGATTGGTGTGGGACTCCTGGCTCAAGTCTCGGAGAGAGATTTGAGCCAAAATCTGTATATAATCACTTCAATAAAAAAACGATAAAGATGCTTCTGGTAAAACATCAGCAAATGATCTGTGAGCAGGAGAGACTCAACACGATATTAATTTGACTGTTATGACTAGAAGAAAGCATCTCTTCACTTTGCTGATGTTTCTTAAAGTGCCAGGTTGATGTAGGCATGGGAGTATGAGGGAGAGCTTTGGTCAACTGGACAAGAGACACAAAGTGGTATCTGTGCTTAGGTCTTATGCAGGGAATAAATGGTTGATCAACTTTGTTTACTTTTATTTAATGTTGAACTAAAAACTGCAGAGAAAGTACAACTGGCAAGGAAAATGGATGGATGGATGGGAGGGAGGGAGGGACACTTTGGTCCAGATGCAGAAGATAAAGCTCTCTGCTCATAAATTATACCTTTGCATGGAAAGTGCAGTGAAGACCATGGGCAGTGGGCTTTTGAGCAGTAGACCCTGTTCATACCCAGCAGATGACAGTGAAGGGTTCTCCTGATTCTCTTACAGCATGAGCCACTTTTAGTCTGGTTTGGTTTAGATTCACTCTGCTGCTTAGAGGACGAGGGCTTTGAAGCTTTTCTGGGGGTCTGCTGACAGCCTGATGCTGTATTGTGGCCATATATATATATACATACACATATACAAACACACACACACAGATGTATATAATGAATAGTAGTGGGTCGTTTAAAAGGCCTTTTGCCAGCTGCCATATGCTAGCTTATTTAGGGAAGGTCATGCTCTTATCTGGCAGCTGTTTTCAGCATATGCTTGGTCATTTGGAAGGCTTTGCTTGGGGTCATGCAAACAGTCCTCTCTAATATTTATTTTATTTTACTTTTTACGGGGGGGGGGGCACCCTGTGAAAAAGGACAAAGCTTTCTTCCTTGCTTCACATTATGACATTACCCTCAGCTGCTTGCTGGTGGCCATTTGTATGGATAGAGTTCCAGACGGGGAAGCATTCAGTGCTGATGAATTCCAGCCAGGACCTGTTCTGGCACCTCCCCTCCCCTGCCCCCACATTTTTCTCCTCCATAGTAATTGGACATTGTCTGCTGCCTCTGTGTGCCTGCGATCCTGGGGGTGTTGTACACACAGACAGTCTCTGAGCCATATGGAGTCCGTTAGCACATGCAATGCTAACAGCTAGCCTTTTCTCCTGAGCCACACACTCCTTTGCATTCTAATTGTACCAATAGGGAAGGCGTCTGCTCTTCCCTGCCCTCTCCTATTCTTTTTACTGCCACAGTTTGAGGAAGTGTGTACTTCTAAAGGGGAGGGTTGGCTAATTCGCCGTCTGATGTGCTAGACGTATATTTGTGGTATATGTCAAGATCAGTGACAGTGGTTCTTAATTCCTGTGGAATGTCCTCGTTTCCCATATTAGGTCAGCGTTAGTTTTGCAGTATAAGCTGTAGTGGTTTAGTTATGGAATGGTTTGCGTTAAACGAATGGCTGAAGTGTCCAAGTTACTGGAAGTTCTGTGTGCTGAGAAAATGTGTCAGAAATCCAGTCGAATCAGGGTGAAACACGCACAAATGGCTGCCCTCAACCTTCCTACCTGTACTGTCAATGCAGATGCAGGTGCGTTGTAGACTGGCTGGCGGAGAGACGAGTGAGCGTGAAGCAGACACAGAGCTCCGTGCTTAAATCTGAAAGAGTCCTGTTGGGCAGCTGTTTATGGCCCCGGGGTGGGAAGTGCTGAGAGGTGGGGCTGCTTCATTCCCTCCCCGCCCTGGGGGTATCTTCCATGTCAGTCTCATTTGGAGGGATGCGCTCGTGTGGCTGGCAGTTGAAGGACCTTCGTTGAAAATCATGTCCTTGAAGTTGTCGTGTTCTTTGTCACGTTTCCCCTCTTCCCCGGAATGGCCCTTCCCCACGTTAACTCCACGTCTGCTTTTCCCGTATTTCCTCGCAGGTCTCACTTTGGGGTTTCACACTTGTGCAACCCCTCTTTGCAGTTACAGAAATGGTTCTGCCCACATTATTCACATCCCAGTACATTTCTCCTGAGTCTGATGTCAAATTTTGCCTTGTCTGAATTGATTTGATTCATTAAAATGTAGTTAATTTGTTCTCACCCTAGGGAGTTCTCTCTTTGTCACCGTGAATCCTGTGTGGTTTTTTTAATTTGTTTCTTTTCCTCCCTTCTGCAGTGTGTTCAGATGCTGAGTTTTTTTTAAAGAATAAATTGTCTTATCAATGAATTTTATAATTTGCCATTGATGGCTGTTGCTTGGAGACCCGTTTCGGTAACGTACCGGTTTGTTCGCCTCCGTCTGCCCAAACCCTGGTCAACAACATCACTCTGATCTGCAGTGGGCTGGGCAGGTGCTACAAAGATTGCCCTCTGTGGGCAGGCTTTCTCAGGAACCAGGGACTGAGCAATGGCTTTGGACATAAGTGGATTTTTAGTTAGGTAGTTTGGAGTGGTGGTTGTTGATGTAGGAGGGATCTGTGCTCTATTCCAGTCATCTCCCCGAACTCCACCCATATCACAGACCCCAGCGCACGTCGCTGTTTGTCTGCTCCCTGCTGCTATATGTCTGTCATCGAGACCTCAGTGTCTTAGGCTCTCCGTAATGCTCTGGCATTTCTTGTCCTGACATGCTCTAATAAAAAACTAATATAAACTAATAAAACCACACCGAAAACGAATTCAACTGAAGTTCAAATGAAAATTGAAAATATCAGAATCTTTTTATTCGCCAGGTACAGAAAAGTACAAGGAATTTCTTCGTTTTTTTTTTTTATGTATTTATTTATTTTTTTAATCTAAACTTAATAGCACTGCCCCTGACACATGGGTGGAGCCCCCAGCTCACGCTCTCCTGTGTTTTCTTGGCCGTGTTGCCATGGGGACATGACCTACACCTGTAGTCCTACTGTTGTGACAAGATGGTGAAGGGGGGGAGCACAGGCTTGTAATCAGAAGAATTTACTTGCTGACCCGATGCCCTGCTTTTAACAGCCTTGAGCAGGGAACTTAACCTGAATCACCTCAATGGCAGATTCTGCTTATTATGTCTGTAAAAATCGTTGATGAAAAAGTCACTTTGGATAAAAGCATCTGCTGAGCAGTAAATGATCTTTGATGATGGTGATGATAATTATACAGCTGAGTGGCTGTAAATGCGATAAGACTTCGGTGACTGAGTCCCCTGGTCACAGTCCTCCATCTGTGGCAAACTGAGTAGCTGCTGCCCAGGGCCACTGCAGTCTTAACCAGCCTGACCTCTCTAACAGCTTAACAGCTCTCTGCAGCCCGCCGTGTGCCGGTGAAAAGGCCATGATTAATAGGGTCTGCCTGGTTCGCCGTGCTGTACGGGCAGGACAGTCAGGCTGCCAAGGGTGTGGCAATGGAAGGGCGGGGGGGAGCTGATTATTCCCCATTGTGCCCCCATTACGATGTGTATTTAAGGCAAATGGTTTAGTCTGTTTCAGTGTAATGTTTGTCTGAACTTGAAGGCTGATGTTGTAGTTGTGTGTTTGTTCTTTCTCCCCCCCGTTATTCATTCCACCTACCCCACTTTGCCCACTTGTGCTGACCCAGCCTCTTCTACCTGACGTATGAAGTTAGTTAAATTTGCCCCCCCTCCATCTCCCCCAGCAGGATCAATCTTGGTCTGCAAGCCTGACATGCCCCAGGTAGCATTACCAGGGCAATGCCGCTTGCCGATATGTAAATGGATGTTGCCAGGGATGCAGAGGATGTTAGATTAGTGGCGGGATATACCCTGTTCATTCTCAGTCACCTCAGCTCTGATTTTAACTTTCTACAAAAGCTAATGTTTATCTCTGACAGTGTGAATGCCGTGAAACCAGTGGACATTCAACAGCCTCAAGGTTTGTCTTGAGACCCTCAAGGCTTTTCTGAAGGTGCCCCCTTGGGAGATTACCCACACTAAGCTGGCAAACCTACCAGCCAATCAGGAAACTTCTCAGTCTCGATTTGGCATATGACTAGGTGCCGGTAACACAAATCTAAGTTGCAAACTGGGCCTCTGAATCCACAAAGCTGATCTGCTGCAGGTCGTCTCATCACCCGCTGGCAGAAGAAAAACCGTAACACTTCAATAACTCACCACTCTTGGTTCTCACCGCCCTCGGAGGAGGCAGGCTGTGAGTGGCTGTAACGTGTTCTGGGGTCCCCGGTTCTGAGAACTGTAAAGCCGGTGCTATTAGAGGCGTTAGTCCCAGGGTTGGAGGGAAGTGGTTTCTGACAGTGTGGGTGTTCATATTGCTAGAAGATGGTGTTCATATTTACCAGAAAATATTCTGCTTTGAGGAACCTGAGTGTTTACAGTTTTCGTGACCTCGTGCTGTGTGACTGACTTGAACCCTTACATCTTTTCTTTACTTCGCTGTCAATACTGGTCTGTTGCTTCAGTCTCCTTCATCTTTCACTCCTTTGTTGCCTCAGAATTTAGTTGGAGAAAATGTCTGTAGGTGAATCCTAAGCCTAACCCTTTATCAGCCTTCCGTGAGTCAAGTCAGCCAACACAAAAATGGAAAAACAGGACCTACGCTCGTATGTGCAGTCGGTGCCTTTTATCAGGCAGAAACAGCTCTGTGGGCTTGATAAATGTGCTCTGAGGAAGGAGTGTGTGGCAGGAAATGTAGCAGAGTTCCCCAGTCTCGTTCGCATTGAAGCTTCCAAACGTGCCCCCATACCCAGCATTTGGCCTGAGCAGTGACCCGGAAATATGGAGCGCCCTCTGATCTGCTTCATTACTTTGAAATTACAGCGGTAACATTGCGTTCAGAAGTGCCCAGCCGCAGGATAACGGGATGCAGGAATATTTCTTTGAAAAGTATGAGTGATTTCTCATAATTGTCTACTGCTTTGAACATCTGCATCTTCTATTTGTTATGCACGTTCATTGCTGTAGGATTTTATATGTAAGACATGAGTGTTTCAGTTTTTAGGGTAATTGGTAAAATATGCATTTTGCTTTTTGAGTATGTTTCTTAGAGGCCGTGGCCTCATAGATTTTCCATTTTGAAATGTGCTTTATCCTTTATTGACGATTTGAAAATGAAAAAACAGTGCAGATTCTCTTATAGCGTAATAAGTATTGCCTTATCGGAGTTAAGCAGTCAACTTTTTTAAAACAAAATAAAGGGAGAAGGTGCCAGTTTTAATCTGACGCTCCACAGAGTTCCAGCAGCTAAAATAAGAGCCTGTTTCTCCACCTGTGCCTTAAATAAGCCAAATCAGGCGTTGTTCACTATGCATTAACTGAGTTGATGACTCACTAAATCATAAAATTTCTGTTGATAAGCAAAATGATTAAGCACAACAGGATACAGTAGCTTCCTCCATGACTGTAGACACATAAGAAACATATTTTAATTGCATATTTTAATTTGTGAGGTGGGTTTTTGTTTCCTGACATCAGAAGACACCGACTTATCACTTGGCAAGTTCCTCCACCTCGTGCATGAGTGGCTGAATCAAATTGGACATGTTGGTTAGCTATAACAAGTTTGGTCTGAGGCGAGACAACTACATGATCTAGTTAATCCATCTCTGGCAGAACAGCTTTCTGACCATGAACGAGCTTACTGTCCATGTAGAAATCTTCCAGAGCTCTTAAAGGGACAGCCGTCGGATTTGGCGAGCAGTGACTGCGTTTCATGATTTGGCCCCATGTAATATCCATCCATCCATTTTCTGAAAATCACTTGTCCTGTTCAGGGCCGCAGGGAGTGGGGGGGGGGGGGGGGTGCGGTTTTGTTGTAAAGAACAAACGCGTTTT
>JAODLD010000046.1:4380864-4394313 GCA_026781065.1 Mormyrops boulengeri
CCCCCCCCCCCCCCCCCGCCCCCGCCGCCCGGGGCGCGGGCCCCGCCCCCCCGGGCGGGGGGGGCGCCGCCCCCCCCCCCCCCGTCCGGAACCTATCCAAGAGACTATGGGCGCAAGGCAGGGAACAACCCAAGATTTGGCATCAACTCATCGCAGGCCCCGTGTAACAACTGGAGAAAATTGACCTCGTCTTACTGTGAATGATGTGCCCTCTTAGTGCTCAGTGCGGTTGTTTTTCCCCCTCGTCCATCTCCCATTTTCTTGTCCTCCACCAGAACATTGACATCACCAACTTCAGCAGCAGCTGGAATGACGGTCTGGCTTTCTGTGCTATCCTCCACACCTACCTGCCAGCCCATATCCCATACCAGGAGCTTAACAGCCAAGATAAGGTAAGCGGCAGCCGACTCCTCCCCACACTGAACCAGCGGCTGAGGAGCCACAGAGACTCATGCTAGCTCTGTAGCCTCCATCCTTCTCTAAATTCTGCCCAACCAGCTGTGACCAAAGGAACGGGAAGCTCCTCTGAAGGAAGATGCCTGCTGAAAACTCAGTGCAGTTTAAAGTTAAACGAAAAAAATCAAATAAAATAATCAGTGTTTTGCTCTACCTGTATCTGTGTCTTGGAACCAGCCACTGTCCTGGGATTTTTACATGCTACAATGTATAGAATTTACAGAGAATGATGTGATAAACAAAAGCATCCAGTCCGGCGATGTTGTTAGAGAGCTTAATGGTTAGCTTGGTTAAAGCTAACAGGATGTCCACAAGTGGAATAACAACAGGTCAGTAACACACTGCTGTGCAGAAAATCGTCTCTGAACTCACTTGGAGGTGAAGGGTCCTTTATAATAGTAGCCAAATGTGTCTAATAAAGTGGCCACTGAGTATATTTTGTGTGTCTGTGTGAGAGTTTTTTTGATTTCTTTATTATTTTTTTTATATCTCGTTTGAGCTTATGTTTCTCATCATAAAACCTCTAAAATCGGGTAATGATGATGAGCTTTTATTAACTAGGGAAGCTTCTGTCACCATAGCTGTTAACTGAACCCTTTGATGAGCAGTTTTAGGTTTGCCCAATATTAAGATATTTGGTTTTATTTTTTTCAGAGGCGAAATTTCATGCTGGCTTTTCAGGCAGCGGAAAGCGTGGGGATCAAGTCCACATTGGTAAGAATGGGATTCAAGTGGCGCAAAGAAAGGGGTTAGGGTTATTATGAGTCTGGTTATCAGCATTTATTTCCTGGTGATTCGTGACGGGCGGTTCCTTGTCCCTGAATATCTTCTCTGGAGGCATTGTGCTTCTTCAGATGTTCAAAAGCACTTTGTCAGATCATATTTTGACATTTTCCTGTGACGCTTCATGCAAATTTTAGTTTCGTGCTGCTGTTCCAGTACATCCTGTAACTACACGGAGTGCCCAGACCCTTTCCGCTGGAGTGGTCTGACACGGGATTTGTGCCGCCGCACTGTTCACGTGCGGTAAACGTGGCATGAGCTTCCAGCTTTGTTTGCTCATAACAGGAACATTGGCCCTGTCTGAGAAGTATGCCCACAGCTGCATGTTAGCAGTGCCGCTTAGCGCTTAAAGAGCCGAATGCGTATGGAATTTAACGTGAATGGCTTCAGTGATATAACCAGCCATGTAGATAGGTGAAGACAGCACCCCTAGTGGTTATTAACAGTAATCTGATTCCCCAATGCTGCCACTGCTTAATGAGGGCTTAGGATGCCGCGGCTCAGCAGATTTACGCCACCATAGACCAGCAGCGGCTGGTCCCATCACATGGAGGGAAGGTGGAGGTGATGCTGGAATCGGTCCTGAATGTATGCTGTGCATCATGGTGATGTAGGTACACGGAGCTTTTCTCCTGAGCAAGTTCATTGTTGTTAGTTTAAAATCCACCTGAGATCTCACAAGGACTGAGATCGGCACGGAAAGCTTTCTTGCCGTTTTTGTGTCTCTCTCACCTCTTGAGCCTCGGAGTAAACGGTCTGTAGCTACTACATCCTCCCTCTAGGAGAAACAGGTTCTCAGTGACCTCACTCAGTCAGTCAGTGTGGCTGGGCAGGTGTGGCGTCCTGTCACATAGGTGTCAAATGAGCTGTGTCTCACTGAGGAGTGGCAGCCAAGGTTAATATGAAATTACAGAAGTACTCCCCTTCGATACCAGCACTTTTTAAGCGCTTTTTATTGTTCGTGTTTGCTGTTCTAAAAGGATGAACCTTTTTATTTATAGTGTGTAGTCACTTCAAATTAAAACATGTTCATGTTTGCAGGTAAGAGGTGTTAATACAGATGTTATGAATATATTATATTAGGGTTGTGATTTCCTGTGGCAGCAGCCTGTTGAGCTTTGGGTAGAGCGTGTCTGAGTACCTCGTGCAGCAGAAGGTGGCATTAAAGCCATCATTTCATACTTGAATGTAATATCTCTGCTGTGGTGGCAGACATCTGCAGCTTGTGAGTTGCTTTTGCCAATACAAGTATTTTCTCAGTTCCTTCCCAAATGTGCAGGTCAGTGCTGGTGTTTGTATGCAGAGTTTAATAAGGGTTTCGCCTTATCTAGAGAAGTCCTCACCAAGGATTTATCGAAACCTGAGACTCGGTGCTGAAACGGGTAGCCAGACCTTCTTTTTAAATCTATTAAATATATGATGTTTTATTTATAAAATAATAATGAATGCAGTTATGGAATCTGATTCTATGTTTCCAGATGCACGTAATAGTTCATTTCAATACACAAGATGTCTTTTTTTTTTTTTTTTTTACGAATGAAATTTTAGTTTAAATCTTAGTTTAGTGCTGGTCTGATGAGGTTGCGCTGTTTGGTTTACAGGACATCAACGAGATGGTGCGCACGGAGCGGCCGGACTGGCAGAGCGTGATGACCTACGTCACAGCCATATATAAGTACTTTGAGACCTGATGCAGCGTGGGCCTCGCCGTCCGCGTGTCGAAGATGCCGCTGCTCCACACCGTTGCCTCAGATACTACACCTGTTGTCTCTCCCTCCTGCCAACTGTCTGAAGACTCTCTTCTGCACATTAGCAAGTGCTCTTCCCCCCAGCCCACCTCACCCCCCCCCCCTTTGTTAGCACATCTCAGATAATCAGCGCATGCTAGAAAGTGGAATGGTGGACGGTCATGTTCTTCGGATTTAACCCCTTTATGGCGATTTCCAGTGTCAGTCTCCACTACAGAGTCAGTTGCCATGACTGCTAATCCCATCACAGTTGGGTCCACACAGCCAAACTGCTTTTCATTGCTGTCTTGTTTTGGGGGCCTTGAATTAATCAGGGTTTTCCTTTTTTCTTTTTTTCCTGTATGTCATTTAATTCCCAAATGAAACGTTTTCCTTCCCAGCTCTGTTTCTCCTACCCCCCTTCAGTCTGCTGAGGGGAAACGAGGGGCCCCAGCTTTCGCCATTGTAGGTTCCTGCTTCTGAGAGCGAACCTGACCTTTGTGCCTTTCCTAGCACCCACTGTTTGCTTATTTAAACCATCCGTAGACTAACTTTCAACTGTACAGTTGAGGGTTCAGTATAAATTTCACGGAAATCGTGTGGAGTTTAAATCTGAGAATATTGATTTGGGGTGTTCTGGTTGTTTGGAGCTTGTTTGTCTTTCAGCAATAGGGTCCAAGTTCGGCCAACGCAGTGCCTGACTGAGTAGAGCCTTGTGGGATAATGTCCTCCACAGAGGAGGCTCTGTGTGCTGTGCGCTGAAAAAGCCTGTGTTTCACACTCATCTTCTATTTATGTCATTACACTTTTTGTTTTGCTGGTCTTCGAAAGTTATTAAAATGTATAATTTTATGATTTCAACAGTGGTTTTGGATAATTTAAGGACTTAGTCAGAGATCACTGAGAGACTGAACCAAATGTTTCGGGGGCTGGAGGAAGCCAGTCGATCATAAGCTTTATGGGCACCCTGTCCCAAGGTGAGGGAGCTGCGTTACTGGTTTTTCGTATCGTTTGTCTTGTTTTGTCGCTTGGTAGTGTTCTGTCATGAAACCCTGGTGTGAAGTATCCTCTGAAGTCATGGAAAGAGTGAGTGTTTAATAAGCTAAGTGCCTGCTTTATGGGCAATACAACATTCAAACAATGAGTGTGTGATGGTTACCCAGTGAGCTTGGCATTACCATTGAAATTGGTAATTAAAGTTTTGTGGTAAATTACTCATGGAGAGTGTATCGACCGGTCTAGTCCATGAGGATAATGACTTTTCTTTATCTTGCATGGTCAGGGATACGTTACTTGTACTGCACTATATCTCATATTACAGAATACATTTTTAAATGTATTTTTCTTCTGTTTTTCAAATACTAGTCTTCATCCATCATGGCGGCTGATGGAGACACTTCACAGCATACGAATGCCTTATTAATGGTCTGTCTCATCTGAACTCAGATTGCTGAGTTAGAGGTGCGATCATGGAGAATGTGGGGACACTGCGAGTCAGATTCTGAGGCTGTGATTGAAGGGAGTGTTTGTTTGGGCGAGAATGTCTGTTAAATTGTGAGAGGTCATTTCAAGGTCATACAGTTCAGCAGCAATATAAGCAGTATTCTAAATATGCAGTGCTGATTCTAAATATGCAGTGCTGATATGCACCATTTTCTGCTGGATTTAACTGCTTCATGTGCCATTTATTTAAATTTTCTAAAACCAAAAAAGAATGATCTGAAATAAACATTTTGTGTGTTTCAACTTCCAGTTCCAAGCTAGGGGAAATGCCTCACTCCTCACTGTAACTTCCCTTTCAGACACGCATCTCAAGCATTAATGGCCTCTCTGATTTAATGTACAGGCTGATTTCCATTGGAGTCTTAATTAGTGCTGAAAGGATGATTAGAGTCTTACCCACATAATTGAGTCTTTGGCTCACATCCCACACTGGCAGTTCAGAGTGGATGAAATATACTACTCAATATTATGGTTTGGCAATTCGAGTTTTCTGTGTACATAACATATTTATCAGTTTGAAAAACAATTGAGCAGTTCCGATTTTAGTCACTAATAGACATTTTTAATCTGCCACTGCAATATCTGGTCTCAGTCTATGGGCTCGTGTTGGGGGCCGGCATTGAAAGTGACAGGCTTCAGGGAAATTGAGCTGTTACCTTGAGCCCTCCCTGTCAGTCTGGAGCTGCCGCCCTTGTAAAAGCCCCCCCCCCACTGCATTTGAGGCTCCCCACGTGGGAACCATGCTCATCCCCCTACTGCCTTATGAGCTCCTAGTCGTCATTATTTGTGCCTAAAGCAGACATTTGCATAAACCTCACGAGACCACAGCTTCAAGCGGAGCACAGCTTAGTTTTTGAGAAGCACACGTTCGCCTCCGACAGCTCTTGGCTCATCGGGGGAGGATGATCTTTTTGGGGACCATGAAGGTCTTCCATCATTCTTAGAGAATTCCTGTTAGATACCTGTATGATTTGTGTATAGTTTCTTAAAGTCTTACAGCTGCTTTTTTATTTTATGATGAGCTGCTTAAGTAATTGGTTGGTGTCGCCTGGCAGTGAGAGCTGACGGATAGTGGTCAATTGCTGTTCCCATGGGAACAGACCCCCCGTCTGGACAGTGGTGTGGAAACGTGCTCAGGTTCATGTCCACATTTTACCGTGGTTCACACATTTGATTCACGTCGTCCTTGACAGACTGTTGTCCGCTGTTCTCGACACCGCGAACCGAAATGCCTTCCGATGACCATCATGTGGATGTTCATGGCATTTTCCGGAGTTTAAGCTGTCCTTTTCATGGAAGAACTACTTCGTTACCTGGATGCTAAACCCATTACCTACTTTTTGGTAAACTCCTGAGTTAACACTATCTGCAATGAAAGCAACGTAGGCGAGGATTCCTAGAAAATATTGAAATACTCCTTGTTTATTTTCACGTGTATCATGTTGAATGTAATTAAAATACTTAAGCTTCTAATAGTCTTTGAGTGCAGTGTCTTTGTATCTGTTTTGTGCTGTAAAGGCGTTTTTTTGTGAGTAAAGACGTATTAAACACGGCAGTTACTAATGTGACGGTAAACGTATCAAACAGGTTTGAATGCCTCTGTTAGCCAAGAGCCTCCTTAGGGAGAATAAGCCTAACGAACAGGACATTTGTAAGCGCACATAATTTTGAAGGGCCGTGAATGAGCTGAGCACGGTGAGCATGGAACCAGGTCTGTCACCAAGCAATATAAATTCAAACAGTACCGCAGTCTGGTCTAATTACAAGTCTTACTGAAATTACACTACAGTATAGCAGTGGGCATATCCGTCCAGCTGCCTTTTGGCCTTTGAGGCCTGCGCATGTCCACAAGAAGAATGGGTTAGTGCAGATGCCTGGTAGGGGTCCTGTGTGCAGCCTGTAGGTCTGTGCGTGGGCCTTCAGACCAGCTTCTGCTGTGGACAGTCAAAGTCTGTGTTTATAATTAATCCTCGGCTTGCTGTACCAGTGCTGTCCTGGTGAGTGTAGTTTGTTTAAACAATACAATGCATTTTTTTTTACACTCTGGCGTAACTTATTTATGCATAAAGAAAGCTTTCTTCTCTACTGTAATTATTTCTTATCTTAACCAATCGTGTTACATCCGTCTTCCAGGGACATGGCTGGAGCCTGTCTGCAGCCCCCCCAGGAAGGCAGGCCTCTACACCATGGGGCGCATTCATACAGCTCAGGCACCTTAGACAGCTCGGTTAGCTTGACCACACATGTTTGAACTGTGGAAGGAAGCAGGGAGGGGAACTCCTCACTCACACAACAGGGGTGGGATTTGAACCTGGGCGAGGTAATCCCTGCACCCACCGAGTCACGCGTGATCCCTGTTATTGTTATAGTTTGTTATAAATGCCTCAATAAGATCATAATCTAAAAAGCCTCTGAGGATTGACATTATAGCACTTCAATGCACATTATACACACAATATTAGTCATAATCTGAAATGGTAATAGCACATACAGCATAACCCTTTTTCTCAGACTAGGAAAGTTCAAAGTAATGTTGGATAATGACTTACGGGGAGCGTCTTCCTTCCTCCTGCTCTTAGTCCTTCTATTTTTGTATCTTTAGTTTCAGACGTTCTAACACCTGTAGAAATACCATGCAGATCCTGGCTGAAGTTCCCACTCTCCCTTCACCGACGCAACTTAACATGTCACCCCGTCAAACAACCTGAATAGTGGCTTTCTGCCTTAACGGTTTGCCATAGGGCAACGCACTGCTCAGCTGTGACGGACTAAAATCGCTGATTCTGCCAGAGTCATTTGGCCATATTTTGAAATCTGTTCCGTAGAAAAATGCAAATAGGCCGGCTGCAGCTTTATGTTTTTCCATTGTTGAATGCAGTGCAGCCTCTGTTTACTTAATCTTTATGTTCAGGATATGCCTGGTTTTAACCAGCTGGCATGTCAAACAACACTGATTAAATTGTGTTAATTTTCCCCCGTTTTTCCTCAATTATGGCCAGCCCAAGTAGCTACAAAGGTCAGGAACACAGGGATCCATTGTTCGAACCATAACATCTTTCCCTGCTCTGGTGGGGAGCATTTCTGCTTTAAGGTTACGTCTGCTAGTTAATCTGTGGCTATTAAAAGCCTGAGCTGTTGGTTGATTGAGTGCTGCAACCCGTGGTACATTAATCTTTGTAAACCCTGATGTGTCTGCATAAACAATATCAGACTATTCACGTTTGTCCTTTTGTAGCTGGTATTTCTCCATAATTTCACAGTAATTTATATATAATCCGGTGAGGTTCTTGGCCGTCTATTCCAGCCTGTGAACCATAACCTGCGGGTCTCCAGTCCAACCAGACTTGCATTTGTAAATTTTCGCTCCAGCCACTAAGTGCATTTAATATAATTAAATTTGGGGTGATTGTATCTCTTTGTGCTCCATACCAAACGTGCTTGTCTCTGGTGCATCTATAAAAAGGTTTTGCTTAGAATGGTACATAGGATGAGGTTAGTGGGTTGCCATGAGAACCAGCATACACTTCCCTCTTATATCTCATATCCCAAAGCCCATTGCTGACATTTACATTGCATTTATTTTAGTTAGCAGACGCTTTTGTCCAAAGTGACATCGACCAGCAGGGTACCGCCCCCAAGCACTGTTCCCCGGGCGCTGAATTAGCTGCCCCCTGCTATGTCACATTGTCACATATGGGCTAAATGCAGAGGACACATTTTGTTGTTGTGCACTGTGTGCTGTGATGTGTCAACAATGACAACTAATCACTTACGAAAAAAACATTACACCCATATGTGCTGTCAAGGGGTCGACTAGGTATAAGTGCAGCTAGGCTGAGCTTCCAGTGAATGCCCAGTTTACAGGTGTGAGCAGGATTGGAGGAGGAACTGCAAATTATCATCCAGACAAAAGAAGAACCTGATCCAACTGCTATTCAAATCAGCAGAAAGTGCAACATTTCAGGGAACATGGAGTGGTGTCAGGCTAGTGGAGGTGTTCCTGGAACAGGTGGGTCTGAAGGTGTTTCTTAAAGGTGGAGAGAGATTCTGATAACTGTATGTGGTTCAGCAGCTCATTCCACCAACGGGGAACCACACATGTGAAATGTCTCGAGTGACACTTCTCTTGTGGACGGAGCTCCATGCTCCATTGGTTTGCCGACTGAAGAGGATGAGGTGAAGCAGGTCTTACAGAGCCTCCTGATGGAGAACTCCTTAATGGGTCTGACACGCTGCCCACTGCGGAAAGTCACAGTATGTCCACATAAGACAGATACACGACTCCATGAGTTACCTGATGAGCAAAGTCACTCTTGCATTTGAAAGTTTTTTTGTGCATTATATAGAGCACAGGTGTTAGACTCCAGTCATGGGGGGCCAGAGCCCTGCACATTTTTGGGTTTCCCCTTGTTTAACACACCTGATTCAATTCTTGTGCTAATTACCACATAGCTGTTGAGCTGAATCATTTGTGGTGGAACAGGGAAAGAACTAAGCTGCACAGGGCTCCAGCCCTCCAGGACTGCAGTTTGACACCCCTGATGTAGATGAATACGCTCTGTATGAAGTATGCCTTTGAACTGTATTATGTTCTCTATATAACTGTTCTCCAATGGGTTAACTTCATTATTATCAGCAAATCATGGCCCAAATGTACAATCATGACGCAATCTACTGACAATGACCCACCACTTGCGAAACACTGGTTTAGATAACATATAAAAATGTTGTATATGATCATCGTCAAAGGTGTTCTTAGTGATTTTCAAAGAGGGCTGATTTTTGTGATGCAACTGATGAGAACTGATCAACTTGCTGGTGTTTCAAACGGGATAATACCTTAAGTGATTTTCACATTACATCATCAGCTAGGGCCGCCAAGAAAATCCCAAAATCCTCAGACGTGATCTTGGTGCACTAGTTCATGCTGGAAGGCAAAAACTGAAACTATAAATGCCGGTCTGAGGCGTAAGTAGGCAGTTTAATCAAGAGTCTCTGAAGTTATGGTGCACCGCGTGTATCGTTTGTTGTGTCTGAAAAACTTCTGCAATTAAAGTGTCATAAAGGACACAGGAAGCCGTCTGCTCAGTAGTGAGAGTCATAGTTATGAGTCATCTTCCTCAATGAACAAACAAATTCACTAATGATACACACCAGAATTGCTGGCTTCCCATGACAGAGAGAATTGGCTCCATCTGCTATGACTGCTCTAATGTGGAGTGATTTTCCCTGGCATGGCTGCTACACAACCTCTTAGGCATAAATACCAACAGCAAAGTTATTTTGAGTGAGAACATGTGATGAAAATCTATCACCTCTAGGATGACAATGCCCACCTCCAGTGGCCATGAGGGGACATTTAATGGTAACCTGAGCATAAGGACTGTGATATGAACCTAACTGAACGATTTTGGGAGCCACAAACAAAATAGCATTTTCCCACAGCATCAATGGAACAAGAAGTGATGGGATTTCTAATGAAAGAATCTTGCTGCGTCTCTCTGGTTGAGTTCCAAACAGGTAGGATTGATGCCAGTGTACTTTAAAGCTGTCCTGCGTTATGTTAGTCTTTGCCTTGTTTTTTTAGATCAGTATTCGATCGGAAAATTAGTTGGAGAGCATCTTCTTACGGATTTGTCGTTCCTGTTGAATTCGCATTCTGCTAAATTTACGACTGGATGAAATCAAACTAAAATTCAACAGTGATTTTAATCATTTTTGGTCTAATAGATATTGAGCGACATTTCCTAATTTATCCATTTTTTCAGCAAAAGTTCGCTCATGTAGACAAGACCCCATCAATCTCGGTCGTAGAGGGTTCCGTTACTCCCTATGACCCGCAATACAATATTCCCTCCTAATAACTTTGAACTTCTTATCCTTAATCAGTTCTCGGTCAAATATCATCTTCTACCAACCGGACACTGTTTGAGAATGTCCCTTTCCCCGGGGGTGGCGGACGCCTAGTAATGGTTATACTGTCCATATTTTTGGGTGCCTACAGCCACGTGTTACTGGCGTGGAAGGACAAGAGATATGCAATCATCAAGCACATACACTGCTGTGGGGACACTGATAGCTGAACACCTCGCGCAGAATCAGCGAACACATTGTCCAAACGCCGGCATCACTCCCTTACAATGACTAAACTTGTCGGCTTGCGTGATGGGGCGGCTCTGCATTGTTCTTGCGGACCCCTCCGAAGTTGATCAGCGCAGCGGAAGCGGTGACGTGCGTGTGTGCAGGTGGTTAAGCAAGCCTGAGCACGACCGTACGGAGAAATGAAGAACCGCGCTGCTGCGAGCATCTCCTGATAAGGCGAATGTGGGTTAAACTCGTAGCGTTTTTTCCTTATATACTACGCCAATAACCCAGACTAGGTGAATATGTTGAGGAGCGGATAGGGCGGTTTTCGAGTTCAGGCAGACGCAGCCCCAGCGGATCTACAGTCACACAGAAGCAAGCCGCAAGTTGCACTTTTCATTTCTACCAAAATGCTGCCGAAGGCACACAGGAAATTCAGGCAACTTCATTTAGTCTTCGTTGTCTGACACGTCATAGCGCTGGCAAACTAAATTTAGAGTAGATAAACCGTTTCTGTGGATAAAAACCCAACTTTTTAAAAAGTATAATATTTAGCCTGTTGTGGGAAATGGAGATGGACAACCTGTGAAATAAAGGTAAATAGCCCATTGATTATTCTTTGTGAATCGAAATGCTGGTGTTTGTTCGTAGAGTGATGATTACAGTTTTGCGAATATTTTCTAGTATTTTCGTGCAACTGCAGTGAAACGCTAATCCCGATATTTTAAAGGATGTAATTCCGATTAAGACAGGAGAAAATGACGGCATGCGTGTTTGTTGCAGACTAATAATTGACATCTTATGCCTTATAATCACTATCACAGCGGTTCACCAAGAGACGTTTTAATCAGTCTTCTCAGTAGCAGACAGGAACCTTTCTGAATACAAACAAGCATTTTTCTGGTGCAATTTAAATACACAGTGAATATCGGATCATGAAGAGTGCCTGGGGAATAGGCGATACAAACCTAATTTTTAAGATAATTTAAACAATGGTCAGTCAAGATAGAATAATCAGGAGAAAGGGGGAAAATATATTAAGTATCGGATTTAACAAAGTGTCTAAATTACATTGCTTTCGTGGTTTGCTGTTTTATCTCCCCATGTCTGCATTCCACAAAACGACAACGTTGATTCAAAGTTTCGCTTACTAGTTACTACTTAACTGCAAATATTAAATGTGCAAATAATTGTTTCCCAACTGGAATAAAATTACGTGGTAAGTTTAACGTCGTACAATAATTATAGGCCTATTTTTCTTCTACCTTATTATTTTAACTGTTAACAAAATAGATGTAATATTATAAGTATTATTATTTTGGTGTGATGAAACTGAATATCAGTCTGATAAAAACGCTCTCCTGAAATAGTTAATTCCATACCTATTTCTAATAAATGCATAAATTGATGTTGATTGGAAATTGGTAGGAAAAAGGGTCTGGTATAGATAAACTTTATTGTTTTTGTAGTGTGAAGATTTCAATATGCAGCACAAGTAATATGCATGTGGTACGTGTTGATTGAACAGTTTAAGAATTGAAGTGATACAGTTCCCACTGCTAATCTAATGAGGAAGGGAAATAATAATCATAATTCGCATTGTAAAGTTCGGCTTCAACCTCAGAGAAAACAGTCTCTGGTATCCAGCCGTCACGGACACGCCCAGGTTACTGAAAATGTGAACATCTGAGCGCCGGGTATGGTTTCACTTCGTCGCACTTTCCTCTGAAAAATTAGAGAGGTGCCGTCTTACCGCCAGGGGCCAGTATTGAGCATGATATACCGAGCCCGGTTTTCCGTTTTTCTTGTTGTTGTTGTTGAGATTCATGTAACTGTTATAATCACAGAAGAGTCGACTCTTTTAGCACTTCTGGAAAAAACAGAAAGGGCATGACCGTCCAGCACTGGTCCCATAGCCAACGGTGGACCAGTATTCATTATAAAGACAGTAGCATACATATATCAGCGGCTCGCGTTGTTGACTTGTCTTGCAGTTAGTTCAAACAGTGTATATCAGCAGACAAAAAAGAGATGTTGGTCATTTTTTCATAATGTTCTGAGTACTTAGGTTATTGCCCACTGTACTTCTGCCACATTTCTTAGAAGCTCATGAGAACAGAGAGAGCCTGAATGCATTTGTTTTTCTTGTGTCACTCTGTCCCACACTCTCAGAAAAAAGGGTACAAATTTGTACCTTTGCTTGTCACTGGGGCTGTACCCTCAAGGGTCTCCCAATTGTACCCTTAGCTGTAGGTAATTGTGCCTTTTAAGGTACAGAAATGGAGGAACATTTCTGTACCATTGATGATACATTGATCCTGTTTGTACCTCCGGGATGTTCCTTAGAGTCCATTGTACCCTTTTTTCTGAGAGTGCAGGCTGGTGCCCCTGTAATGTGGCATCTCCTGGCTCAAAAATAAAATTGCAAGTCTTTTGATAAACTGTGAGTCTTTCTCTGTGAGTCTTTCTCTGTGAGCTGCATCTCAGTAGTAATTCAGCAGAGGCCTATACCTCCTGGATCTTTCTTTGCCATTTGACAATTCTCTTGCTGGTTCCTGGTGGCACATTTTCCTGCTCTGTTCAGGTTGAACCCATTGCGTTATTTTGCCTTTTGAAAGGCTACGTTCGCAAAAAAATGAGTGGAAACCAGAGTTGGAGGAATCGTGGACTGGTTTTTAATATTACAGCTGGAATGAACATTGTGAAATGGCAGAAGCTAAATGGGAGGAAGTCATTCCAGGTAGTGTCGAATCTGCTGTGAAAATTTTGAGGGAAGTATATTTGTTTATTTATCTGAAGCGACATACAAATGAGGAAATTGTGGGGTCAGACTGTGAGAGCACAGTGTCAGCCAGCATGTGGGGTCAGACTGTGAGAGCACAGTGTCAGCCAGCAT
>JAODLD010000046.1:4402232-4416949 GCA_026781065.1 Mormyrops boulengeri
CCTTTTTGTGCCGCTTTTTTGTGGGTTTTTTTTTTTGTGTGTTTTTTGTGGTTCACCCAATTGTCCCCCCTTGCCTCCCCCCCCCCCCCCCCCCCCAACTCCCGCACTGGACCATGCTCACATTGCAGTTACTGATCCAGGTCCGAGAACGCTTTCATCATCACTGTGTGACTCCTTGTGTTGAAGAAAACATAGGAAGAAAAGCAGAGCACAATGGAGTTCATGATTAATGTGCTTATTTTTGTGGCTTATTCGGAGTCGTTTTTTGCCTCACAGCTGTCTTATAGATTAGATTAGATTAGATTTATACATGGTACACAATGCTGTGACTCTCATTTACTCGCGCTTGAGCTAAACCTCAAGCCACTTCTAGTAATCATTTCTGTCACATTCCTCATGGAATGGAGAAACCGTAAGACCCCCCCGTCCCCGTCCCCGTCCCACCTGAAGCAGTGGTGGTGGCTGGGTCAGTGAGTGACGCCACGTGTCATGTGATCATGTGCCCCCGTTTTAGAGTGGTTTGTTTATTTGCACGATTTGACCTTTGAAGCATGACTTGTTGCAGAGAGCGGCTAAAGATCTCAGCTTTTCTCCCACACAGACCAGAAGGCGTACCGAAAATAGAGCTTCTCTTCAAATGACATTTTGTTAGCTTCTGTATCTCCATCTGAACAGCAGATTTGTTTTTGCATCCTCTCCCTGTCGAAGATGTGTGTTTATTTTCTTTTCCAGGTCTTTCTGTAGTTATTGTCTAGTCAGTGACTGATGTACTGGTCTTTACTGGAAAGCTGAGATCTCAGTCCCCAGCAAACTAAATACATTCTGGACTCAAATGAAGGTTACTAAGTAATTTCCTGCACTCATGGACATCTGTTCTAATTACCAATGCATTATGTTCATTAAACATGAATCCTGAAAATGATTTTTTTTTGTCCCCTCTTGCTTCCTGTTTCAAACCCAAGCTTCATCTGCAGTTTGAGCTGGTGTAAACTCCCCAGAGTGGGGTCTGAGTCCTAACGGCTCACGTCCCATTGGAGCCCCCAGCCATAACAAGTGGTGCATTATTTGGTCAGCTTCTTCCTGCCCCCCCTAGGATGAGGCTGTGTGTGGACAGGTGTTCAGACCCCGTGTGAAGCTTGCAGGCTAAACTGGCCTGAGCTGCCAGATACTTCCTGCTCTCTTTATTATCCATTATGGTTCAGGGCCTCATTTTCCCAGAAAGCTGATACAGCAACATTCAAGCATGTGAATAGCAGTGAAAATGCTTTAAAAATGTCATGGATGACTTACTCTGCAGCTTAATGTCATTCTGTGAAGGTTGCATGCATAAATCTCCATCCATCCATCCATCCATCCATTCATCCACCCATCCATCCATCCATCCATCTGTCCATCCATCCATCTTCTATAAGCACTTATCCTGTATAGGGACACACTGAGCCTGGAGCCAATCACAGAAAGCGCACAGGGCACACCTTGCATATGATACCAGTCCATCACAGGGTACCCACAGAGAGATACCAGTCCATCACAGGGTACACAGAGAGAATCACACACTATGAGCAGTTCAGAGAACCCAGAATTCCTGCAGAAAGATAACCGCACATCCACAGGGAGAACATGCACACTCCACACACACTGAGCAGGGGTGTGTGATTTAAACTCCTAGCCCGGGAGTGTCTCATGCATCATTGTTACGATTTGGCTCATGAAAATCCCCTTGTTCTTTTTTCCCAAGGTATAACAGCTTGGTGACAAGCCAGCGCGCCAAGGGCATCATCGCCATCTGCTGGCTGCTTTCGGTGGTCATTGGCCTCACACCCATGCTGGGCTGGCACAGTAAGAACCGCCCACAGAACGACACCAAGCTCGCCAACAGCACCAGTGGACCTAAGTGCCCTAGTGGCACCATCGAGTGCCTTTTTGAGAAAGTAGTTACCATGGACTACATGGTCTACTTCAACTTCTTTGGCTGTGTGCTGGTGCCCCTGCTGCTCATGCTGGGCATCTACCTGCGCATCTTTATGGCAGCGCGGCGGCAGCTGAAACGGATGGAGCTGAAGGTGGTGCATGGGGAGCGGTCACGCTCTACTCTCCAGAAGGAGGTCCACGCCGCCAAGTCTCTCGCCATCATAGTGGGACTCTTTGCCATCTGCTGGCTGCCGTTGCATGTTATCAACTGCTTCACCCTCTTCTGCCCCGAGTGCGCCCGGCCGCATGCCAGCATCATGTACCTGGCCATCATCCTCTCTCACGCCAACTCGGTGGTCAACCCCTTCATCTACGCCTACCGCATCCGAGAATTCCGCCACACGTTCCGCAGGATCATCCGCCGCCATGTCCTGGGGCGCCGGGATCATTTTGAGAGTGGCTCCTGCAGCGCCACCCGGCCCGGCAGCACCCGCGCCGCCACCCTTGCCACCCCACCTGAGTCCTGCCCTGCCAAGACCAATGGCTTTACCCTTGATGGCTATTCTGACCATGGCAGCTTTGGCAACAACCTCGATTCCTGCAATGGCCACGAAGGTGCCATCCCTCCTCCATCAGACCATGTCCCACACGGCCCCCCGGTGGGCATCACCCTGCCGCTACATCTGCAGTCAGGGGCTTACCCCTCAGGACTCCCCACACAGAATGGAGATGAGCGCCATACCCCTGGCGCCTTGGAGACAGAACTGAAAGCCGGCAGGGAGTTCTCCTCGCCGCCAATCAGACCAGGGTTCTGCAGACACACGGCACACTGCCCTGAGCTCACACAGGTGTCCTGATGGCACTGAGAGTGGGCTGTGGCCCCTGGTGCTCCACTGACATCTCATGTAATATTTATTGCCTTGCCTGGAGAAAATAGGAACGCAAAATAAGGCGGCGAGCAGGTGTGAGGAAAATAATAAATGACTGGCCCCGCAGCAGAGTCACGTGTCTCGAAGGGGCCATGGTGTCAAATGCTGCGGCCCCTCCCCCCTTAATCCCGTGATCCGATGAGGGGAGGGGTAGCCGCATGAAGCCAAGAAAGAAAGCCGTAGCTCAAGCCTTCCCGAAAAGCCTTTCTCCTCCTGATGATTTTAAATGTGAAGAAGTTCTAGTTCAGGAGATGGGTGTTCTGTAAATAAGCCTCATCTCTAGATTCACTCTCCTGTCTCTTCCCCCCCAGGCCACAGAGATGTGAGTAACAGGCTGCCCAGTGTTAGGCAACACCCCTTTCTCCCTCGCCACTGTCTTTGGGGGGATGTCGAGATTGGTGGGCATTAAGTCGGCTGAAGTCTGAGGGGACTTGTCCATCTAAGGAATGCCCTTTTGTGATAGGCTAGTCGTCAGTCTGGCTCAGCCAATCCACAGCCAGGCGCTGTGTACAGGGACCTAACTTCTTTGAACATGTTCTTGAGGGAAACACTTTTGCTGAAAGCTATTTATGATGTAAAAGTCTGACCAACCATTGTTGTAAGTGTTCGTTTTAATGTCTTTTATCATGTTGTTGTCGTCGTTGTTGTTGATGATGTTATTGTTACTGATATTAGAGCCATTGCTCTTATTACTTATTGTGTGGTTCCCAGGTGTTGACAGTGAACGACCAAAAATAAGCCCACAAAATCATTTAGGGTTAACAGGTAACAAAATGCCAGTTTGGCCTGATTCTTTCAAATTGAGGCTGCAACACAACAAAGCAGAACAACAATGTACCTTTGCACTAATCAGGTTACAGCTGAATGCATCCTGTAGGCAGGCTTGGACGGCAGTGACGTCATCTAGGCTGTAGAATGTCAGTGTGAGACCAGTAGATCCTGCAGCTCATGGGTGGGTCTTATTCAGCATGGCTCTATGCAATATTATTGATCCAGCCTGACACAAATCTGGGTTTTTATTCTCAGATGTGATCAGTTTAAGACAGGGATCCCCAATTTCAGTCCTGGGGGGTCAGTCTGCAACACAGTTTGTAGATTTCCCTGCTCAAACACATCTACTAAACCTGGCAATTTGCTGTGTAGCTTAAGAAGGTGCTTGAGCAGGGAAATGTGCAGACTGTGTTGCAGACTGAGTCTCCAGATCCGGAACTGGGGAACCCCAGCTTAAGGTCATTTTCATCTGCCGCTCAACTGACTTGTGGCCCGTCCTTGTGCATTCATGTTGGACCACATTACCCGCTAGTGCCAGCCCGCCAAGAAGCCGGAGAATTGTGTCGATGTATGTTTCCAGCATTTGTTCCCATGGCTTTTTCTCTTCTATAGTTGCCAGAGTTATTTTCCTGATCCCTTAACACTTGCTGCTTTCCCGTGTCATTATCGCACCTGGTTTTCCAATCAAACTGTGTAACAGGCAGCTGGTGGCCGTCTCTGATTTGCCTGTGAATGTGGGAAAAGATGGAAATGTATTTGGTTCCATTTGCTCTTCAGGAAAAGTGTGACATAGTATTTCTCAAACTTGAGTGGGGAAAATGCAAAATACCTCCATTTTCCAAATAAATGTTTTCTTTTGTAATTAACCGTCTCTGCTTTGTGAAATGATTGAGCACCTTCTCACAGTTAGTAATTGACGTTTAACTAGCAAAACCTCAGTAAGTGGTGATCATTAACTAGCACAACTTCAAAGCATGAGGAGAATCTGAAAGCGCGGAGTGGCAGGGCAGAGCCCCGTGTCAGGGGAGCACACAAAGCAGTTCTGTTTACTGCGTTTCGCCTCAGATGTTCGGAAGTGAAGCTCTCTAAACATCGTGTATTCCCAGCTGTTCTTTAAATAAATCGCAGGTTGTGGTACTATAATCTTCAATGTCTCCCCAGAGATTTTTGTGAATTAAGGAACTTCAAATTCTCAGACTTTTCCCAGTCTCACCAAAGCAATCCCTGGCTCCCTTTTTAAGCAAAATATGAAGTTCAATGATTTTAATACTGCTTTGGTCTGTGCTGCTCTAGGGCTCTATGACCCTGACCATGCGAAATATCTGAAAGATGTATAGATGAATGAATATTCATTATGGAATTGTTTTAAAAGCTTTTTATATTGCTTATAGATGAAAGATTACCAAAGCTACACTCCAGGTCAGCAAAGAAATACCTTCCTGAGAGTTGAACCTAAATTTCCTGCCAGAGAGGAATTACTCACAAAAGTCACGTTGAAAGAGTTTTGTTTGTCAACAAATACAAATCCATTTAAAGACAATTGTACTCTTCAGCAAAAGATTGACCGTCTGTTTTTAAAAATATGGTATTCACTTCTCGAAAGAAATACTCGAATACAGCATAAAGGTAAAACCCAAATTATATCAGGCTGTATTAAGTGGACAGCTGCTAGCATCGTTTTATTTAATTACTTTGTCCCCGCATTCATATTTTAATAAATACTAAAGCCCAAATCACCGCTGGAATTCATACAGCAAAATACGCTTTTAAATTTTCGACCTGCTTATATACAAATGAAACCAATGAAATGACGAAAATAAGTCGTTTTTTAATTCGGTAAACATCTTTCTCAATAATCATGGGTAACGCGGGGTTGCCGACTCTCCCGCGTCTGACGTGATACTCACGCCTTCTGACACACGCAAGAAATCTAGCAGCAAATCTATATTATTCCATTATAAATCTAAAGTTAGCCACATAAAAAGCCTTGGGGTAGTTTGCAAAACCTACAGACTATTTACAATCTAATAAAAGTGATGCATGTAAATGAATGTTTATGTGTTGCAGACTTTTCGCGAAAATCTCACTCCGGCCAGCTGACCAAAGTTAGCAACCCTGATAATGATATTCTATAATTATTTGACTTGACAGAGTTTCTACTGTCTAATTATGCTATTATTATTAATTTCCTAATTGAATTACAAAAAAACACATTTGGCCGTTATGTTATAGATAACGACGTGTTTCTACCGCAAATTTTCAACAGCAGCTATCAGCCTACAGCCCCCCCTGAGATGGCTCTGAAAATTTAATATCCCTGTCAGAACATAAAGCAATAAAGGAGAAAAGATTTACATACGAAACGCATTCTGCTTTACATTTAACATGGTGGTGTGTTCTTTTCGCCCTTTCCAATGCACACTAGGGATGTGCTCATCGATACTAAAATATTGATTCTTTCGATTTGAATGTTTTCATTTTGAGAACTGATTGCAACGTTATAACCTGCTAATTTATATTTTGATATTACCAGGTACCAGGACACAAGGTACTACGCCCATAAAGCGGGGGAAAGGGGAAGGTGTGCGGGTACGAGGGAAATGGAACCATCAGTAATCGCTCCCCCCGAAAAAAAACATCATTGGTATGTTCTTTTCGGGGGGATTAATATTAGACAAGTTCTATTCTGACTATAATGACTGAAAATTATTGTTTTAATGTTAAAATCAAACACACACACACACTGTAATGAAAGTAAACTTCGGCTGGTTACTTAATTATTCCAAATATCAGTAGTTTCAAGGATGTGGTAAATATTGCGTTGTTGTATCTGAATGGACAAAAGAACCAAATAAAGAAACGTGCAGACCCCATGATACTGTGAGCGCCCGAAAGACATGCATGAAGGATCTTTCTATTAGAACTAATTAGCACTGCTTTTATCTTTGAATGAAAGTGACATTTGTGAAACTGTTAACGAAGTTTAACTGAAGGTCATCATACCCTTATCTATTCTAGAGACAACAAATTAAGTTCCTTAAGTGACTAAATATAACTGTTAAGTCTTAATTTAAAAGAGGTGTATGAAGTCCGGTGATTATTTTCCACTTAACGGTTTGACCTGGTATTCTGGTGGATGACACTGGGAGATCCTTTCTGTTTGGTTGCTCTATTTGTCAGTGGGCATATATAAATAATTGTTTTCATTCTACTGTATTCCCATTACAGCTTGACCTCAACTGGAACAAAACGTCTACTCCATTCCAGACTGTTTATCACACATTATCATAAGTGGTGCTAGCAACTAACCGGTAGCAGTTTGAGAGACGAGGTTTTAGTTACTACTGTCGTCCACTAACTGGTTTAGCCCACTTTGCACTGGCTATTTGATTGGTTCCCAGTGGTTGCCAGTGGTTGCCAGTGGCAGTTGGAGTTGATGTTGATCCATATGACAGCAGCTGCAGATTTTAAAAACAATGTAGTGTTTAGAAAACATCCATTGAGACTCACACCCAGCCAAGCATGGAAATGAGCAGAATACAAAGTTCCTGAGTACTGGTACGGGGGGGGGGGGGGTGCGAATGACATCACATCCAGCAGAAATCAAATGAAGCCCCGACTGGCGACGGCTTTATTGCACCATTAAGACTATATATTCTGTCATTAAATTTGCCACCGAGGTGGTAGGGCAGGGGGGATTTTGGGGTGGGTGATGGGATTGGCGTCGCTGGTTATTTGCAGCATGGCTGCAATAACAGACCCCCCCCCCCTTTACAGTGCGGACTGAAAGCCGATATCCATTAACCTTTAACGGCTGCATAATTTTTACAGCATTACGTGAGGCTTTGACACACATTCCCAAATTGTTCCCGTCAAGAGAAGCCAGTGGAGTGAAAGGCTTTCCACCAGCCAGATGTGCTTTGGGATCTCAGTCAGCTCCAGCAGGACCTCTGAAAGAGTCGGCTTGGTTTCCTCTGTACTCACATGCGCGAGCTCCCCATCAATACTGCTGGGACGTTAGAGCGGCTGGACAGCTTCCAGTGCATTCCAGACGCCCTTGTGTGGTTCCACTGTGACACTGAAATGACCCGAAACGATCGATTTGGTTGCGACGCAGTTTCATCCCAGGCTGTCTCACTGGCCCTGGCAATGGCCATTCACTGCAGAACAATTGACGAAGCAGCGGAAGGAAGAAGGCAACGAGGGCAACAATCACTGGGGACGAGAAGGGCCGCCAACGACGCCTGCTTGTGGTGTGACCTGCCGGTGTCAGAAATAGTTGCACAGGAAATAAGGGATTTACTGGGCTCAGGGGGGGCTTTTGAAACGTGATTTTCTGCACAATGCACTTGGTCAAGATGGCGTGCCTTTTGCCAGTTTGAGCTGAGTGGTTTGGCTTGATTTTGTTCCCTTACCATTACTGGGGTAAAGAGTCCCTCTACATTTTTAGTATCTCAATGATTTATCTATTGGCATGTTACTCTATAATAATCAATTTTTTTCAGATTTCTATTAGTATCCTGCATACTTATGGTGCAACTTTTTAAGTTGTGTACTTGTTTGCACTGTGTACTTGTTTGCACTGTGTACTGTCTTTGCACTGCATGTATGTTCCCCTCTGTTCTATGTACTTGCTGCTGTATGCAGAAGGATTTCCCTCTGGGATCAATAAAGTTAATCTAATCTAAGGACACAGAAGAATGTGAAACGAAGCTTTATGTGTGCCATTTGTACAAGCAGACTGGGATGAGTTTTTTCACAGGTACCATCTTGCTGTACTTTTTTAAGACAAACACACACACACATAACTCTATATGTATATATATGGTGAGAGAGGTGAGGGCAGAGTCTGGGGCCTGAATACCGGGTCAGCCATCCATCCAGGAAACTTTTTTCAGGGGGTGTAAGGGCCATGGTTAAAGCCCCAGGGGAAGTGTGAATATTCTGCTGGCATGGGATTCAAACCAGTGATCTTCCTGTCACAGGCACAGGTCTCTAACCCACTGAGTCCCACACTGCCCATGAAGATTGGTTCAAGTCCTAAATGGGGTCTTGCTGTTGAAACCTTGACTGTGGTTCAAGTCCCAGATGGGGCCTTGGGGTTGTACCTTTGACCATGGTACTACCTGTACTAACTCATCAAATACCAGCGGTATTAATACTCTTCTGTTACATGGGTGACCCCAGAGAGTCCAAAGATTAGCTGTGGTGCCCGGGTACTGCTATCCTGTCTAGGGGGATCCCTGCCTTGTGCTGTGTGCCACCTGGAATAGCCTTAGCTATTATCAACTTCACCCCAGCAGAGGGTGTGTTCTACATGGATGGATGGATGGATGGATGGATGGATGGATGTAAGTGTCAGTTTCTTTGGACTAAATAACTATGCATCCGTTGGAGTGGAATTTATTTATTTATTTTAATGATACAACTTAAAATATTTCATAGCAGGACATATCAGAAATGGACACAAGCAAACAGTTCAGATCTTAAATAGGAAATTGCTTTTATCCCCTTGAGTGAAATACTCCATTTTTTTCCATCAAACTTCCCTCTTTTCAAGCGTAAAATGAACAAGCCCCCCAGGGAAAAACCCTCTGCTGCACTAATAAGTAATGTTATATGAAAATGTGATGCTTTTCTGGCATCAGTCACAAAACACTCTTTGCTTCTAGAACATTCCAGAGAAGATGATGGAGCTCAACCGCAGCCTGCCATTTCACGTTCATGCAAATGCCCAGTTTATCATCTTGATTTCCGTTTTAAAAATGAGCTTACCGAACTGCGGAGAGCTTTTGCCATGGTAAGACAGGAGTGCGGGAATGTGAGAGGATCAACGTTTTGTTCTTTATGTTTTGACTACCCCTCAGCTGTTGTTGTCTGGTTATTTTTACCCCGTCGACCCTCCCCCCCGCACAGCTGCACGGGCCCTTGTTATGAAGGGCCCATTATTCCATGTTGGACCACATGACTGCCCCCTACTGGCAGGAGCAGACAGGGTGGAGACCTCAAAGCAGGTAGTAACAGGAGAATAAGTAGTAAATACCAGGAGAGTAATGATCTCGCAGCAGGAGGTAACTACAGGCTAGGTCGTAACTTCAGGGGAAAATCAGGATTACTGGCTGTCATCATTATCACAGAGCGGGTGGTGACTACAGTGGCTAGGGAGAATGTGATAACTATGGAGTGGATAGTCATTGTTATTGAAATTTAACAGGAATTTAGCTGTGTGTAATTGCAGTTAAACTGCCGATCTGATTGCCCAATTGTACGACTGTATAGGGTATGTAATAAATGCGCTACACTGGTACAGTTACGCTACACTTTTGATTGTATTTTTTGGTCTGTCTTTTCTTCATGTTTCAGCGCGTCATGTTTAAATTGTCAGATTATCAGTTTATTTTCCACTGACCTAGGAGACATGGCCACTTTAACCAGCCCCGATTACCCTCACCAGGATAAAAGACAGGACGGATGGACGGATGGATGGTTTTGAACTGTGACAAATGTGTATTTCTCAGCAAACAACGTTGCGCCACTGTGGGGAAAAATGGAATCACGGCACTGCTTAAGTTTTAATTATTCACGTAATGCTTTTATCTGGACGATTCAAATGGCCATTCCGATGAAAGACATTAACTGCAGCATGCGCTGAGGGCGTCCATGAGCATCACCAAGTGCATTAGTTACCATCACATCCGTCTTAAGTACATTTTACTGAGAGGAAAAATGGTCTGTCGATTACAGAAACTTGTGAGTGAGGTACGGATATGGGAACAGCTGCATTTTCGGTAATCAATTTGTCGCATTCGCTTGATTTGTTTAATTTTTGGAAATTTATCTCAGTGAAAGATCATCGTAAACAAAGATTTAAATGCTAATGAAGCTACGCAGGGAAAGCGCGGTGACACACACACTCTTGCTGCATGGAGACTCACACAGCCATAGTTCCCGATTCAACCCTTGCCGTCAGCCAACATGGATGACAATGACCAGGAACCCAGAGATAGGATGTGCAAAGGCTGAGGTCATCGCGGGAACATGAGGATTCAATGAACGAATGCAGGAAGTTAGACAGACGACGTGCACAAGACAATGCATATTGGTTAGGAACATGCATGTTTTTTTAACCAGGATTATCTTTAGTGAGATTCTCATGGTATACCCAGGGAATTAGACTATCGTTAGGGAACAATCAGATTCTTTATTGAAGGAATGCATAACTTCCTTTCAACAGTGATACAGCCAGGAAAGCCCATGTGATAGCTGACTACACTGATAAACTGTCTTCAAAATTATATCTCAGTTTGAGTTTGGAATTCATGATTTCATGTTTCTTATCTATGGATAAACATTTGATTCAGCATTTTGTCATATACACCTTGTGTAATGCTCATGCCCGTATTTTCCATGTTAGGCACTGGGCCCCCGTGACCCTGCATGTGACAAGTGAGTGTGGAAAATGATGGATGGATTGATTTTCCATGTATATCACTGAGCTTTGCTTATTGTAATGTAGGTTATGTGCAAAACAGAAGGAAAATCGCAAAGAAAGCAACCTATTTTAGTGCTGAATACATGTCTGTTCTGTCATGTCACACCCTCTTTTTCCAGTGAATAAACCCGGGAAGGGCCAGTCCGCCACAGTGTAAATGTCACGTCTGACTAATAGCCATTTCCTCCCTTTTTCAAAGCCCCTGTAGCCCTTGATTTTGTTGTGTATCATGCTTTTACTGGACTTTACCTTGCCGGTTCCAGATGAAGTATTTAAATCGGGACTTTATTTGGTTTAAGTTGGCTTGGGCAAACCAGTCTGTTACGTAACAATCAAAACCAGAAACACAGAATGGTTTCAGTGTATTGCCCACTGGTGAATGTTCATGAGGGAAAACAACATCAATACAACAAAAACTAATTCAGATGAAAGTGACCGATAGGAGAGGTTAGAAGACAGAAGGATGGATGGATGGATGGATGGATGGAAAGAAATAGTGAAACTCTGAAATAATTAAAGTCCATTTGGTCAGATGATAACTGGCACGCCAGAACACACATCTCAAAGGTCCAGCACAGAAAACACAAAACATCAAACTTTAATTTAAGCTTTGTATTTATACAATTCTCTGGGGAGGTGTCACAGAGATTAGCAGCCTGCAAAGAAAACATTTTGTTCCCAGTGGTTTTCAGGAAGCTTTTCTAATGAAAAACATAACTTCCATTTCACACATCTCACAGATGATTCATATTTTATAAGGAAATATAGTCCACTGGTGGCTTTAAAGAATAGATTAAAAAGTAAGTAGGTTTGAATTGTCATGTTGGGAGCAGAATTCCTATAACATATTTACCTAGATAGTAGTTCCACACCATATATTTCCTTCTTTTTTGATCTTTTTCACTGTACGTTTTTATCTGACCACTTCAGGACAATGGCAGTATTAAAGGATACTACCAATCACAGTTCATGTTGGCTAGTTGGCTGTGTAACACGACACGTTTTCAGCCTATAAGTACAATGTCATGCACCTGAATTCAAGGTTTTCGATCATTTACTGTGAGGTATATGAGAATTATGAAATTCTTGCATGGCAAATATATGAAAGTAGTGGGTAGGTGGAGTGTCTGTAAAATAATTAGGTTCTGGAAGCAGGGAGATTTCTTATTTAACCATTTAATAAACCAACAACGTTATTTTAACATAGAATACAACAAGAATCCGTCTTCTTTTCTTTTTCAATCAATATTCTCTAAATACAAACAGCTCAGCTAATACATCGTAATCAATAGCAACCGGCAGATTCTGAACAATATTAAGAGTTAAATAAGTAGGTAGTATAACTTCAACAATTTCTACTAAAGTAATCTCACAAGCACTGGACAACAGGTACAGCAGCCAGTGATAAATAACAACGGATAACAAGTGATCTAAAATAGCATGCCTTAGCATATACATATGAAAGAAACGCGCTGGAGGTGGAACGTGGAAATTACGTGTCAGAGTGTCAATTGATGCAGCGTTCGCTATGCAATTAGCTTTTGTTGAGGAGTCTATTTAAAATCGCCGGCAAAGCAGCGCGCACACAGCACTCGCCTACGGCGCCTTGACGGCGCTTTGCTGCTGGCACATCGAGCACAACGTGCTGCAGGAAATCGATGCTAAGGAATGAGCACGTGGGGAAACGCATTAGTCACGGCAGAGTGAATTCTGTCTATATGACTGCTCCCCCTAGAGGTCGCAGTATTGCACGACCTCCCCTTAGACAGCGTTTGACAAGGCAATGCGCAGAGGCTCAGAGCCATTGTCCGTTCGGCTGTGTATGACAGTTATTCATTTGCGAGATGAAACACATAATTGACTGCTAAAAAAAGAACCCGTGGCGTATCATTGGACACTAAGGGGTGTATTACTAATTACTAATTATTATTATTATAAATCCGTCTTTATAACTTAAAACCTGAAGAAGAGCTTTGCTGTTATGTCCACAGGATAAGTACTTCATTTAATCTGGCACGTCACTTAAGCATGCACGAAAAGTGTGCGCTCATGACCTGTGAAGGTTGCTCTGGATGAGGCCGTCGCCCATACTTACGGGAGTGAAAGCTAATGTGGATTTTATTGACACGGGAACCAAAGGAGAATTCACACCGGACCGGGTGGAGCGCCGCTCTGGCCAGGGAGCTGGGGACAAACATTAGCTTTCCACAAAAGGAAGCTGTATTTTTGGTCCTTTCCCCTTCCTCCCAGTGTCAGCGCCCAGCACATTTGCAGCACAGCAAAACAAATTTACCTTAGCAAATACAGCCTGCTTTCCGGTCCATTAGAGGAAAACATTTGTGATGACAGTACAAAATAATTAGGGAGTTTCAGATATTGTTAGTTATTGTCAGACCACAAAGAATGACGCAATCCATGGGATTACCAGGCTTTCCAGTCAAACTAGACTTTTGTAATCATGATGTTACTGAATGGACTCAGTAAACGTAGTCCTAGATAAGCAAAAGGGTTCTTTATTGAGTCCCCCTTGGTTTCAGACCACACACGTACCATTTCCCTCAGTGCACCTGAGCAGTCTCCAGGTCCCAGCCGGAAGCATAACTCACTCTGGACAGTCCTAGCGGACTGCTTCCAATCATGAGCATTATATTAACCAGGTGTTGGGTGGATGCCCAGCTCTGGGTGCTGTTCTAGAGTAAACCCAAAATAAAGCAGCATCATTCTGTCTTAATCTGCTATGATTGAGTATGCGGCATAATGCTATTTTTCATGTTACCTGAAACTAGTTTATGTTCTGCATTAAAATGAAGGGAGAAGTGAGATGGAGAATCAAACAGCCACGAGAGGCCACACTACAGATAGGCTATTTAATACAGATTGAAAGCTCAAGATTGTTTGGCTGCAGGGCAAGCTTATATTGCTTTAGGGGGATACTTATCTGGCTCTCGATCTTATTGGTGCTGAATGGTCATGGATCTTTGCCGTCGAGAAAATACAATTTACATCTGAATATTTACTAACAGCACCGAATGTGATTATGTAATGTTGCCCAGTTGCTGGAGCTGTGATATGATGGCTAAGCTTTCAATTAATTTTTGTTGAGCTCCACTTTGACACTGGGCAGAGGGACGCATCCATAAAACGACTGACCATCTTTAATTCGAGGTACTTTGTTGAAACTACCGTTTTGTCTAGTCTCATTCAACAGCCGTTTGACATGAGCACCTGTGTGTATGGCGAACACGAATGGCTGAAAATGATCGTCCTTCTATTTCATCCGCTCACATGCGGAAATTACTTCTTTGCCGCCGTTCCCCAGTTAATGCATAAATGGTGGAAACGTGAGTCCAGGCAGGCTTGGGTTTAAATGGCAATAGGAAGGCTTAACAGAGCAATAATACAGTTAGGGCCATGGCCTGTTGTCGTGGAGACCTGGCTGGGAAGGATCCTTTCTGGCTGTCTGGGGACAGCTTCCCGCACCTCGCAGGATAATCAACTCAAGGCGGCAGAAATCTGCCTCATATGAATCATTACCAGGGATCCTGTCTCCACAGAAGCTTCCCTTCGACAAAGAACTGAATATGACCTTGTTTCAAGGGGAAAAAAACAGGCCA
>JAODLD010000046.1:4417308-4446008 GCA_026781065.1 Mormyrops boulengeri
CACCTACACCCACAGGAACCACACCGAAAGGAGCAACACCTACACCCACAGGAGCAACACCCACAGGAGCAACACCTGCACCCACAGGAGCAACACCTGCACCCACAGGAGCAACACCTACACCCACAGGAACCACACCGAAAGGAGCAACACCTACACCCACAGGAGCAACACCCACAGGAGCAACACCTACACCCACAGGAACAACACCTGCACCCACAGGAGCAACACCTACACCCACAGGAACCACACCTACACCCACAGGAACCACACCGAAAGGAACAACACTCACACCCAAAAGAAACACCTACATCCAGAGGAACAACACTCGTACCTCACAGATCCCACGCTACCTGGCCACAGCTCTGAACTGTGCAGTATACATTGATGTCAGTGTTTCTCAGTGTTAGTCGAAGGCCTCAATTTAGCTTATTGTTGCATTTGAGTAACACTTTCTGAATACTAGGCTTGATTTCACATGTTTAAAGTTACACTGTCACTCTACTTGTGAAAACGATCCATTTATATGTGTCAACTTCTCAGTTTTATTTCAATGTCATCCATGTTTTTAAAAATGGTGAGAGTGTTTGCCATAAAAAACCCTTGCTACCAAACTGTAGCACTGGAGTGTTAGAGTTACATTAAAAAATTAACAGTGTAGTTTTCGTTATGGAGTGCCAGTCTTATATTAACACTGCATCTGTATGGCTTTGATTTTATGGTGTTGCTTTTGTCTTAGCACTGTAGCAGTGTAGGTGTTGATCTTATCTTAGCACTGTAGCAGTGTAGGTGTTGATCTTATCTTAGCACTGTAGCAGTGTAGGCATTGCTCTTGTCTTAGCACTGTAGCAGTGTGGGCGTTGCTCTTGTCTTAGCACTGTAGCAGTGTAGGTGTTGATCTTATCCTAGCACTGTAGCAGTGTAGGCATTGCTCTTGTCTTAGCACTGTAGCAGTGTAGGTGTTGATCTTATCTTAGCACTGTAGCAGTGTAGGTGTTGCTCTTGTCTTAGCACTGTAGATGTTGATCTTATCTTAGCACTGTAGCAGTGTAGGTGTTGCTCTTGTCTTAGCACTGTAGAAGTGTAGGTGTCTTACTTTAACACTATATCTGAGTGATTTTCATTTTGCGGTGTACTTGTCTTACAATAAGGCCTGAAGTCCAACCAAAAACACTGTCCTTTCATTTAATGCACATTGATTTCCAATAATACATAAACAGCTTGTGATTCATTTTTTTTATTGACTGTAGCTTATGACATTAGTTGTGCATTCCATTGGAAAAATACATGGATAGTTTGTGTTTGCAGAGATACAGAGCCTTGTCTACTGCCTCAGACCCAAATAACCACCTAGTGTACCCCACACCAATTACAAGTGGCTGCCTTATTTTCCCGACACCTATCCAGTTAACCAGCCTAGAATATCACCTCCTGCTCCCATGCTGAAGTGGCTGTCTGCTAATAGGAGGCAGAATGAAAGTACCCAGAAAACTTCCTTTGAATCTTTAATTTTTGCTTTTCTTTCCAACAAATACCAGCTGAACTCAACTATGACTGTTCCGGTTTCTATAAATGTAACCCTATCTTCCTTGTTCAGTATAAGCAAAGTCTGGTTAACCCTTATGTCCACATAAGAGTCTAAACCCTTTGTAGCAGCACAAAGGGTGTGTAGGTGTACGTTCCGGCAGAAAGAACATGACATTTTCAAAGTTTTAGTGTTTAGGTAGCCCTTCTCCAAGTATGACAAGTGTCATGATATTTAAAATACGGTCCTCCGTATCCATACACAGCTTTCCGTGTTTGAACAACCAGTGAGATATAGGGATCTACGTTAATATTTCAGAGGATAACAATTATGAATCATCAGTCCTTTGTTATTGCAGGTAGCCTTGTGCACATCATCAATTAACAGAGTAAATGATCATTCTCTATTAGTACGCTACACTGATCATTTTCTTCAAGTTGAAACCCAGCACTGGAGGTGTTAGCACACCGGGCACGGGGCAGGGAAATGCGGCTACCTATGTCTGTATTGCATAAAGATCCCAAATTTTAATGACATCATCTGTTCTGGCCCTACAGGAAAAACAGGCCAGAAACCAGGCCACATTAATCAGGGGAGACAGTGAGTAAGGGCTGGTATTTAGAACCTTCCATGATAAGAACTGAAGTGAGAGTAATTGTGATACTTTTTTCAAGATATAGCGTAGCTGTTTTTGTGATGTTCAGAGGCACGTTAACATGAGCAAAATTAAATTTTTTTATTTTTGTAAAAAACTTGAGCCCCCTTTTTAGCGGAGGCCCCTGGGCTCAGCCTGGGTGAACCTGTGTGTTAAGGCGTACCTGCTCATACCATTTACGCTCATACCTGGATTTTCACTGAAGCGCCACCTAAGTTGACTCCCTGTCTACTGTTCACTTGTAATGTACTATTTCATTATATTTTGCATCTGCTAAATAGTTAAATGTAACCTAAACATTAAGTAAAAAGAATCCTTAGGTAATTCTTGCCTTTTCATTGCCACGTATAAAGTGACAGGTCAGCTTCCAATAAGAATGTAGGGAGTTATACATCTCAGGCTTGGCGAATAACACGCAGGGTCAGATGCGGTGAATCGCAGGTCACAGATCACCTGCCTCCAGACACTTAGATAGTTTATCTAGAGGCTTATTCATGGCAAATATGACAAGAACTGATATGGAGGCAACTTTTTGATTAACAAAAAAAGAGTTTGATGTTATCTTCAAAGGCAGATTATCGCGCTGTAATGTTTCTGTAATTCTGTAATAACCTCGCCCTAGCTCCTTCAGTATTCCAATCTCCCGTCTTTATTCTCTGCCCTGGGTAGCTGTAGCTATGACTAGAAGCAGTGATCCACTTATCATTAACCTCTAAGTTTGCTCCTTTCTAACGCATCTCTCTAATGGACCTATTATTTATGTGTTTTTGAATTCAGATTAATTAAACACCGCACCCCCACTACTGCTGCGTGTTGAATATTTATTCGTTATAAATCCTGACTGTGTAGAACACGGTTATCTCATTACGCATGAGAGGGATAGGAAAAGACGCGTAATTATACTGAGAAGATTCAGAGGCGGGTCCTGAACAGTTAGATTTAGGCGAATGCTGCTAGTATATTTATTATTATTATTGCTTTTTGCACCTTTATTTTGACAACATCGATCGATTCTGCTGAGAAATGAAACTCATGATATATGCAGGAATTCCCCCAGCGCTGAAAGAAAATACGATGTTTCATACCCACAAGCCCCAATTTATTTTTTTTATTCACGTTGGGGAGACGCGCGCGTCTCGTTAATCGCGGATGTTATCTTCGGCTCGGTTATGCGCATTTTCATTTAAATCGGCAGTCTGGGGGATTTCAGCTGTTACGTGATCAGCTCAGCTGTCGGAGAGAATTACGTAGACAAAGTTGCAAACTGTTAAAATAATGTAACACCTCTCGGTTGGGGAGATGGAGCCAGCGCCATCTGTCCTTGATATATATGAGGAGTCCCACAATTGCATGCATGAGGGCTGACACCTCCACACCATGCTACCGTTCACGTCCCATTCTACTGAACGCTCAAAACACTGCTTATGAAATCCGTCCCCTATTCATATCGGGGTTTTAGCACGAACGTGTTTTAAAACCAGAGCATTGATATTTTAGGGTTCTTCATAAAGCCCTACAGTTTTAAATGGTGTTAGTCTGAATAAAAATGATTTGGCCAAGCACTGATAATGGATAACCTCTGATTCCGATTTGGATTAAAATGTTCCGCTTCTTTTTAAGAGTTCTGATTTATTGTTTCTATGTAGTCAAATCCTCCATCTATTTTCCCATCCATTTTTTAACTGATTATGGTCAGAGTTAAGGTGGTCTAGAGAGTATCCCATGCGGCATACACTGTCAGAAAAAAGGGAACCAGTTTGTACTTTTGCTTGTCAGTGTGGCTGAACCCTCAAGGGTCTACCAATTGTACCCTTAGCTGTAGTTATATGTACCTTTTAGTGTAATTTATGGTACATAAATGGACTATAAGGAACATCCCCAAGGTACAAACAACATTAATGTACCACCAATGGTACAAAAATGTTCCTCAGAGTCAATTTCAGTACCTTAAAAGGTACATTTACCTACAGCTAGGGGAGCCTTAAGGGTACAGCCCCAGTGACTGGTAGTCTTTTCTTTGACAGTGTATGACACACAGTTTAGGTACATAACGGACAGCATCAGCGGATGAGAACAATAGTGTTGTGGCTTTTGAAAGGGTGATATTGGAATGCATGGGGTCTTCCCCCAACCGGACATGGTACCCTAGACTCTTCCTGCTCCTTCGCCCCCCTGTTTTCTCTGAATAACTCTGCACGTTTTGTTCATCAGCCGCCATTCCGCCATACGGCTCTATACCCCCCACCCCCCCAGCTGAAGATGCCCACGACTCCATTAGCAGTAGCCGAGCGCTGCCACCCGCCTGACCGTCCGCTGCATCCATTCATTAGTGATGGATATGGCCGCGTGCCGGCGGCTTGCGCTGGAATGTTTGCGGAAATCAAAGGTATAAAGTACCGCTAAGCGCCATAAAATGTGAGTAGGTAGGCAGAGCAAAGTGCACGCATTGCCATTAGCCTACACACAGCTTTAAAATTTTCCACTTCCACGATGACGATTTAACAAAGGATAAATAGCTCAAACACGCATGTTTTTTCTAAAATATTTTATTTAAAAGCATCGACACTTGCCGCATTTGCGCATTCGGTTTGTATTCCACCGTCTGGGGTTTTGTATCCCGAATATCTTGAGAACTGAGCTGTCTTAAATTGTGCCCGATGTTTTGGTCACACTGACAAAAAAAAAAAAAGCAATCCAGAAATCAAGATTTATCTCAGCGTTCTTTCAAATAGCACTTCATTTCTGTATAATCTATACCAAGCCTATGGTGAATTCAATTGTCAACATAAATTGGCCTGAGATACGGGAAAATTATATTACTGCAACAAAGCTAACGACTTCATGTAAGTTTGACCTAAATTGAAATTATGTCTGTTACAATAAAGCAATACATCTATGAATGTGTCCTCACATAATATGTGTACTGTACTGAGGCTCGGTAAATTTAAACTTGCAACACATCGAAGTGAAGGCTATCTGTTGTTTAGGCTCTTGTCCAATAGGCCATTTGTGGATGAATGGCAGCTCCATGCCAGAAAACAAAGTACCAGTGTATCTGTCTCGGCCAATGTCAGACAAAAAGTTTAGTGGCCCAAATCATGCCAAATGTCTCATCAAGCATGGCTGGACAAGCGTAAAAGTTGAGATTTTTGCTCAGTGTTTGGTCCCCCAACTCCCGCACCACTGCCCAAACCTATGTCTATGTCTATATCTATGTAAGCGTTGTCTGGATGAGGATTTGTACAGTATAGGTATTAAAATATCCTTTGTCTGAAAGACACCCAGGTAGGTGTGGGGGACTGCAGAAAAAAGATACTTGGAAATGAAACAAAGATACAGCAGGGAAAATGATACTCGCTACAGCGGGATTCTGGCGGTACAGCAGTGTCACGTTGCTTATAGTCTGAGAGGTATGTATATGAATGGAAGATAACAGTTTTATTGGATGGGATGGCTGGAATTTTTGGCTAATGCCCTTACATGTGACATTTTATCAGATTCAGCATGTCCAAAATTACAGAAATAATGGCATCGCACCCTGTCCTCTGTTTCTCAGAAGTATCACCCTTACCTGTCATTCATGATCAAGGTTGCCGTGGGAGCCAGCGTGACGTTAGCTTAATGACGCTATCTAATTCTGACAGCACTCACGATGGGGACGTTCGGGACCCCACTGCCGTCACGGGGCCCCTCTACAGTAGACCCACTGCTGGCTGAAAATAGACAAATTATAGATGACTTCCGAAAAGAACAAAAAATGTGCTTTTTATAAGACTTCATAATAGTTACTTTCACGGTGCCGGAGGAGGGGGGATTCTGTGCGATGCTGGAGCAGACAGTAATGATAGGCTGTGTTTAGCAGGAGATGGGATGCCTGCTTTCATCCTTGGGCCTTTATTACTCTAGTTGTTTAGAGGAAAAACTTTAGCGCTCCTTTAGAGAGCCAGTCATTACTTTATCCTGCACACACGACCCTGAAAATAAGCCACGGCTAACTAATAGCGGCGAGGGACCAGACGTGAGGCCTGCATCTTTAAGCTGCTATAGGGTGACCTGCTGATGACCCCTGATTTGAGGCTGTCACTCAGCTTAATCGGTGCGTCTCACACAACATCTCACATGTGACAGCGTACCTGCAGAAGTAAATCACCTTAAAAAGTGACAAGAAAGCTATGTCTATTGTTGACAAATAAGACAAGTAGCACTGTTTCACACCAATTTCACAGTCCTGGGAATTAGAATTTGCATTTAATTTAACACCCCGAGAGTACCCGGAAATGAGATCATGGGTTTTATATCTCTTGGTTTCTTTTGTAGCTGAAGTTTTGCCTCCAGGAGATGTGTAAGCGAGTCACACATCGCCGACAAGTCAGCAATCAGCTCTCTGCAAACAGCCATAATTCAAAAGCCACTCACTTCTCTTCTTTGCACATTTGAAACTGACTACCAGGGCAGTGACTGGAGATGTCTTTTTATACTTTTGTTTTTCTAGCTTAGTGCATGGAAATGAGTCTTTCTACGTAAATGCTATTACATTGATTCGCTGTTGAATGATAGCCGACCTTCTCCCGGGCCAAATAAAAGAAATTATGGTAGGGAAGAGAAGAATGAAGGAGAAGATGAGCAGAGTGGTCAGAGGGTCACGGGAAATGAGCAGAGTGACATCACACTCTGCTCCTGCACCTGTGATCTCAGTCTTCATCAGCTTTGTAATCCTACATGGGTGTGAAGGTATTAACTTTTGTTTCTTATTCTGATCAAACCAATTTATTGAAAGATTTACTTTCATACAGAATACATCTCCCTACGGGGATTAATAAAGTATCAATTAAATTATTATTATTATTATTATTATTATTATGAATCCAGAAATAGATTCTGTTATTGAAATGGTCTGTTTATGGTCTGAGTTTTTCCAAGTATTTGAAACTTGAAAACATTAGGTGCAAGAAATTTTAGTGTACTGGCTAAATGAATAATGATCTGGTGGATTCAGAGCCGGATTTAATTGAATTAAATATTCCATATTTATAAGATATATGGAGGGTGGATTAAATCACCTATCAGAATATTCATATCAGGGACCTAAAAGGAGGCGGGCCTCCCTTTGATTTCAGAACACTGAAGGTATTTTATTCCCTGCCCTGTACTGCGGGATCTCCCATAAAGGTTTAATGATGCTCTGGTCCGGGTCTGCATCAGCCTTGGATAGACCCTGCTTCCCAATGGCAGCCCTGCCATAAATTTAAGTGAATGAGGCTCACAAAAGATGGTTTGTGTTGAGTCTGGGGCATTGAGGTTTGTGAAGCTCACAGCAGATAGTCTTTGTGGAGGCTGGGACACTGAGGTTTGGGAAGCTCACAGCAGACAGTCTTTGTTGAGGCTGGGGCTCTGAGGTTTGTGAAACTCTCAGCAGACAGTCTTTGTTGAGGCTGGGGCTCTGAGGTTTGGGAAACTCACAGCAGACAGTCTTTGTTGAGGCTGGGACACTGTTGTACTGATTCTGACTGTTGTGTTGTTGAATGTAATTTGTTTATATTATTAAGGTATTGTTTAGTTGATCTCATGGGCCACTAAAAATGAAATTTGATTACAAATGCAGCACAGATAACATAATATGGAGTCTCCTTAGGATGAGAACATGGTTTCAGTGGGTACCATGACCAAGCTCTCATATTTATCTCTTATTGTGCACATGGCTGTTCCATGCAAACATTGGTATGTTATCTTTGATCTGACTGACAGGCGATGTTCCTCAAATTTCAGAGAGGGCACCATAAAGCACAGCCTTGGTCTAAGCCATAGAATCTGAGGATGTTCATTAACAGTGTGATGGAGGGTGAGGTTATTTTGAAGGAAACCGTCAGAGTGACTGAGATAGTATGACAGGAAGAGGAGACATTTGGCGTAAGGTCTAAGTGCCCTTTGGCAGTGTCATTTGTAATTGGAGGGTGAAAGACAAGTCTTGGAAAAACTGACTTCACAGGCTACACCAGGGGAAAAATAAAAACCGGCGGAGAAAACTAAGGATCATTGTGTCAGGTATATACAGTGCAGTGAAGGCGTGTTTGTTCCCGCTTGACTTTCAGCAATCCAGGCGGTTTTTGTTGAATTGAGTTTGAGGGATTTTGCACATTTGTAGGTTGTGGCCTCATGCGGATGATAATGAGAGAAAGGAGTGAGGCTGAAATTTAGTACATCTTTCAAGAAGTGAATGATATATGAAGTTCAATTATTTTGTATTCGTAAACATAGCTACCATTTGAGGTAGCCCTCCAGAGGAAATCCTGCCATGATCAAATTAAATCCCTGAAGAGCAAGTTTAAGGCTGTAGGGCATCACCAAAACACTCAGAGCCAGAGTCACAGTCACCAAACCACTGTCAGAGTCACAGTCACCAAACCACTGTCACAGCCAGAGTCACAGTCACCAAACCACTGTCACAGCCAGAGTCACAAACACCAAACTACTGTCAGAGCCAAAGTCACAGTCACCAAACCACTGTCAGAGCCAGAGTCACAGTCACCAAACCACTGTCAGAGCCAGAGTCACAGTCACCAAACCACTGTCAGAGCCAGAGTCACAGACACCAAACCACTGTCAGAGCCAAAGTCACAGTAACCAAACCACTGTCAGAGCCAAAGTCACAGTCACCAAACCACTGTCAGAGCCAGAGTCACAGTCACCAAACCACTGCCAGAGTCACAGTCACCAAACCACTGTCAGAGCCAGAGTCACAGTCACCAAACCACTGTCAGAGCCAAAGTCACAGTCACCAAACCACTGTCAGAGCCAGAGTCACAGTAACCAAACCACTGTCAGAGCCAGAGTCACAGTCACCAAACCACTGTCAGAGCCAGAGTCACAGTCACCAAACCACTGCCAGAGTCAGTCACCAAACCACTGTCAGAGCCAGAGTCACAGTCACCAAACCACTGTCAGAGCCAGAGTCACAGCCCAAATGCAGGATGCTTGGGCCAGTAGTGAGTATGACCAGCCAGGGCTCTACTCTCCCCCATAAAATCTCCCAGAATGCAAAGCATACAAGTGCTCCAAAGGTGACAATAAACCATAAACCATCATCCTGGGATCTGCAGAAAAGCTGGTCAGATTTATTAACTGATTTCACTAAGCTGTTACAAGATAAGTATCTATGAAGAACAAAATTGGTTATAGTCAGGAAATAAGTCTTTGGTAATCCTGACTAGCAGACAGGTTCAAATGCATTTTAGTAATTGAATTTCTATTTCACTTGTTTATTTAAGCAGATGTTCTAGATGGTTAACAATTAATAAGTTGTTGTGTGAGGTAGGCCTACTTCCCAGATTAGAACCTCTGGAGTCCTTTCACCAAAGTGAAGATGGAAAAGTAAAGTTTTCCTGGATGGGTATATATGTTTAAGTGATCATTGGTTTAAGTTTTTTTTTTATGTGAAAATGTGCAGTCTGAGCGTAGGTGGTCATTTCCCCAGTAGCCTGTGCCCACCCAGCTGCATTTGCCATAGCAGAGTCCCTGCAGAGTGCTCTCCTCTTCGGGACACGATGCACAGCCGCAGCAGAGAGGAGGACCTGGCAGAGCCCATCATCACCATTAAGCGTAGAGAGTCATCGCAGAATTTCTCCATTGCCATTCAGTTACGAGTCTCCCATGTAAAATCTGATGTAACTATACCTATGTTTGACCCACGACCTCCAAGGCTGGGATAACCCAGTGAGAGTGTGGAAGTGAGGGTCCCTAGCTTATCACGTCAAATGGTTTGCACAGGAACACTTTCTTCATAAAAGTGGAATAAAGCTTGGTGCCACATTACCAAATCGGGAATATGAGTCATTGACATCCTTCAGCAGCCAAGGACATACAAGGGCCTCCGTTATGACGGAATTTCACAATATCTGGCTGGATTCTCATGGAGCAGAATAGCAGACATTAATAAGGAAGCGTGTTTGCATGGTGTGTGTAGACCAGAGTGGTGTGCGGCTCTGTGGGGCTGTCGTCTGCCTCGGGCAGGTATGTTGCTGGTTCAGATCCCGTGGCTGGCAGAGTGATCATATTTTTGGTGGGCAGAGAGCAGCTCTGTAAAGTTAAGTATCTATGCCCGTATCTGGAAGGTCGTGGGTTCAAATCCCGTGGCTGGCAGAGTGATCGTATTTATGGTCGACAGTGAGCAGCTCAGTAGGGTTAGGTATCTATGCCCGTATCTGGAAGGTCATGGGTTCAAATGCCGTGGCTGGCAGAATAATCAAATCACCACTGGACCTTAGCCCCTCGACTCTCTGACCCCAAGCTTTCTTCACGTGTCCGTCACTTTGGACAAAAGTGTCTAAATAAATAAAATTAACATACTGAGCAAGTTTCATTAATTGGTATGAATCTTAATATTAATTAGTCAGCTCCCGTTAGGGGGTACTTAGTTTTATTCTGAAGAAATATGGAAAGCCACCGTGCTCCCCCCCCAACATAAATTTAGCGTGGGGGGTGAGGGGGGGTGGGAGTTCCCCCAAGAATAAATATGCTGGAGGGCAATGATAACATTTGTGTCCAGGGGGACTGAGACAGAAGAAAAGTATGTGTCAACTATGGTCAGGATCCTCTCACTAACTTGATGCTTTTGCTTTTGTTTGTATAAAAACATGGTTTGTATAAAAATGTCATGACATGATGAAGGAAGGGAAAAGCAGGAAAGGACCTGCAAAAATCTTCCAGGAAATATCTTCACGGGAATTTTGAAATGCTGAAACGCCACTATTCAGAGAGGCAAACACCTCTAGCAGCATGAAGAACAGCACCGTAAATCCCAGCCGAATGCCCCTTTGAAGATTTAAAGATTCAGGGCTGTAATTTAATGCCTTTGCATTGGCGTTACAGAAGGGTGCGCTGCGGTGACGGCGACGGCAGCCTCGTCAGTTACGTCTCCTGCCCCTTCTCTCGCGCGACGGAGAAGAAACAGTCCAATTAGCCTGGAATAAGCTGAAATGAAGGGCGTCTGCTTTAATCGTAAACGAGCAGCGCCTACAAGCTAAACACGAGCGATTATTAGTAATGACGGATCTGTATAGCGCCTACCTATGCTCAGGCTACTTTACGTCGATTTAGGGGAGTACCTGCCATAACATTCACCACACTTTATCTTATTCGGTCATAAATGGAAAATCTTAGTCGAAAGTCATTATTCTGAGATTCTGAGATAGCGGGAAAGGACCTGAATGGGAGCTGGGGCCGCGGACTCCTGAACATGCCGTGGGGGTGGTCACTTTTTTAAGCTGTTAAGCAGGAAGCTTTAACACGCTCTACAGTCCCTGGTGACAGAACAGGCAAGTCAGGATGTCTGTAATCTCTCAGCCGCAGGCCGGCGCCGCCAGCCGTTACAGACATTGTTTCTGGGCACTGATGTTCTTATTTACTACTATGTTCAAAGAGGACAGCGCCCCCTACTGCTCATCCAGCAGCTTCCCAGCCCCGCCCAGACAGGGGCTTGCTTATCCTTAGATGTTTGTGAAAGACATTTCAGTTAAAAGAAACTAGGGAATTAAGAGGAATGTTATTTGACACAAATCGTATCTGAGAGTATATTAGTCCTGCCAGATATGTGCTTTCTTGGTGATTCAGTTTTTTGTTGCTGCGGTTTTAATGCAGGGCTGGGCAATCATCCATAAAGGGCCAGTGTGTGTGCAAGTTTTTGGGGCAACCTTTAGGTCAGCTGTTCAAAGCCAGGTGTAAGGACCCCTCAGCCAGTCAGTCCTCTGATTAGTAACCTAATTAGGGAGTTGCAAGGAAATGTGAATATTTAAATGAAGATATCGAGCTAACAGGATTTTTCTCAGATACTGCCCCCCCCGTTCAATGTTTACTGCAGCTGCTCCTCCCCCCTCCCATGTCATTCATTCATTCAGAGACTCTCTCACTGCGCTGACACTATTGCACAACAGCTGGAGCATGCAAGAGGTGCAAATTTCAGCCAGTCAGTCACCCTGCCAGCGCTTGCCTTCTTCCATACAGGCAGAGTCGCTGCTCAGAAATGCCGTACATCTCTGTGTAAATGTTATGCCCGGGGAGTCGCTTGCACGCTCCGAATCTTTCGTCTCCCGATGATGGATTTTGGTCTATTTTCCTCCATGACAGGGATGTTGCAGCGGCTGAGATGTGGAGCCAACCCAGGGCTGGACCTTAGCACAGCGCCCCCGAATGGAAGTCAGAGCCAGTGACGCTCCATCAGCCACCTAACACAAGCCAGTAAGCCAACCAATGAATTCTCGCTAATTGTAGCTAAATCGGGTGAGAGATCTGTGGCTTGAACTTTTTAACATTCTTAGCAGATGCTTAGGGTACCCGTCGTAAATCACTGCGCGATTTTTGCCTGTCCCAGACTGAAGATTACCAAGGCGAAAGAATCATACCGATGTCTCTGGTTGTGGCTCCAAAACGGTGGTCTTACACTGGACTGTGGGAGAGGTTCAGTGCTGAACCACAGATTGGCTGGGACAATGTCAGAAATGTAGAATGACCATCTCACAATGTGCCTGCTGCCATGACCTACATCTACTGACCAACGCTGATCATGTTGCATTCTTGTATACTGACTTAGGTCATAGCCTACGACTCAGTAGGTCTTATCATCGTACACTTATATGACTGCTGAAATCACACAATTTGTAGGAGGCTTTAGCCATTGTGTAAACATCTGTAGTTTTTTTTATAATAAGCCTTAGGATTTTGCCTGCAGTGTCCCAGTACAACCAAACATAAAGGTAGTGAATCTGTTACATATCTGGAATCTGTTACTGCAGCTCTTTCGATTCTGCTCTGGACTGAGCTTCAATGGACTTCAATGGACTTCAGAAACCAAAAGGACCACGGTAGCCTGAAGCTCCACAGCTTCTCCTGGAGGTCCTGCTGTCTTCTGCATGGATTACCCAAAGCAGCTTGAAAAGGACGCGTCCCAATGGAGTCAGGAGCAGTATCAGTAGTGGGGTCATCGGCGACCCCTACAGTGATGGCCGGCTTAGCGGGACTCTCCACGAGCGCCCAGGAGGCGGGCCTGCTCAGGATGACCTCCCTGGGGCCGGCCAACCATTCTGTTAGTCTCAATCAGAGCTGGAGAAACCAGAACTCAAACACCTCCCACCAGGCGGGTGTCACCGGCGAGAAGAACTGGCCGGCCTTGCTCATCCTGGTCATCATCCTGCTCACTATCGGCGGCAATATCCTGGTCATCATGGCGGTGTCACTGGAGAAGCGGCTTCAGAACGCCACCAACTTCTTCCTGCGCTCGCTGGCTGTGGCCGACATGCTGGTGGGGATCCTGGTGATGCCAATCTCACTAATCACCATTCTGCATGGTAAGAGCTTATCAGCATACCTAAACGATGCTAAAGGGGAATCAGCTATGGTGGCCTCATAACTCTGAGGTTTTGGGGCTAATTCCTGCCTGTGCTTTCTCCATGAGGAGGCTTCATTTCCTGCCTGCATCTAGAGTGACCTTCTGAAATGTATGTGGTATGATCCACTGGAATGCAAGTGAAGTTCTGTACATGTATGTAGCATTATCCTCAGGTGTGCACGTGAAGTTTTGTACATGTATATACTGTAGTTGTATGATCCTTCAGAGTACATGTGAAGTTATGTACATGTATGTAGTATGATCCTCTGGAACATGAACTATATGTATCGTGACTTAAAGGGTCTGGTCTGAATAAAGGTGAAATGACGGTCAGATAAGTAGTTGTTTTGGAGAATTCGGACATCCACACTGCAGATTTTAATGGACGAAGCACATCATAGGTCATTGATGTCAGGTGTTACGGCACTTTAATAGTCTTTCTGTCACCCCCACCCCACTGCCCCGCCCTGTCAGATTATGTCTGGCCTCTGCCCAACGCCCTCTGCCCCATCTGGATCTACCTGGACGTGCTCTTCTCCACCTCCTCCATCATGCACTTGTGCGCCATCTCTCTGGATCGATACGTGGGCATCCGCAGCCCCATCGAGTACAGCCGCTTCAACTCGCGCACCAAGGCCATGCTGAAGATCACCGTCGTCTGGACCATCTCCATCGGTGAGACCGAGTCGTTACTCTGCCTGAGTGACGACACACTTAAAGTCACCAGAGCATCATGTTTGCATGTGACGAGGGAACTACTGCCCTGAAAGAGGCAGTGGATTTAAGTACCAGCATTGTCTGCAAAATTTCACGTAAAAATTTGTATGTAAGGGATAAACCATGACGAGGTTATGAGAAAATAAATGGTTTATCCGTCTTGCACCATGACTACCGACCAAAAATAATAAATTATAAAAATAAATTAGATACAGTTCATTTTTCAAAAATATCTTCTGTCTGTATAAGGATAGAACATCTGTTCAGGTTACTCAGTAGAAGCAGGAAGTCCGTTACGTTACCATAGAAACTGTAAACAGACATGCGCTTACGTGTTGAAAACCAAGAAAGTTAAGCTGCTTATTTATGAGTAAAAGGACACACAGGTTTTTGTATTAACATCTTTAATAAAACATAAACACACATTAATATAGAACTGTTATTAGGCTGCTGGGATTACCTCTGATGTTTTCAACATCCATGTGACATCCCTGAACCAATAAGAAAATAGTATTTACCAAAGCCGTGGAATGAATATAGATATATAACTTCCAAATATAAATATTTTATGAATGAAACCAATAACTTGAGTTATATACCCACAGAGGGAAAGGGATATAATGAATCAGTCCTGGATCCTGTTTTCGAAGTGTGAAGTCCAGTTGTGTTCTCCGTATTAATGCGGATCCAGCACAGTGGCTGCCCCTCTGTCTCATGTCTACCTCATGAGCGAACAGCCATAAGGAAGCCAATCTCTTCGGGCTGCCCCTCGGCCTCCTGGGAGCGTTTGACAAGAGACTTACCTGAGAAAATCTTTGATAGGAAGTGACAATGAGAGCATTTAGATGTTGCAGCTTGTTGCACTATGAAAAGTGAGCACTGACATCTCAGTCTAGTCTTTCCTACTAGGGACTGATACTCTGGATCATGTTTCTGTCGCTGTGCTTATTTATCTGCACTGTAAATAATCTGCGGTTTGGTCAAAGAAACCACCAAAGGTTATACGTGGAGAAGGTTTTCACCAGGCCTTCCTGCCTTGGTGGTTTTCCGTCACCCGTCTCCGCTGACCCTTTCCTCGGTAATGTCTCTTCTCGCACAGTGATCTCCATGCCTATCCCTGTCATCGGGCTTCTCGACGAGGACAAGGTGCTAGTGGACGGCAGCTGTGTGCTCAACGAGAGCCGCTTTATCCTGGTGGGCTCCTTCGTGGCCTTCTTCGTCCCCCTGGTCATCATGGTGGTTACCTACTGCCTGACCGTGCGGACGCTACAGCGCCAGGCCAGCGACTTCCTGAACGCTGGCCGGACCGGACCCTCCCCGCACCCTACAGGGGCCCGGCCCAAGCGTGGTGCCCTGCTCTGCCTGAGGGGAAAGCTGTCCCACGGAAGCACAGCTTGCGAGAGCGTTTCCATCATCGCCAACTCCAACGCGCCGCCGCAGCTCGACTTGCCGAGCGGCCAGGACCCGGCCAGAGAGCGGGGCATGATGCAGGCCATCAAGAACGAGAGGCGGGCCTCCAAAGTCCTGGGCGTGGTCTTCTTCCTCTTCCTGGTGATGTGGTGCCCGTTCTTCATCATCAATGTGGCCAATGTCCTGTGCCACGGGATCTGCAATGAGGATCTTCTGAAGGAGCTACTGAACGTCTTTGTGTGGGTAGGCTACATATCGTCAGGGGTCAACCCGCTGGTGTACACCCTCTTCAACAAGACTTACCGCCACGCCTTCTCCCAGTACATACGCTGCCGCTACTCCAAGGGGCGAAACGGGCACCTCCCCAGTCGCCACCTCTGTCCCTCGCCCTTCACTGTCAACCCTGCCTTGCTCCGCTCCAACACTGATGTTGACCAGAACAGCAGCTGCCAAAATGGTGACAGCAATACGCTGGGCGTTCAAGAGTTGGACGACTCAGACGCGGCACTGGAGATGCAGCCAGAGGCCTCAAAAGTACCTGTCAACGGTAATGACACGTCCAGAGAGCACACTAGTCAGATGTGATTTACTTTCAACTCTGGACCTCTGGACAATATTTCATATTCAAAGAATTGGACTTTGTGTCCAGGAGGACAGCATGTAATAGAGGACATTTGACAGAATACTGTCTTTTGCATGAGAAGCACCATTCGTACCTATCGCAGTTAAATGTATTAGTATTTTATCGTTAAATATCCTGTTGATTGCAAGGTCCTAAATTTTACAGTTTATTTGTGTCACGCTATCAGAGAGCTGAATTGTATAGCGGCAGCCTTAAACATACTGTACTTCAGTCTCTGAGTCACAGCACCCCCATGTGGCAGGTGGAATGCATAACATAGAAAAAAAAGCACCGGTAGACCTCAGATGAATGCTGGAAGGGACGAAAAGCGAGGTCATACTGTCATACAGAGGAACACAAGTATGAAAATCAAATGACCGTTTAAGGATTGTTACATATCGTCTGCACTGGAACTGATCTCATAGGCTGAAGGATCTAGATCATCAGTCATGCTACACAGGACAACTAAATACAAATGTGATTCCCTGGAGGAGCTTTGCGGACCAACAGGAATAATTAAACACAACTGGATACGCCACTGGAGATTCTCTCATAGTCTGAAGTCTTCCATGCATCATTTGATCAAGGCATAGAGAGCCACCCCCAACCAGAAAGAAAGACTGCCCGCAACTCAAAGACTGCCCGCAACTCACAAAGTACTGGCATTCACCATAAGCAGTTTAATTCAAAATCATGCAGTGCAAGCTGCAAAAAAATGATAAAAATGTTAAGGAGGCTGAGTGGTGTAACGGAGTTTACATCTGTACCATTCTCATTAAAACTGCGCAGATTGGTCTGGAATTCATTCATTTTTCTAGATAAATATGGGCATTTGCAATTGTGTATAAATATAACTGTAGTAGTTGTTCTTTGTAGCTAGATAGTGACTTGGTCCTGTTTTATCTTTTATATATATATATAAATCATGTACAAAACTCTCATGTTAGTGAGTAAATACTCATTAAAGAACCTTGCTACAGTATGTTCTGCACTGGGGGGGCTCCTTGCTCGGGTATTAGTTGGCTGCAGGGTTAGCGATTTAGGTCGTCTGTTCTGTATCGTATCTGCCGTGCCTGGCACTCATTCCGCTGGCGGTGCTCATCATACAAACATTATATTGTCTTATTTATTTGGCTCAACATATCCTGAAACCCTGCATCTAAGCCTCGCCTTTGAAGGGTCTTTGAGGGACCCACCCTGGTTAACTCGTATCATGTTTGAAGAGTGATTTGGGAACCATTTGGAGTAGATTTATTATTAAACTGCAAGAGAAATCCTGCAAGCATGACTGAATACCCAAAAATGTTAATGTTTGGTTTGTTTATGCAAATCTAGTAAGTATTGAGCTGTTCCTCAAAATGAATTATTCTTTGCACATGTGAATATTGAATTCCTGCTGCAGTGTCTTCTTATGTTTCTAATCATACTAATTATGCAGTTTCTGTTCTAATTAGTTGTCCATTGCTATTCATCCATTCATCCATCCATCCATCCATCCATCTATTCTCATACCTGCTTGTCTTATGCAGGGTGATGGCGTCCGTAGCCTATCCCGGAAGCTACGGAGGCAAGGCAGAGAATATCTCAGGATGGGGCACCAGCCCATCGCAGGGCACGCTCACCGTTTCTTAGTTAATTAGGGAAGCATGGTGCGATTGTTAACACCAGACGTGGTGGTTCCGCCATCTTGGGAATAGCCGTCCTCCTGGGATTTTCACACATTACGGTGTCTAGAGTTTGGAGATAATGGTGCGATGAACAAAAATATACCCAGTTAGCAGCAGTTGTGTTGTGGAAAACCCCTTACTAATGAGAAAGGTCAGCAGAGAATGGCTATAGTCTTAAAAACTAACAGGAAGACCACAAGTACAAAAATAACATCTGAGTACATCAGTGGTGTGCAGAAAGGTGTAAAGCAAGAGATGGGTCCATGTACCGAAGAATCCATGCTCTAATCACAACACATATCCAGAATCAGAAAGCCAGAATAAAACAACAACGGGACCGAGTCCAAATCCGAATTCGATGAACCTAAGTTGGTAAACACAGGCAAAGGATCAGTATATTGATCAGATCAGAGCAGAGATGATACCACTAGGAAGACATTGGTAAGGAGCAAACTCATCTTGTACCGGAGAAACCCCGACTGTCTGCGAACTCCTCCTGCTTACAGACAGTGCTTTTGAGCCATTTTTATGCCATCCTTCACGCTTCACCACACTTCCGGAACAGGGGTGTGCCGGTACAGAGGGGTAGAGTGGGGACTGATAACCTAGGATGCATTGAAACAGGGTTAACTGCAATGGAAGAGTGCATCAAAGAGTTTTGGGGATACTCTGATCATGGCTCTAATCCTACTGGTTTGCCACGCAATACTGTCCCAGGTAGCGACTGATCACCTGGTTGAGCCACTCTGTTTAACTATTAGACTGGGGGTGATACCCCAAAGTCAAATTGACTCTCTCAGTCTCAAACAATAGGCTCGCATGACACAGGTGATCTGATGACCCCAGTCCAACACTACTGTATTACCTTGGGAATGGCAAACAGCCAAAATACTGGATTATAAAAGGCATTCTGCTAACTGACCAGCCGTGGGGAACCCTGGCAGCAGAATCACATCTTAGAGAAGCAGTCCACCGTGATTAACACCACAGAATTTCCCTGCGAGGGGGGGAAAACGGTTATGAGGTCCAGTGTTATGTGTGCCAAGGTGGTGGGGGGTCTAATTTACCCCAAGGCAGTTGTCAAGGGGTCTTTGTCTGAGTGCTGATTGTGCCCGATATATCATAGTGCTTCACACCATCTGCCACCAAAAGGGCCACCAAAATTTACACAAGATCAATTCAGAACTCAGTGTGATGCTATGGAATCCTGAACCGGGGGGGGGGGGTCTCTTGAATTTTCTCCATGATGTACCAGCATATTTGTGCCACAATGCAGGAGGGAGGGAGGACGGTCTTGGGACTAGAGGCTATGACAGGTGCTTCAAACGGCTTACACAGAGGACCAGCTTTCAAGTTTTTAGAACCCAGCCGGTATATCACCATAAAATTAAATAGCTCAGACAATAATGCTCGTCTGTGATTGAGCTGCCGCACTCCCCGTATTGCTTAAGGTTTTAATGATTGGTGAGCAGCATACAGGGATTCACTGCCCCCCCCCCCAGGAAGTATCTCCATTCCATCTTAAGTCCTGGAAATTAATGGCTTCCTGCATCATAATTCTGATCACGAAGCTCAGCCAGGACACCCTGTATCTGGGACAGATCCACCTCTATGGCGAAAGGTGGGTCCGGGTCTAGCTGCCGATGTATGGGGGTGGAGGCGAGGGGCTCCTTTAACTGAGCGAAAGTCGTACGTGCTGGATCTGACCAGTTTAGCAATTCTGAAGGGCCCCAGTGTTCCCAATGAACCGCTTCAACACAAGTTTGTGAAACACAGGAAACATCGCATGTCTTTGGTCGGCACCGTTCGCAGACAGCCTTTTTCTTTCCCTGCCTCCCTTTTTACCCATCGAGGGCTCAGGATTTACCTAAACAAGGACGTGATGTACCTGCGTTAGTCGCACTTCTCCAGCTTAATGAATTATTTATTCTGCCTGAGCCGCTGCAGTACTGCTTCCACAAGTCCAACAGGATCATTAAGATCCAAGGAGTAAACCAGTATATCATCAATGCCGATCACTATAAACCCATAAATCATGTCGTGGAACACTTTATTCATGAAGAAGTCGAATACCGTTTTCACGTTAGCTAACTTGGTGCTCTATTGCCCCCTAGTGGTGGTAAGTACAGTTTTCCTTTTCTCTCCTTTGCAAATCTGAACCAAATTATATGCACACTGCAGACCCAGCATTTTTAATATCTGTCTATTAACCTGTTTTAACACCACTGGGATGAGGGGTAATGGATACTGTTTTTTTTTTCTAAGTCATATCAAAGTGATGAGCAACACATGTCTATCCATGTCGTCAGTCCTATTGAGAATCTATACATGGACAAAAGCCCCTTTTCTTCCCTACAAAAAAAAACAAAATGACCAAGGCCACTGGTAAAGTCTTATTAACCCAAGCATGTGCTTTACTGGTTTAAGGCTTCGTCCACAGGATGTGACAGGAGGTAGTTTCTACTATGTGGTATGGTGGCACCCAGGATCAGATCTATCGTGCAATCCCATGAGTGATGTTGGAGAAGGGTCGTGGCAGCAATGGACATCTGGACATATTGGTCCAGACTGGTGACATCACCTTGACATGCCAGTTCAGCTCGGAGTGTTGGGTTGAGATCCCGGTGGTAAATGATAAGGAGCGCTGGCTTGATCCGCCTATCACTGGCTGCCACGATGCTGACCAGTGTAGCCAGATGCTGATCATCTTCCCTGCTGCAGTGCACAAAGCCAGTTCACTGCATCGTCTCCCTCTGCAGGGTGATCAAATACGCTTCGGAAGTGTTTGTAAAACTGTGTCTTGGACTCAAGGACCAGATTCTTCTGGTGCCACAAGGTGGTGGCTCAATCAAGGGCCCTCCTAGTGAGAAGTGAGATCTCATCACAAACTGGATCTTGCTGGTATTGTTGATGAACCTCCCAGGGCACTGCATCAGGAAGCCTTAGCACTTGTCTGGGTCTCCACTAGACTTATCCAGAATTTCTGCGAGAGGCTGAACTGCCGTTAAGTTGCTGAATGGTGGCGGATTCGCTGCTCTGGGAAGCGCTTGAAATGCTGCCACCTCCAGAGATCTAAGCAGGAGAGACGTGGTGATGATTGATTTCAGGAGCTGGAGCATCTCGCTGAGAGGCTCCTCTAGCTGGGTCATGACTACATGGAGCTCCACTGGACCCACCGGAGGAGATGAGGTATTCTGTAGAGAAGGAGATGGGGGTCCATGCACCGTAGACGTCATGTTTTAATCAAAACATCATTCAAAATCAGAGTCAAGAGTCTAAAACCTGAACAGGATAAACAAAGAAGCAAAATTGTAGTTCAGGGATCTGAGTTAGTAAACACAAGCAAAGGATCAGTATGTGTGGACACTGATAGGAAAGCGCTTGGTAAGGAACAAACTCACAGTAACTGTCCCCGGAGAAACCTGACCAGCTTATATTTACATACCAAGCAACTAGTAACAGGTGATCAGTACTCCAGTGAAGCTGACCAGAGAAAGTTAACTAGGTATTTCGAAGATCCGGACTGGCTCCCGGATCTGGTTCCATGATTTGTTACAAAAGGCTTCTCTCAAAGTGCAGTGGTTTTGGAGAAGGGGGGGGGGGGCGGGGGGGTGCTATCTGTCTTACCTAAGCGGGGCTGCTTAATAAACTACTGAGTGTATGGGTATGTCATTATAGCAATGTCCCCATGAGCAATGGGCCAGTGGTGGCCTAATGGTTTGAGAAGCATGCTAGTGAGCGGAAGGTTGTTGGTTCAAATCCCAGGTTGGTAAGGTGCCACCCCCACGTGCTGCTCTCTGGGCCTGAGTAATAGCTGCCTACTGCCATGTCACTTATGGGTTGAATGCCAAGGGTGTTGTTGTGAACTGTGATGTGTCAACAATAACACTTAATTATGTTCACAATATTAATATTGCTCCTGCATTTCCAAAGTGTTTCAAGCTATTATAATGGTTGAGTTTTATGAATAGTAATAAAAACAGTTCTGTTGAACTTCACCCGTTAAGCAAGCACAATATGTTGGTATAATGCAATATTCAAATTTATAATGTACTTCATGCATTTCATATTCCCTTGATTGTTGTCCAAATTCTGTTAAGGTCCCTGCCTTAAACATTTGGGTGCACTGCCCTCTTGCGGTGAGATGAGGAAACTCAGGCCACTCCAGTAGGGAGACCGGGAATGCCTGTAGCACGGGTTAGTTGTAACAAAGTCTATTTCTCAGATCAGGAACAAGGTACAAATTGTATAACTCACGCTGCACATGCTCAGTTTAGTCTTTATTTCACATGTGAAGGAGCAGCACCCTGTAACAAACACTCATATTTGGATGGAAAACAGACATTTGAGATAATTTAATTTATTTTTCTGATTGCACTGCAAGCTTTATATTTACATTATTCAAACTTAAATCATTTTTATTATGTGCCTATGTAAATATTTTTTACACAAGTTGTGAGTGCTAATATCCTTGCTCTTAGCTGCAAGGTAAACTTCATGGCTACTACAGCCTGGGATAGTTGTAATGGTGATTCTCCAGCCGCCCACCAGGCTACTTCTCAAACCCAGAAAACTTCTGCATTGTGTGTATGGAACTTTTCAAAGTCAAAAGAAAATTGGGTGAAATGCACAGACCAGGGCTGGGGAGCCTGTTCGATGGAGAGCCATTATGAGTGAAGGATTTTAGGATAGCCTCTCAATCAGCCAATAACAGTGGGTTCTCAAGACTGGAGCTGAGAACCGCTGTTTTATTATTGGCTGATTGAGAGCTTATCCCAAAAACCCGCACCGGCCCTCCGTGGATCTGGCCCCCCTCCCCTGGCATAGACTGTACAAGGTGGGCCTATGAATCCTGTACACCAATACACCTGACACCTCTGTGATTCTGATGGTGACATCACACACACACACACACACACGCATGCACACACATGTCGGGTAAGCATATCTTTATGGGGACCGCTCAATTCAATTCAATTAAATTTTATTTATACAGCGCTTTTAACAACAGTCATTGTCACAAAGCACTTTACATAAAACCGGCCCGAACCCCCACCAAGCAAGCCTGAGGCGACAGTGGCAAGGAAAAACTCCCTCTAGCAGGAAGAAACCTTGAGAGGAACCTAGACTTGGAAGGTTACCCCATCCTCCTCTGGGGGACCGGGGACAGACACACACACACACACACACAGAGAGAGAGAGAGAGAGAGAGAGAGACATGCACATTATCATTCAGTTGTTAAAACTGAATAAATAATGTTAAAACTGTTAAAAATTCTGTTTGGTTTTATTATGAATTTTGATTTTAGTTGTGATTAACATGCATTGCACACATATGCATACATACCCATAAATGTTTTTGTTGTAATAAAAAACTTTGAATAACTTGACATTTTTTGACATCATTTATAACGTTACATGTAACCCAGGGCTGTGTTACAGCTATCCCTGACTATGGGGTAAATTGTAACATTTCACACCACGCGTTTGAGGCTAAACCATTCATTGTTTGTTTTTGATACAGCGATAAAACCTGTGCCGTTTAATAGAAGGCGTATGCAAGGTAGTTTGTACCCAACTTTGAATGCAATTCAGTAAAAGAGCTCCGAGGTACAAGCAAAAATGTAAAAAACATTACAACCATCCCCAGTCTCCCCTAATATAGCTGAAGTGCAAAGAAAGCCATCAGGGCTTTATGCAGCGGTATCTCTGTAACTTTGTATCACATTTTTTTGTGTGACACTCCTAAGTTCTTTTAAGCAGGTTATGGTCAATGTCGCTGCGTTTATTCAGCGTTGTCTACCTGTGTGTCTAGCGAATGACTCATGTGTCATTGTCTGCTGATGTTGTACATTGTTTTACAGCTGAGAATGACCAGTGACTGTAGGGGATGCAAGGCTGCAATTGAGGAGGAATGTTGTAGCATATAGATAACTAACAGAATTAAATAGTTTCAAGACTGAAGTATCTATACTTATGTGCTATATACAGCCATGGAAAAAAATTAAGACACCACTCCATTAGACAGCATAAATCTGCATTTTTAAATCCTGGTTTAGTCTTGTTTCTGCTGGCAGAAGGCTACGCTGAGCAGCAGGTTGGTTCCAGGTTCAGAATTTCTAAGACAGCAATTCGGTAAAGCGGGAGACACTAGGAACAACCAGAAACCAGCCAGGTAAAGGGGCAGAAGCGACTTTCTAATGCCAGATATGACCGTTAACTTATCCAGCAGTTTCTCATGAATTGTGGGATGACATCAAGTGACCTTCAAAGGGCACGGGAAACATTAAGTGGTGTGAAGTGCACTGCTAGGACAGTTTGTCATTAATGAGAAACAGAGACGAATCAGGCTGCAGTTTGGAAAAAAATATATTTCATTCACAGACGCACACATATAAACTGAGAAATGACTGGACCAAAAGAATGTGCTGTGGTCTCTTAATTTTTTCCATAGCTGTATATATTGCCATTCTACCCACAGGAACTGTGATGACGTCCCATTCTAAATCCACAGGCATCAATATGGAGTTGGTTCCCCCTTTGCAGCTATAACAGCTGTCACTCTTCTGGGAAGGCTTTCCACAAGATTTTGGAGTACGTCTGTGAAAATTTTGGCCCATTTATCCAGAAGAGCATTTGTGAGGTCAGGCACTGATGTTGGATGTGAAGGCCTGGCTCACGATCTCCATTCTAGTTCTTCCCAAAGGTGTTTGATGGGGTTGAGGTCAGGGCTCTGTGTGGGCCGGTCAAGTTCTTCCACACCAAATTCTCCCAACCATGTCTTTATGGGGCACAGTCATGTTAGAACAGAAAAGGGCCTTCTCCAAACTGTTCCCACAGCTGGAAGCATAGAATTGTCCAAATGTCTTAATATTCAAGCCAATTTATCTTTGCAGTAAGTTTATATTTACACAGACATTACAATACATTGAAATAAACAGTAATACAATCAAAAAGTATCACTTCCCAAATCGCTTAACAGGGCACTCCAGCCACTCCACGTCTTTGATAAACTTCACCACAAATTAGTAATTAATGCTCAATTAATTAATTAACTAAATTTGTGAATTAACTTTGTGAGATGCAGTATGATGGGTTGGTACCCCATCCTGGGTTGTTCCCTGCCCTGTGCCCCAAGACCACCCGCTCTGGACCACCCGCAACCCTGAATACGACAAGCGTTTACAGAAAATGGATGGATGGATGGATGGACATGGATGAGATATTGGTCAGTGAGTTAAACACATGGTACCCAGTTACTGCAAATACTGTGCTGACTTGAGGAGAAGTTTTGAAATGGCTAAACTGACACACTTATACCAACATAAACCATCTATTACAGCAAAAAAAAATGCATACATGTACACACACAGGTTATATAACTATTTATACACATATACATATATATGTATGTATGTATGTATGTATAGACTCACCCGCAACCCTGAATAGGATAAGCGGTTACTGAAAATTGATGGATTTATGGATATATGAAACCATATATTATATAATCCATTAGTATGGCTGAGGTTCTGCGCTGAAATACTTGCTTACTAATGTAAATGAGAGGAAGCACCCGGAAGCCTGACTGGGGGGAAGCCATTACAGATCTGTGAATGGGCTGTTGTTGCATTTCCCTCGGCCGCCGTCCAAATCCCTTCCTGATCCCTCCCCTCACAATGCAGCTCTCTCTCTCTCTCACCATAACGTTTCTCACAGTGGCGCCTCCCTCTGGAGGCATTGTGCTCCCGCCAAACAGAAAGCATTGACACATTACATAATTTTGTCATTAACATGGATTATGTCCTCGCCCCTTTTTATACACTAAGTTTTAATTTATAAGCCAGGTGTCATCTTAATTGTAAATATATATATATGGCTTTTTTCGTTTAGCCAGTATACATTAATTGTTCGTCAGATGATATTATAATTTTAAATAATTAGGTTAGTAAATAAACAAAAAGGTCACATAGACGTTGTCTTATATTGACATTTAAAACATAAACTGTACGAGGTCTCAGTCGTCATCCCCGAGGCAGCTTTCGGAACCACAGCACAGCTTCGTAAGTTTTCGGCTCGCGGTCCCCGTCTCGGACGCCGCTGGGCCGCCTCTGTGCGGCCGGAGCGCGCATGCGTGGCGCAGCCGTGGGGTGTTCGCTGGAGACTAGACGCGCACGCAGAGCGGAGGGGATGTGAAATGCGCTGGCATCCTACGGTCGCTGCCAGTGTCACCCGCCGGGGACGCCGACGATATGACACAGTGCCTCTGATCGCGCTGATATTCTCCGATTCATGCTTGGGACAGGCGGCTTACTGTTAAGAGAGAATCGGTGGGGATTGAGACAATAAAAGAAAAGAGAGCACTTGGAACAGGTAAAGAAGTGGCTTTTAAAACTTAAATAGTGCGCTTTTAAATGATCTGTGAGGCAGTGCCCTTATAGCCTTGTTGGGTCAGAGGGGCGAAGGGGTTTAGCTGCTCAGTCCGGGGTCCTAGCTGATGTTGATTAGTCAGCACTATAAACGACCAGATAATGAGATTTCTACTACACTGGAATTACTTTGCATTGATTTTAAGATAAGATTGATTCTTTTACTTCTCTCGCGGGTCCAAAATGACATGCAAAATGTAGTAATAACACGTTTCCGAAGCAGCCTTTCTAAAGTATTAATTTGTGCGTTTATATAAATTGTAATTTAATTGCTTTTTTCTAATGCTAACACTTAGAAGTCCGAACACCTAACGAACACTGGGGTAGCCTACATTAATACATTCTCCTACATTAAATACCGACCCGTGTACAGCCTAATGTAACTGATTTAATGCATTTCGACAAAGCTATTGATTAAACCTTGTATTAAATATTGAAGTACAGCGGTAGTATGCTTAGTAATAGCGAGTGAAAGAATTTCAGATTTAACTGATTAAACTGAGTTTTGTTGCCTTTTATATCTGAATCTTGCTGCCCATTCCTGTGTGTTATAAAGTAGCAAAAGTGGATGTTGTTTTACTTGTCATTTGTATTAGTTTTCGTATTTCAGGGAATTTCAGTTATCATTAATATTTTTCTGTATAATACTATAGAATGGGAAAAAAATGTTTGGACGAAGGCGATTTTATATATTGTTTATACATGTCATTAACTGTTGAACTTTTTGTTGAGCTTGTTTGTACATAACAAGAAATGGATATGACGGGAAGACTGTCTACAGAGTTCTTTAAGTTCCATCAATTCAAATCATGTGAAATAAATATATACATTCATATCTCTAAAAAATCAATATGGCGAATTTACTGTCTCGTTCTGATTTTTAAAGAGCATTTTGCATTATGGTAAGATCCCCATCGGATTCCCATGTTGCCTAGTCTCTTTTGCGAGTGAATTAATTTTTTGAGTGTCATGTCCCTACTTCCTCTATGTGTAACAGATATAGAGATTAAAAGCAAACAGAGCAGTATTTCACTTTGACCCGGCTATACAAACAGAGACCTACGGTAAGGGGGATGGGGCGGCTGTTTCATACTTTAAATAAAAGAAAAATCAAAGTTTAGATGTTCCTCTCCATGAAACATTACCCCTATCGTTATTATATTACTTGGATTTAGGTTATTTGCTGAGTAAATGTATTTTGATGCTTATTTTTATTGAAAATCTCCGATGAATGTAGAATCATTGTGTTTACTATACTAAAATAAAAATGACGAGGTGGATAGAAATGTATTACTCATCAGCATGTGTTTGCACTGCGTGTGGTTTGCACTCCCATCGTTCATGTGTGTGGTCCGAAACTTAGAGAAAGGCTTTTTTGTCATTGAAGTCGTTCGACGACGCTGGTAAAGGAGCCGGAGAGAAACGCGAGAGCGCGGAAGAGCGTGTTTTTGTGAAGCTGGCGCCGTGCCAGTCTTTCGATGTTTCCAGAATCAATAAGAATCCGGGAGTTGAAACATTCATGGAAAGATGGAAATGAGCCATAGTTAGGAGTGCGGTTCTAACTGCAAACTCATCACAGATCGTTTATACACCGCAATAAATACATAACAAAAAATCTAATGTTTCTTTATTTTATTGCTTTCATGTGCAGCCCTAACAAGCATAAGTAACCAAACAAAATACAATTTTTTTTGCATTTTTAGTTGTCTTGACTGCATTTACAGATTTTTATAAGATTGAATTTTCTCTTGTGGGGACTGAAAAAAATGGCTCCCACAACGTCAAAATAACAGGATTTTATCACAGCGTGGGGACATTTGGTATATTATGAAAACACGTAAACACACACACACACAACCACGCACGTACACATCATCATCATCATTATCATTGCACAGCATCGGTTAATCAGACTCACCGGTACACCTATCTGCATTTTATATATATGATGGTGGGAGGAATCCCACACGGCACAAAGACAACATGCCAGCAGACATGCCTGTTCTGGCAGCATGTCACCTAGCCCTATAGAGGCAGCATGTCACCCAGGAATACAGAGGCAGCATGTCACCCAGCATTACAGAGGCAGCATGTCACCCAGCATTACAGAGGCAGCATGTCACCCAGCACAATAGAGGCAACATGTCACCCAGCACTATAGAGGCAGCATGTCACCCAGCACTACAGAGGCAGCATGTCACCCAGCACTAGAGGCAACATGTCACCTAGCACTATAGAGGCAGCATGTCACCCAGCACTACAGAGGCAGCATGTCATCCAGCACAATAGAGGCAACAT
>JAODLD010000046.1:4452957-4469785 GCA_026781065.1 Mormyrops boulengeri
CCCCCCCCCCCCCCCCCCCCCCCCCCCCCCCCCCCCCCCCCCCCCCCCCCCCCCCCCCCCCCCCCCCCCCGCCTCTGTCACCTTCTTTTGCTGGGTCATGTCTATATATTCATAAAATACCACGATAATGATTTAGCAAAAATGCATGCAAAACAATATTTGTGGTTAGTCGTTAAGGAAAAATCTGTATTTTCTTGGGGTATTTATTTTAATTGATGACATTATGTGAAATGAAAATTCGGTAACACTTTACTTGATGGTAAGAAAATCTGTTTGTCCAATCAGAAACGAGATACAAATGACATAACTCACTCCGTACGTGCTCAGTTTAGTCTTTATTTCACATGTGAAGAAGGAGCACCCTGCAACAAACACACTCAGATTTGTAAGGAAAAAAATAAGGTAAGAAAGTAATTTTTTGACTTTATTTTTGCAATAGCACTGCAAGCTTTTATTTAAACTTAAATCATTTTTATTATGTGCCTATGTAAACATCTTATACAAGTTGTGAGTGGTAAAACTGTTGCCCTTAACTGCAAGGTAAACTTGTTCATGGCCACCATAGTCTGAGATAACAGTGATTCTCCAGCTGCCCACCAGGCCACTTCTCAAGCCCAGGAACCTTCTGCATTGGGTGTAAGGAACATTTCAAAGTCAAAAGAAAATTGGATGAAATGCAAAGACCAGGGTCGGGGAACCTGTTCCACGGAGGGCCGGTGTGGGTGCGGGTTTCTGGGATGGCCTGTCAATCAGCCAATAACAGTGGGTCAATCAGCCAATAACAGTGGGTCAATCAGCCAATAACAGTGGGTACCATAATGCACACCATTATTCAGTTATTAAAACTGCTGCACAGTTGCACATTTTGTTTGGTTTTATTATGATCTTTTAGTTTTAGCACATTTTAGTTGTGATTAACATACATTGTACACATACATACCCACAAATTTTGTTGAACAAAAAAAAAAAAACGTTGAACAACTTAAAATTTTGTGACATCAGTACATTTAACCCAGGAGTATGTGACTATGGGGTAAATTGTAACATTTCACTCCATGTATTTGAGTCTAAGCCATTCATTGTCTGTTTGTGATACAGAGATAAAACCTGTGCCATTTCATAGAAGACACATGCAAGTAGCTTGTGTCAAATTTGGAATGCGATTCCCTAAAAGAGCTCCAAGGTACAGTCAATACTGTCAAAAAACGTTCCAACCATCTCCGATCTGCCCTGCCGAAGGAGCAACTGAAGGAACAAGTCATGAATAACACAAGTCGAATACTGATCTCATGTTTGTTCATCATTCATAATCGTGACACATGTTCTTCCTCAAGTAGCGACTGTATTTGTTCAGGATTTGTACTTCAATAATAATGGAGTTTTTTACTAAGCATTTGAGCCCAGTCAAATAAAGTGTTAGCAAAAACTCTTATCTGCGACATTTAAGGCGAATAAGAATTCCCCAATCTTTAGTTATCAAGGACATAAATGATCTATCAGTGCCCAAAATTTAGCTTCCTTTTATAGTTCCACTTAGTTGGGTAATTAAAGCACCAATATGTGGGTTTTGGGGGAAACCGAGCCCAGCTGCTTGACAGATGCATGGAGTGTGTCGAAATGAACTTAACGCAAAGACAACTGCCAGAAACAGCTGCTTTTTCAGTTGTAGGACCTGCGTGAGATTTCAGCAATGAAATCACTACCCTGGGTATCTAATTATGGACGTAATTCTTATTATATGTTTGAATCACACCAAATTTCCTCAGAAAAACAAGTGTCACAGTTTGTGTATGTGTTCGTTTTTTAAAAAATAAAGTTTTATTGCACTGTTTTGCAATGTCGGCCCTACTTGTAAATCTGCGCACAATAGGCCTCCAATGTTTAATTAATATGAGAAAGCGCCACAAAACAGGTTGTTTTGAAAGCTGTATGGTAGGAAAATCCTGTAATGGATATGCAGCAATTAAAAACTTCTTGCAGCTGACTCAAAGTGGCAATAAAAGCGAAAGGACCCGTCTGTCTCTATGCTGACTCCATGGAGACGCACAAAAAGCCTGAAAGCAGCTTTCATGAGCGCAGGGATTAGAGAGGAAACATTTCCTACCGTCTCCTGCATGATTGCAACGACGTTTAAGCACAATCACCGCGCATAAATACTTATTAATATAGTAAAACAACGCACGATTGTGCAGGGGTAGTTGTATGCGATAAGCAAGCTATATTTATTTGTTGAACATGTTAAAATCAAAATTAAACTTTAAAGGATGGACGCCCGTGTGCGATGACGGCATGTTTATAACGCACACCGTAAGCGCCCCTGGTACTGCCTTGTGACCGGTGCTTGGAGGCGTTTTCCTGCTGTCATTTACACTCCAGGTCAATAATAAAGGCTTTATCACCAAGTATAACAGTCGTCAACAAACAGCGATTCAAAGCTCCCCGCCGATGGGATCTGTGCCAAGTAGCTCACTGCTTTTTAAATTGGGAAAAGTGGAGAAAGTGCTCGCTGTAGCAGGGCTGGAGTAAACACTCCACACAGGAAATGTTTGTCACAGTGCAATTTGGAGGTAAGTATGCACAATACGTACTTACTTAGTAAATAACTTACTTAGGTACGACGTCTTCATTCCAGCCACGATCCGTCACCGGCAGTGTAAGTTAAATTATTATATTACGTGACACATGCAAATTACAAGCAAATTAGCTTATTGACAGGAAAAACAGAAATCAGTGGAATGATCGATTCTAGAAAGTGTTTTTCATTATGCCGTTTGGACGATTTCTGTGCATGTAAAGGACTTAAACGAACTTTAAGGAACTCCGCTAACTTTTTCTCACAGAAAATCAGCAGGAGATTTTCAATCCGGACTGCAGGATCATTCATTTCATTCACTGTTTAAAAGAGCGTTGCAATGTCGACCCCGAAGGTAAGAATAAAATAATTATTTTTGTGGATTAAACCCCAGTTCAACTGATAGATCTTGATCTGATATCACTCTTACGATTACGATTATAAGTCGTATCGGTAGCTTAAATAGCCCTGTGAGGTGCAAAAATCTCAGGCACCGTGATGATCTTTTTGGGGATTGTAATTGTTAATATAGTTATTGATTCGTTATGCTGGATATTGCAATCACAGTGTCGGTCGGGACGAAGGACTCGATGGCAGGCGCGGTTGCAAAACAAGAGGTTTATTGAACTCAAAGGACAGAGACTGGAAATAAACGGGATCGCGGGGTCAAAACGGGCGGACCACAAATTAGGAAGGGTACAAGCCATTGGAAGATACGACGTCAATGAATGTACAGGCGAACACACTTATCGAAGGGAGTTGACGAGAGGCTGCTGGTAGTGATTAATAGGAGGGTTAGGAACGAGAGGTAAGACAAACGAAGAATAATAATAATAATAACGAATAATAATATTCTTTGGTCTGTCTCTTGGCCAGTCTCCTCCGTCCCACAAAGCAGGCAACACTCTCGACTTGGTATCATTCAGATCACTTCCCATGTCCAATATACTGTCTCCTCCTTTACATGTCTCTGATCATCATCTTCTGTCCTTCAGATTTCCACTTCTGACCTCTTCTCAACCACCTGTCACCCCTAAGTCGACCCACAGAAATCTGTTCTCTTTCTTCGTCTTCCCTCTCCTCTGCTATCCTGTCCTCCTTATCTCTCCCTAACTGTGCCAATCCATGTCCACTAACTGTTGAATCCGCTACCAATGACTTTCTCTCCTCTCTCCACAACTCTATTGATCAACTCTGTCCTCTGTCCTCCAAGCCAAAACGTGCTTCCCCCCCGACCCCATGGCTGTCAGAAGCCCTACGAAACAATCGGAGAGAATTAAGAGAAGCGGAAAGAAGATGGAGGAAAATGCATCACAACAGTGACCTTCTTTCTTACCGTTCTCTTTTATCCAAGTTTGCCAGTGATTTATCTTCTGCCAAATCTTCCTTCTACAGAACCAAGTTTGAAAAATCTGCATCTAATCCTCGCAAACTTTTTGCCACGTTTTCTTCACTACTCAAATCTCCATCCCCTTCCGCTTCCCCTGATCTCACATCAGAAGACTTTGCTGCGTTCTTTGAGGAGAAGATCGCCACAAGTTCCTTCCCTCTGAATGACAAGCTGCCCACCTGCTCACAACCTGCCTGCCCTGCCCAGCTTCTTGACTTAACTCCACTTTCCCATGAGGACGTGTCTCAGATCCTGACAGCCAGCAACCCCACCACATGTTCACTTGACCCGATCCCTTCTGGCACGTTGCAGCTTATTTCTCAGGATCTTCTCCCACACATCACACACTTAGTCAATGACTGGCCATGTTCCGACTGCCTTCAAGTCGGCTGTTGTCACCCCCATTCTAAAGAAACCCTCTTTGGACTGCTGAGATGTTAACCACTACAGACCAGTGTCCCTGCTCTCCTTTCTTTCAGAAGTACTGGAACAAGCAGTTTATAACCAGCTTAATATCTTTCTCTCTTTCTTCTCTTCTCCTTATACACGGGTTCTCTTGGGAAGGTTATATCTGCACATGGGCTCTCCTACCAATGTTATGCAGATGACACTCAACTCTTTCTTTCCTTTCCACCTGATGATCATCAGGTCTCAACTCGACTCTTCCTGACTGGTATCTCCTCTTGGATGACATCCCACCACCTCAAGTAAAACCCCAGTAAGACTGAACTGCTGTACATCAAAGGCAACTCATCACTGACTCTTGACCTTACCATTTCCTTCGAAAACTCTTTTATTGTCCCCTCAAAAACAGTAAGAAATCTCGGTGTCACTCTGGATGATGAATTATCATTCTCATCACACATTAGCAACCTGTCCAGGTCCTGCAGGTATCTTCTCTACAACATTAGAAGGATTCGTCCCTTTCTCACGACAGACGCTACTCAGTTATTCGTCCAATCCTTGGTCATCTCCAAGTTTGACTACTGCAACTCCCTTATGGCTGGACTTTCACTGAAGGCAACAAGGTCCTTTTAGCTGATTCAGAATGCAGCTGCGAGACTCACCTTTAATGTTTCTAGATTCTCACACACCACACCTCTTCTAAGGAACATGCACTGGCTCTCTGTGGCTGCCTGCATCAGGTTCAAATCCCTAACACTTGCCTTTAAGGCCAAGACTGGAACAGCACGTCCTTACTTGGCAACACTGATCAAGAATCGTGTCACTCCTCGTCCTCTCAGAGCTTCAAGCACTGCTTGTCTGGAACCACCAACACTTAAAAGAGGACGACATGCATCAACACATTTTGCAATGTTGGTTCCTCAGTGGTGGAACGAACTTCCTCTTGCCATAAGAACAGTTGAGTCCCTTGCTGTCTTCAAATGTTGCCTGAAGACACACCTCTTCAAGGAGTATCTAGGAGACTAATACCACTCTTACTGTCCACATTCTCTCCATTAAAAAAAAATAAATAAATAAATAAAAAAAAATCCCCTTAACAATGTTTGTCAGTTTTTCCCTAACAAGTTTTTCATACGACGTACTTAGTGGTAACTTTGGTTTCAGTGACAGTTGTTGAATTTAGGTCTAGCTTTTAGCTCAAAGAACAGTCATGGACTACTAAGCACTTGTTGTAAGTCGCTCTGGAAAAGAGCGTCTGCTAAATGCCGTAAATGTACATGTAAATATTAGGCGTGACTTGTTAAGACCACGCTGTTCTGTCGAGTTGAGCTACTTTGTTGGGTTAGGCTACCGCAGTGCTAATCGATAACCCTAACCACCAAACCCCCCCTAAAACCCTAACCCTAACCTTAAAACCCCCCTAAAACCCTAACCCTAACCCTAAAACCCTAACCCTAACCCATAAAATCTAACCCTAATCGCAAGATGGTGGAACTGCACATGAGCAGAAAGGCTCGATAGCACGTCTCGATAGGTAGCTCAACTCGTCAGAACACCGGCCCTCCCAGGCCCCTACTGGTTGGGTTGACGCATGCGCATAGAACAAAGAAACGTTTTTCATCCTATTTCAGTGTAGTTTATCTGTTTTTGTGTTTGTAAATCAAAATGTCCTACACATATACTTGTGCACGATCTATGTGTCATAATTGTTAAATTTATAATGGATTAACGTTTAATACATTTTGAATTTTTTTCAGTTCAAAGTAGGCCTATTACAGTTTATGCATCAAAATTCACACAACATAAACGCAAATAGCTTTTTAATTGACATTAGCAGTTGTCTACGATTATTAGTCAAAGTCGTGCCTAGATATTTATTGATTACTTTTAAAATCTGAAGCATTCTGGATATTCTTCATGGTATAATAGTGTTGTAAACATCAATCACATTATCTATTGCATTATTCATTCAGGATACATGAAACACATTAACATCAGGACTGAAATAGTACTGAAGCAACATTGTTACATGATTTTTTATTTTATTTTATCCTCTATTGCACATGTGGGATCCTAAGAGTGTCGAGGCTTGAGAATGGCACATTGTTCCTTGCATGTGTGAATCTGAAGTGGCCTGAGAGCGGCGTGGCCTGAGCAGGGCGGCTGTAGCCGTATATTATTATGGGGGGGGCATGCCAGGGAGGACACGGGAGGGTCTGGACGTGATAAAATGTCATTAAGATTTTCAGTTTATCAAATAAGATAAAAACAATATGCATGTATTACATGGTAACTACCGATTAAACCCGGTCAGGATTATAAGTTATTTGCGGTAGTGGAAAAGCATGTCCTACGAGGTGGTGTGAATGCTGGCTTTAGAGAATGTGGACCTGCTGGACACGGCTGGCGAGCTGGTCTCCCTCAGCGGCCGTGAGCGATCCATGGAGCCGGCCAGCAGCCTGCTGAAGGACCGGCACAACTACATCCTCGTCCGCGTCACTCGTGAGTCTCCAATCGGCAGCCGATCTCCACTTACATACATAACCATGCGTTATTCTCGGCTAGGCCTATTTGAAACATAATTGAAAAGCAGCATGGATTTTTAAAAAAATATTTCAGAATAAATCAAATACATTATGCTTCTATGGTAGTTTGTAGCAGTAGAATTAAAAACTGAAATTTATTAAAACACTTTCTTGCCTTTTATCATATTCGGTTTTTAATATTTTATTACACTAATTCATCAGTTTTGTTTGTTGCTGGCCTGTGTGCACCTATGTGCTTTTTTTTCTTAATAACTAAATTAAACAATAACGTTTCACTGTGTTTAGCCGTGGAAGGTCCAGAGGGGAACAGGAGCGAGCCCCTCCTACGCGACGTGGGGAAGAGCCATCCCGCATTGGCAGGTAAACCGCCCAACGATCGAGGTGCAGACACAGTAACCGGCCACACGCAAGCTGTTCGCCTCGCACTTTTTTTCTCAGCGGGAGATTGCCCTAATTTGGCGTCTCGGTGACAAGCTGGCCTTTTAAGCAGGAGTGACGATAGCAGCTGCAGAGCAGGGATTTGCTCTGCTCAGTGGATGCCTCTCGGTCGTGTGAGGTGAGCCCCTGGATTTCAGCTCTGTCTAAAGAAACATCCTTAGGGATTGGACTGAGTCAGCTCCTCCAGGCGCAAAAGGGGAAAGGTCACTTAAAGCATGATTTTGGAACCGTACGCAACCCCCCTGCCCCACTAGTGAAACCAAATCAGACACGTAGCCATGAGTCTGCACCTTCTTCGAAATTTGCTGCAGCCCCCCGCTTGGCAAGATGTACTGAGCATTATGAAAGCCCTCCCTCCCATGAAATTAATTTCTGGCCTCAGGTCTGACCCATCTCACAGCATGAAGGGTAGCATGGTGGTTAAGTTGACAGCTCTGTCGCAGGGCTGCCAACTTTCACGCATCTGGCGTGACGCTCATGCTTTCAGACTCTCACGCAGGAAATCTTACGGGAAATCTAGATTATTTCACTATAAACCTAAAATTAGCTGCATCAAAAGCATTGGGGTAGTTTGCAAACCCTACAGACTATTTACAAGGTAATAAAACTCTTACATACATGTAAATGTGTGTGAATCTGTGTGCAGACTTGTCTTGAATTGAAAATTGCACTGCAGCCAGCTGACCAAAGTTGGCAGCTCTGATATTACTGCACATTTGCAGAGTTGGAGGTTTGAGTAGCACCTCTTTTCTGTGTTGTACAGTTTGCATGTTCCCACTGCATTGCATACATTTCCTCCTGCAGTACAAAGTCATGCAGAAATGCTAACTGGTGTCTCTAAATTGCCCGTAGAGTCTGAGTGTGTGCTTGTGGCCTGCAATAGACTGGCAAAACAGGATGTATCCCAGCCTTGTGCGCTATGTTGCATGGGATAGGCTCCCGATCATTCTCCCCACCCCCACCCCCCCGCCACTCATGACCCTAACCAGCATTTTTCTTTAGAACATAGATGGAGTAGTTAATGACTACGCAGTTTGATTTAAACACTGGGTTGTGGGATTTATAATATTTAATGTTTGACAAATAACTAAAGCGCCTTTGAAAGTTAAATGACTGAAATTTTTATTTGATGACACACCCAGGATGATTAAATATGTCCCCAGAGGAACAGGATAGAAGATATTAATCAGAGACAATAAAGTAATAGAAAATATTGAAAAGTGCCATGATTCAATATGCTGCGTTCCTCTATGAGGAAAAAGTTTGTGGACTATCTGGACTGATCTGAATCCCTACTTTAATTGATGCTAAAATGTAATATGACGTTCACTTAAGCCGTAATAATTAAAGGCTTGATTAAATAACACACAGTCATACATCATGTCTTAATTGAACACATTTTCAAATGTTCACATTCCAAGCTGGTAAAATTTCACTTTATGGACAAAAGTATTGGGTCACCTGGCTATTGCACCTACTGGAACTTTTATGACATCACATTCTAAATCTACAGACATCGATATGGAGCTGGTCCCCCTTTGCAGCTAAAACAGCTGCCACTCTTCTATGAAGGCTTTCCACAAGATTTTAGAGTGTGTCTATGGGAATTTTTGCCCATTCATCCAAAAGGGCATTTCTGAGATGAGGCACTGATGTTGGATGTGAAGGCCTGGTTCGCAATCTCTGTTCTAGTTTAGAGAACCGTTCCACATCACTGCTGTTTTTGGGATGCTTTGCACCAATGGTTTGCTTCCCGTCAAAGGCTTTCAGTGGCCAGTCCATATATACCGCTTAAACCACTCCATTGTAGATTTATTGCATTGGTTTTGGGGGTCAGAGCATCGTAGCTGCGCCGTGGTTAGCAAATTCATCAAACACCTCTGGACACCAGGGTTCGAGTTTCTGCCACGGCTCTATGTATGTGGTGTTTGCATGTTTTCCCCATGTCGTTGTTGGGTTTTCCGGTCCCCCCCTCCCACACAGTCCAAAAACATGCTAAGGTAAATTCTATAGGTGGGTGTGCCCTGTAATGGGTCGATGCTCTATTCTGGGTCATTCCCAGGGTTGTGCCTGTTGCTTCTGGTATAAGCTTTGGACTCCATGATCCTGTCTAGGACAAGTGGGCATGGAAAATTAATGTGTTTGGGGATCAGTGTTATGCTGCTAGACTTGTCTTTTACTAAGCTTGAGATTACATACAGACACCTTGATGTCCGTCCTAGTGAGTCCAGGACTTCCCAGGAATCATGGCAGTGGACACCCTGGACAGTATCAGTTGAATCTTGTTTACGTGACACATAGTAGTGGTGGGGAGGTGGGGGTGAGCTGAGATTAATGGGCTGGATATGGGATGAAAATGTTGGAAATACGATTATGAGTGCTGATGTGACTTTGAAAGGGATCTTTAATCTGATCGTCTTCAGTAAATATCCTGCTGTATCAGTAAGTTGAACTGTATGCTTGTATCCTGTTGCAGCCTCTTAAGACTGATAGCACTGGCAGTAGGAATAAATAACATTTATGTGGAAGAAGGGCCTGTCCCCGTGTGACACTGCAGACCTTAGGAAATGTGAGGGCCGTGCACGTGCCTGGCCACGCACAGCCGTACTGGAAGCTGTCCTTCTTAAGGCAAGTGCAGTGAGAAGGCAGAGAAAGTCCCCAAAGGCAGATTTTAGAGGATACGCTATAATTACAAACAAACACCGGAGACGCCACATGAACTGGCTTAACGTTCAAGTAATTTTATAAATAATGCAAAATAACTGGCAGATGAGGACTATCGGTCATGCTCCTGTCAGACGCTGCCTTGGAAAGCTCGCTGTTTTCATGACAGTCATCCTGCAGTTTGCTCTTCATTGTTCCGTTATGTAAATGGTAAATTGTACCGTGTGTGTTTCAGGATTTCCATGAAAACCAACCGGCAGCCTCTCAGCTGGCATTGCTTTTAAAAACAGGCATCACTACAGATTGTGTGCATTTATTTGCTTGTTTTTTTTTTACACCACATGTATGGTTTCTGAATTCACTAAATTAATGATACTTTATTCATACACAATGTGAGCTAATGGAAGAATATGTCCATCATCTGGCAGAGCTGCTGAAGAGGCTGGCGAACCCACACAAGGAGCGAGACAAGCGGGGCTTGGGATCCAGGAAGTCCAGACAGCTGAGGGACACGCCGACCAATCACATGACCAAGTCCAAGAGCCCCAGGCGGGCTGGCGGCACCCTATCCAAGAGCTGACTGGGAGATGGAGAAGAGGAGGATACCCCCCCTCCCCCCCAAAGGACATGGGTCCAATTACCATTTAAAAGCTGAACAAATGACACGTCCTAAAATGTGATCATAATCTTCCCGATCGACTTTGACGCTATTGCCGTCCCCTCGAACAAAATAGTCACCCTGACCTGTACCGGTGAAATATGCAACTGTTTTGTTGTCAGATGTGCTGCAAAACAAAGTAAAATAGTCAATTACTAGTGGATTTATAGTCTGTTTCCACAGTGTATAGCTGTGGAATACCCATAACCCATAACCACAGCTGTTAAAATGAATTAGAGTGTATGCGGTCATTCACTCTCCATGTTGATAGCAGCGGGTGGATTGAGGGGCAGGATTGGCTCAGCGGTTTTGAACCCTGTCGTGTCACAGGCAGGTGCCTGTCCGCCCTGGCTATAGCTCAGGCCGGGACAGTGAGTGTCACCCCCCCCACGCCCCAGCCATGCAGATGAGTCGCAGGTTGCTCCTGCAGACCCTTAGCTCACAGGGCAAATTATAACCCATCCGGCAAATTAATGACTAAACCCAAAGACAGCAGCCGCTTAGCCGGACTTAACCGGTTGAGGTTTAAATGACATGCCGGTGACGTGAAAAAACATTGAACAACCTCTCCTGGGCTGTATTATGTTTCCTAGAGTTTGTACGGGTGTATAAAATGTTTCGTCTCGCCCTCCTGTCATATAGCTTCTCCTGGCCCCTAAATACCTAATACAGTAGATGATAAGGAAATTGATCAATGACAATATTGTTCAAGGAAACAAACAAGTTATATGGATGTCATACAGTAGTGGAGCCAGAAATCTTAAGGAGAGTGGGCCAGCAGAACATCACATGGGCCAGTCCCAGAATTCACTTGGCGACAAAATAACACTACAAACCCAACTGTGTATCGTTTCATTAATCAGTTTTTACTAAGACCAAATGAATAAGAGAAATAAAAATCTATTTGTCTGTGAACAGCACATTTCCTCTGATTGATCTAAACACACACACACTATATGGACAAAAGTATTGGGACTCCTGGCCATTACACCCACAGGATATTTTATAACATCCCACTCTAAATCCATAGGCATCAATATGGAGCTGGTCCCCCCTTTGCAGCTATAACAGCTGTCACTCTTCTGGGGGGGCTTTCCACAAGATTTTGGAGTGTGTCTGTGGGGATTTTTGCCCATTCATCCAGAAGAGCATTTGTGAGGTCAGGCACTGATGTTGGAAGCGAAGGCCTGGCTTGCAATCTCCGTTCTAGTTCATCCCAAAGGTGTTAGATGGGCTTGAGGTCTGGGCTCTGTGCAGGCCAGTTAATTTCTTGTTTTGTGGACCTTGCTTTGTGTACTGGGGCACAGTCATGCTGGAACAGCAAAGGGTCTTCCCCAAACTGTTACTACAAAGTTGGAAGCATAGAATTGTCCAAAATGTCTTGGTATGCAACTTTGTGGGAACAGTGTGAGGAAGGCCCTTTGCTGTTCCAGCAGTACTGCATCCCAGTGCACCAAGTCCCTGTGGGTGTAATGGTAATCATTTTATTGTACTGTATCGCTCACTGTGAACACGGAATGAGGTCCATCTGGGTGGGCTCAGGCCCTGCAACTTAGCACAGCCGCGGCGCCCCTTAAGCACAGCCATGCCACGCAGCACAGCCACGGCGCCCCTTAAGCACAGCCATGCCACGCAGCACAGCCGCGGCGTCCGCTTATTGCTCAGACGGATGCCATCTGGGCTAATGGATCCCGATGTTTTATTGCCCCTGACCCGTCATTAGACTTCTCTTATTTCGACTTATGGGTCTTGGCAGTCTCAGATTTATAATTACCGCCGTTCATACTGAAAGGACATTTTCTTACTCTGTAATAATTGTGGGAGGTGCAGCGCCGCACGTACACCATCGGTGTGGTCGCCAGGGGCGTGGAATCTCCAAGGAAGCTTAGCCTGGTCACCCTGCAAACACAGACACAAATCTAAAGACAGAATCTTTAGTAACACTTGATAAAAGTCTTATGTGAATCGGTACCGCAGTCGCAGTGTCGTAATAGATTTTCTCACACTATGTCCAGTTGCCACAGTCTTGGAAAATTTGAATAAAAGTGTAAATATTTGTCTTATCTGAGTTTGACTCTTCTTTTTTCTTCTGCATTCCATTTCTGACTTAATATCCTATTTTTAAAAAGTGATTACCTGCACGCCCTTGCTCAGTGGCCAGTAATGACCAGCGGCATTAAAGCTGTTTGTACGTTACATTATTTATTGTGCCAAATGACTTTTCAGAGAGGTGGGGCTTGTGATATGTCATTTTATTGGATATTCGTTCCTTACGTGTTTGATGGGCTCCAGGTTACTGGTGTCCGAGAGGTCTGTCAGAAAGGAGGATGAATAGTCACCATGTTCGGGGACAGTTGGGTAAAAACACTTGCCAATCAGCCAAAACTAAACCAATCGGCTTGCCCGAGGATATGTTCTGTTCCTAAGAGCCTGCCATACACACTGAAAGTGTATATGCAGTTCACCTTTTGAAACCCATGGATGATGTCACTAATGCTAAGTGAACAGTGTTAGTTTTCGCTGTGCTTGCACAATTTGATCGATATCGATCATTGGACTCTTACGGAGGTACGAACACCGATGTCAGCATATTTAACTGCACATTTCCACTTGTGTCCATGTTGAAATATTATAAAAATATTTATTTTAATAGCTTTAAAATAAAAATGTCTCCTCAAAGTCAAAATAACAGGATTTTATCACATTGAGGGGACATTTAGGCCCCACAATGTAATATACAGACGCTCCTCTGCTTACGAACCTTTCAGACATACGAATGAAGAGGACTGTAAGTCCTTAGGCTCCCGTTTCCTGTCCGCAACATCAGTTTTTTTTCTGCGTGCCAATTCTGCCTAGTACGACTTCTGGCCGCTACTCCCGCTGTGCAGCAGCGTAGCGTGTGTACTCCCAGCATCCTAGTTCTTTGTACTTGCGGATACCTTTAAAATGATGTTGAATAACGACTTACGGACATTTCAAGTTATGAATGGCTGTTTGGAACACAACTCATTCGTAAGTAGAGGAGCGTCTGTATACACAAGCCCCCTCCCCCCGCCCAACACACACAGATGTGGACTTTGGACATTCACCCCTAAAGAACAGTGGATGTTAAGATGCATTGACAAAAAAGCATGTCCCTCAATATAAGTCTGAAAGAATTAAAGACAGTGTAGTAAGAAAAAGATTATAACTATATAGTTTTGTAACTTTAGGTCACTTGAAGTTCTTCAGGTACACCAATACCCATTTGGGTCTGTCCTTTAGTTGTGTGGCTTTGTTAACTGAAACAAGCTACTTTCAAATACTTTTTGTTCACTAGCTATGATTGTGTTAAGCGAAATGAAGAAGGGCCTCACACTGGTCTTTGCCTGAGGCCTCTAAATCACTAAAACCACCCTTCATAATTCACCTGCAATTGTACAATTAAGAGAAGAGACTATTACCTGGAGATGAAACGGCCTAAAATTTTATACAGACCAAAATTATCCCGTTCATCAGTATTATCGCTGTATTGTTAAAACATGCTGAAAATGTTCAAAAGGTAGCCTATTAAAACACAAAGTAAATTATCACGCCAACTTTGATATTGAAAACCACAAATAAAGCCGCATTATGCAATTTTTGTTTGCCCACGCATTCTAATAATAACACTGCCAATTCCTCATTTAATATGAGAACCATATGATATGTGAAAACCCACGTTCCATGCTGCGCCTGCGCACCTGCGTCTGCAAGACTTAAATTTGGTTGATGGTGGACGGTATTTGCTCTGAGTTTTTCAATTCACTGTAATCAACCACTGCATTAATAATAATTTAAAACTGAGATGGTAATACTAACCATCGGGAATTTTATCGTGAATCTGGTAACCGTTCCATCCCACACATCCATCCCATTGCAGAATATTTCTTTCAACATCAACTCGACAGCCTATACAACGTTCAGAACGATCAAAAAATAAAAAAACAATAATCCTTGAGGCGGAAATGTTGAACTTTTTAATGTTGAATTAATACGATCGACGTTTTTATTTTCTAAGACTAACAGACTAACATCTTAATTCGTGTCTAAGAAAATTCGAGGTTGGCCTATTTCATGAAACCGACATAAAAAAAAATAAGAAATAAACTGCTCGAAAAGCTAAGACATTTGTTAGGTCAAAATGTTATTTTTTGTTTTCTTCTTCCTATAAAAACACGCACACAGTTAAACAATCCAGCATTTAAGTACTTCTCTAGTAGGTATGTATGATGCATAATTTCGCCGCATAACCTAAAGCAAATAGGGGTTTAGCGCAGCGCACACAGGAATCCCCCTCCTGTCTCGTTATCAGGTCCGGATCGGGCTGCTGCTCGCTGTCCCCGCACAGCGGATCCGGAGTGGCGGTGTCTTTACGCCACATATAACCCCCATTGCAGGCTAAATGACACCTTTGGACTGGTCTCGGCCACCCGCAATGTGGGTTCAGGTTACATTCAGTGCAAACACCGCTGTTGCATAACTCGCTTTACCCCGGAAATCTCCTGCAATAAAACAGAAAATATTGTTTATTAATGCTGAAAGACGTGGCATACACGTGTTGAATCGTAATGCCATTATGTCTAATATGTTATTATGTCATTTCCTTTCATCAAGATATACAGCGACCTGATATATTTGCATAAGCCCTGGAAGAAGTATTAAGTTAGGAGTTTGTTAACCAATAGCTAAAGGAGGGGTGATCCTGGACCTGTGGCGGAGAAAGGGTCTAGTCAAAATTAGTCTTGCGGGAGCTGGGGCATAATTTGAGTTTGTTGCGTTAAAAATTTATTGTCTTTTTCCTTGAGATTTGAAAATGGCTGCGTCGCAATTTGAATCGTTGGAGAAGACATTGGAAAAGTATCTTCCCTTGGATGAACTAAAAGAGGTTAGACGTATCTTATTCGGGGAAGGAACGCAGTAAGTACGATACATAAAGTACTGAGTGCGTCTTCAGAAACTTAACTACAAACCCCAGATTGCATTTACATAAGGTGAGTATTGTGAAAATGGGGGCACCTGCCAAAATGGGACAGTTAATCCTTGCAGTTAATATATGTGGTTAGTAATACTTTGTTTTCTGTTCTATATAGTATACAAGGGGCATTAATGTATTTATAATGCTGTCAAGTTGGGATTCAAGACACTGAAATGATTTTCCCAGAAAGCAAATTTTCAGAAAGTATCCCATTTTAACAATGCTCACCCTACCTATTTGCATGAAAAAGTATAGTAGCCCTTTATATGATCAGGGCTTCTGTTTTGTAGTTTTTGTATATTGGTTATTCATGACATAGAAACTTCTTGATGTAGATGAAGTCCTCTAGCATGTCTATGAGCCGAACCGCTATATTCACCTCTAGTGAATAAAAGGGTAAAATGCATTTTAGCATTTAAGTTACGGTGATACTGTAGTGCATTTTAGAAATACAGTGTTTGTGCAAGCGATCAGTCAGGGAAGATAACTTGTGGTTTTGATTAAGCAGTAACTGGCCAGTATATAAAGCAGAGTTTGAGAACCTGTTCCACGGAGGGCCTGTGTCAGTGTGGGTTTTTGGGATGGCCTGTCAGTCAGCCAGTAACAGTGGCTCCCCAGGACTGGAGTTGAGAACCACTGCTTTATTATTGGCCAATTGAGAGGTCATCCCAAAACCCCGCACAGACACCGGCCCTCCATGGAACAGGTTCCCCAACCCTGATATAAAGGGTCAGACATAATGACTTCTTGATACCTGATGAATACCTCTTATGTAAGAATACATAAAGCACACTTGACTTCTGTAAGTACAGTATGAAGGCCTTACTGTAGGTCTATAACATTACCAGCAACCGTTGCTACTATTCCCTGTCATACAGAATGCTTTCATTGCTCCCGCCAATAGCTTTAGTTAGCATTATGGGCTGTTACAGAAGGTCCTGCCCCTTCCACAGGACGCTGGAGCTGCCTCAGTGTGCGCAGGAAGCGGCCAGGCAGCGGGACTTCCAGCTGCTGGGCTGCCAGTTCGGAGCTGTGCGTGAGCAGCTGCGTCCGCCACGCACCGTACGCGTAGGCCTCGTGCAGAACGCTGTGGTCCTGCCCACCAGTGCCCCCATCATGGATCAGGTGAAGCACCCATCTAAGCACGGGCTGCCATGGT
>JAODLD010000046.1:4516245-4530021 GCA_026781065.1 Mormyrops boulengeri
AAACACATGCATGCGGGCAGAAAACACACAGAGAAACACATGCATGCGGGCAGAAAACACACAGAGAAACACATGCATGCGGGCAGAAAACACACAGAGAAACACATGCACCCACACACACAAACATAATGACACACTCATGTGGGCACAAACACACACACACACACACACACACACACACACACACACACACACACACACACACACACACAAACTCAAAGACACAATTACGTGGGCACAAACACACACACACAAACACAAAGATACACTCACAGTCCCCGTATCCATATCTTTGTGGGGACTCTCAATTCATTTCTATAGGCATAACCCTAATCCCAACAATGACACCTTAACCCCCCCCAGCCCTAACCTTAACCATAACCTTAACCCCCCCCCAGCCCGAACCTTAACCATAAGTGACCAAACGAAATACGAGACTTTTGGCATCTTTTGGTTTTTTGACTGCAGCCACAGATTTTTATAAAACTGAGGTTATCCTTGTGGGGACCGAAAAAATGGTCCCCACAATGTAAAATAACACACATCACATTGTGGGGGCATTTGAACAACTAACAGCAACAGGTTGCAGAGCCATGCCCGGAAGGGTGGGGGCAGGTTCAAAATCACTTCAATATTTAGACGTATAATCCATATTTACTGAGACATTAATGCAGTAACGCAGCTGACTGGTGGGACTGGGGCGTCCTCATGCTGAATTATGCAGAAATAGTCAAACACAGTGAAATGAGAAACAGCAGGATGCTGCCGGACGTAATTCATTTTCCGTAGCTGAAATCCAGAGCAGCCGCACGGGTATTTTCAGCTCTCAACCTTGTTATGGTTCCTGTCCAAAGCTACAACAGAAGGTATGTATCCTCTTGTCTGCTACCCTGCCTTTCATGAGGCCCACAGACATTTTTTTAAAACTTTAATTCAAATCTTATGTCATCTTTAAACTTAAACAAACTGTTTCGTACTTCCCATGAGATATTCACAGACTGGCATCAGAAACATGCTAGTTCACCGGAGACTGGAGGTGGGGGGACTGAGCTCCACCCGTGGCAGCCGGGGATGGGACAGAAAGCTCAGATGGAGTCCTGCTCCTAGCTCCACACCACCATCAGAGGCTAACAAGCCATGGGGCTTATAGAAAATACCGGAGAAAATCACCCCATGACAGGCGGAGCAGAAGATTTCATAAAGGAGTCCATTTCTAAAATTTAGGAATAAATCAGTCTATAGAATGGAGAATGAATACAAGAATGCTGCGGGGGGGGGGAGTGCTATACAGTGCCAAAGCTTTTTATTATCGAGTTTCCCAGAATCCTTAATGTAGAGACTAAAACATGCATATGTGCGGAGCTACATCACATACATATGGGCACACAAACATCAAAGGAAAATATATATCAAAGCAGTGGGTAAATTCACACAGCCTAAACACGCAATGAGCTTTTATGGAAAATTTATCAAGGCATGTGCTGTAAAATGAGACGCCAATGAATCACTAGAGGTCCTCCTGAACATGAAATGTCTTCTTTGTGAAGCTCCGTTCAGGGTTACCTTTTGGAGAATGATGTTTATCATGATTATGTTATGGTGCCATTGTTCACCCCTATTTAATGCTGCTAAATCAGGATTGGACTCCCTGTCATAACACCACCTGGAGAAAAAAGTGGGGGAATCCCAGCCTTGGTTGGAAGACAGACAAAGCAGGAGCCCATGAGGGCTTACTGTGTGTCGATGGGCGGCTGCCTTGAGCCACACCCAGCCAGGTAAACACTCCTCTCCACCTGTCTCCTGGGATGCTACAATGGAGCCTCGTACTAGTATTGGAGATACATCTGCTCAGATATCCCATTAGCCCCTGCACCCCCACAGCCAGAATCAGTGCTGACGGAAGGTTCCGTAACAAGTTTCGCGTTTTATTTGGCGCATGCGCAAACACACACTGAACATCTGCGCGGTGAAACGCCTGTCCATCTGCTTCCAGGATTATGCATAAAAGGAAATACATAACATAAAGGAAAAAAACAGAACATAAAATGTTGAGCATAAATAAGATTAAGATTACAATAACAATAATTGAAGGCGGAGAGGGTATCTGCAGATGTAAATGAAGATGTATAAATGGCAGGCCGGGTAAAGCAGTGACGTGTTAGCTGTCGGAGTCCTCGTTCAATATAGGGACAGCCTGAGGGTAACGATAACAAAAAGCTAAACTGCACGTACGTGTCGGAGTGTGTGCACGCATGCAGCACAATGCCCACTTCACAAACTAGCTCCAAAATAAGGAGGTAGGGTTACCCAGTTAGGAATATGATACTTGCTTTAGGGGTGGAATACTTGACTTCTAGTCTTACAAAAAGCAGCAAAACAACTTCCTCATTTGAGTGACAGTGAAGGGCAGCGGAGAAGCCTCCCCATGCGAAACTGCCCTTTCAAAAATAGGCTGTTAGTTTTTTTTTTTTTTTTTTTTAATACAGTGATTCAGATGTTTTCAGTAACATTGAAAATAGCTGATTACCAGTCATCGTCATATTTAGACTGAAGGTGCAAAGTTAACAATACTTAATTTTGGCATAATGACAGCAGAAAGCCCCCAAAACAGAGCAGAGCTTCTTAATCGTTTACTTCTACATCAAAATAATAAAAATGAAATATGAATTATTTTACTTTCTAGCACAACCAGCATATCCACAGGTACCCCCGTGAACATCCAGATGCTAGTGGCTAAAATGCTTCTCAGCCCCCGAATCAGTCGCCTGCTCACACGCTGACCCACCTGCTGGGGCGTCCCGCACATCATCTCCCACGTGCTGTACTGGTCGGTCGCCTGCCGGAACAGCCGCACGGAGTCCGTGAAGGCTGGCGTCTGCACCTTGCACTCCTCCGACAGGCCTGTGCAGATGGAGAAGGTCGGCGATAACGTTAGAGGGGTCATTCAAGACGCCACTTCCAGAGCGGGGTGAGGGACCTGGATTAACACACAGAGTTAACACCCTGAACTGCCATGCCGTTTTAATGGCACACCAGTTACAGGTCATTAACATCTTTGTTGTGAGTACTCTCCATACAACCTGTCTATTCTCTCCGGGAGCTGGTCTCACTCTCAGCACCCTGTTCTGAGCTACAGGAGGGACTGGTTTTACTGGCAAACCTTCACTGCCCCTTTGGAATTCCTGAAGACTTATGGACACCAGAAAAAAAAAAAAGGTTCTGGGACCTTTGATCCTGGAATGTTCGCCATCTTCAAGAATCCACCTGGCTTAATATATCACAAATCATCATATTTATTAATCCCAATTTACTGAATTAATTTCACAAAGCACAAAGGTAATCCCAAAACAGAATGTCTTGCTGATCTCCTGTAAAATTTCTGAAGGGAATTTTAAAATCAGAGGACAAATACTTTCATGTTAAGAGTTTACAGAGAATAATGGTGTGAGAAAAAAAGGATGACAATGGGCAGACCTGTTAAGTGCTAAAATAACAGTCAAAATATCAGCCCATTATGGCAGTAGAATGCAAAAGGAATTTCTGAACACACAACTCATCAGCCTTTAAAGGGGCTCTGTGGTAGATCCTATGCAGTATCGGCTAGTCTAATGTTTAAGCATAGTGTATAAATAACAGGCATAAGTTTGAAATATATATGTCGTATACATGTACATTCACATTCCAAAGTAAATCGATCAATAACACACAAGTGAAACGGCGAGTTCTGAATTCGACTGGCAAACATACGTCTCAGTCATAAGCTGCAGTTTCATCTCCAAAACGGAAGTGATAATATTTGCCATGGCAACGCCAACACAGAAAACAAACAGTAACTAGCAGGAGATCCTTCAGACTCAAGCTCAGGCAACTGTGAGGGAAGGAGCAGACGGGGGGGCATCCAAGTATGAAAAAAACAGAAGGGGTCAAGAATGCATGTGCTTCACTGTCAGATTCAAGGTCCAAGACAGAAACCAGCTGGGTACCAATATAGATCAGTTCAAAGTTAAAGCACATTTAACGTTAAAATGTCTTGGCTCAAAAATTCATCACAGAAGAGCAAGACATAATTCAGTGAAATGTTACAACATACACCAAAGTCTTTTTACAACTTTTGCCTGTGTTTTCCAGTTGTTTTTGTAAGCATGGTTTACAGAGACGCAGACCTCAGGGTCCCTGCATTCCAACACTGGACGATGCTGAATGTGACTTGCGTCTGCAGCTGGATGCTCGCATTCAGGAAGCTTAACAGACCCAAGTGGAAGGCAGGGTAAAAACACCAAAACAGGGCTACATCAACAGAAGGCGGCGCTGAAAGACCCAAACAGCCCCTCAAACAAACACCTAAATGGGGCCACCACACCCTGAATTTTCTGGGCTCTGACAGAAAGAAGTGATCTAGTGATATATATAGTGAGTTCTATATGTGTGTGTGCCTATGTTTAGGTTTCACTAAATAAATATTGTGAAAATATCCTCACAAACTATAAAATCTTAAAAAATACAATTTAGGAGATCACAATAAGGCTTTCTTTAACTGCCTTTTATACAAAAGTCCAACAGGAATGTGAGCATGGATAGTATAAATATGTGAAGTGACGGGAAATTGCCATAAAGTCAGGAATGCTAACATGTGCGTGTGTATGTGTGTTATGTTTATATTACATTGTGGGGACCAAAAGGCCCCCACAATGCAATAAAAACCTGTTATTTTCACGTTGTGATGACCCATTATTCAGTGAATGAAAATAAAAAACTAGCCAAAACTCTCATATTTTGTTTGGTTGCTTATGGTTAAGGTTAGGGCTGAGTAGGGGGTAAGGTTAGGTTAGGGCTGGGTAGGGGGGTAAGGTTAGGTTAGGGCTGAGTAGGGGGTAAGGTTAGGTTAGGGCTGAGTAGGGGGTAAGGTTAGGTTAGGGCTGAGTAGGGGGTAAGGTTGTGATGTTGGGATTAGAGTTTTTCCCCATAGAAATGGTTGTGAGTGTCCACCTATGAATGCATTCAGGATTGTGTACCACAGTGCTTGCTGTGCATTTGGGAGAGTGTGTGTGTGTGTGTGTATGTGTGTGCGTGCATGTATGTGCGTGTGTCCCCCTTTGTGTGGGACCAAGTTCTGCGAATGTCAATCCATTTCTAGAGGAAAAACACAGGAAGTGAGCAGTGAGAACGGCAGGAAACAGGACGGACACGTATCAGCTATGAAAACGCCGCAGGAGGAGATTTCGGGCTGCGCTGGTGGGAGGCTGCGCTCAATCGGCAAAGAAATCCTGTCGTCCTAGAAGATGAGATAACTGCTGTGCCGTACCAAACTTTGATTTACATTTATTTAATTTCGCAGATGCTTTTGTTGTACAAGTGAGGCAAACGGCACATTACAAACACGCTCTCTGCCCTCGCCTGCAGCTGTTGCAGTGCACATACTGGGCTCGGAATGGCATTACGACGAACTGAACACCATAATTAATATTTAACTGAAAACTGCATTTCCTGTACGTGATGTGTAGCAAGCAAAATAACCAGTGACCAGTTACAAACATATTAACAATTTAGCCCTTAAGGCATCAATAACAAAAGCCTGTTTTATTTTTTAACAGAATCATTGTTCCTCTCAAACTTAAATGATCCTAATTTTCCGTAATTTCAATGGATGCATTAGGAAGCAACAGCTCCATTAAGAGTGACTCATGTCATAGTTGCGTAACCTTCAGAAACAAACACTTAAGGACGTTGGGTGGGAGTGAAACACTTCTGATTAACCTCTAATCCTCAGTCATACCTTTCTTGTTAACACTCCGGAGGAGTTAAAGTCACAGCGTGTGTTATTGTGAGTGTAAATGTTGCCTTCGTAAATGCTCCCCTTCCCCTTCATTACTCACCACAACATAAATGTTCTGAGCCCCAGGTATTTGGGTGGCTAAGGCGAGGCCTGGTTGTTATTCCCTGAAGCTAGGCGTTAACCTCAATTGCTCCGGCAAAAACATACATTTGAGGAAAAAAAAAAAGTGTCAAAAGGCATGAAATGCAGAGAAAAATGATTTCCTGCTGCTCCCTGACAGTGTCACCTGTCCATTAAGTCATAACCCACAACACTATACAAAAAGCCACACATCAGAAAGGCTTCCAGAAACCTTTTGTTTCTAGACACCCTATGATCCTGCATTCCTGCCATTTATAGGCAGGAGTTCATGTACAGCCGTGCAGCCAACTACGGGAGATTTCATGAAAGTAGCCATAAAATGGGCGATGATAATAGCGGAGTAACTGCCGAGGAGATTCTATGAAAAACCTTCAGGTTTGAGACTTTCAGTGGATTCTGAATCGACGCCACACATTAAGCCACAAGGTCAGATGCTCTCAGATCTCCCAGGTCCACCCCCTCATGTTTATTTAGCTAGACAGAGCCCATGTCACTTCCAAGGCTGTAGGCCACTGGCCTGTGGCGTCCCAGCTGCCTACACGGCCCAGCGTCAGCCAGTCTGAGGAACCCCAGGTACTCAGCTGTTGCCGTTTTAACTGACTGTTCCATTTTTCCTGAGGTGGGGCGGGGCCCTGGCGTCTGCCAGGACTATAGGCTATACCCTAGGATAACTAATGCATCAATCTGGCCCTGCCCACCAAAGGGATCACCTTCCACGTTCTCCACATGCCAAACATGCCTCAACCGCCAGCCGTTTAGATGACTCCGATGACAGGAGCCCGCTGGCTACTGGCCCCGCTGTCGCACACGTCTTGTGACGAGGCAGAACACTGGGAGACTGACACAGAGACCCCCTTGATGAGATTCGCAAATAGAGGTAGGAGGTCAAGATGGGTTATGGAAAAGGCAAAGCACGAGGCGAGTGTTGGAGACGTGGGGGCCGACTCTCTGAAGAGCCCCAAGGCTGAGTCACACAATAGACTCCATTTACTGATGACCTCATCTAGGATGTCGACACCAGAACAGAAGAGAGGACACGTCTGTACTTTTGGCCTGACTCCAAAACAAGCCTCTCAGCTATAAATACTCAGAAATTCTGAAACAATTAGACCAGCCTGATAAAGACTAGCCTGGTTAAGTGAAGGCCCATTCCGAGCAACTGTAAACCCACAGCCTCTGAGTCCCTGAGCACGGTTATTTGTACTCAGGCTATTATGTGAAGCAAAAAAAAAAAAACAAAAAACGAAGAGCAGGATCTGAAAGCCCCGGGAAGAGGTCATTTGGTCACAAATCCAAAAATGACCTTTACCCTTCCAGAAAAAGGAAAAGAAAACTAAGACAAAGACCCTTCAGAGCATTTGCCAAAACCCCATTCTTGTGGTGCACAGTGACAGTGATAACAGAGGTTTAGTGTCTCGTGTGGCCAGGTCAGGCACGTAGTTCTGTGGTTCAGGTCATCGGTGCAGTGCGCAATATGTGCAACTATGACTTGCATGTATTAAAAACCACTGAAACTGCATTTTATAAGCAACTGCGAGAGAGAGAGTTAAAAAAGAAGATAATATGCTGTTAGATATTTAGGGGAGAGACTTCTGAGTCAGGAGAACCTCCTCCTCGCCGTCGTGCACATGCACGGACTCGCAGACCGCTTGTAATCCTCCGCGAGAAAACATTTGGCTGTTTGGCTGGGTGCTGTGAAAATTCCGCTCTCCTGGCGAAGCTCTCGGGGACACACCCTCTCTAAGCCTCCACCTTGCGCAGGTGGAGCAGAAAAAGGAGGCGTGATCACCACCACATCCCGGACGCCTCTGCTCCAGTTCTCATCCATTTTCACAAAACACGGCTTGAAATGCTGAACTACGAAATTCACAATTGGTGTGAGTCTGAAAGGTCACAGTCCTTTTCTCCACATATCCCATGACAGCCCTGCCATTGCCCATTTGGTGTGAGTCTGAAAGGTCACAGTCCTTCTCTCCACACAGCCCACGACAGCCCTGCAGTTGCCCGTTTCGTGTCAGTCTGAAAGGTCACACTCCTTCTCCCCACATAGCCCACGACAGCCCTGCCCTTGCCCGTTTGGTGTGAGTCTGAAAGGTCACACTCCTTCTCCCCACATAGCCCACGACAGCCATGCCGTTGCCCATTTATATCCTCTGCCATACGAATGTACAATGCTGTCTCCTCCATTGCTACCTGTATTCTGAATGGACTTTGAATGTATAAGTTCCATTTGCGCAACAGCCATTTTGCACTATATTACTCATAGTGGTACATCGTTCTTCACCGTTTTCTTATTTATTCCTCATTACCTTAATGTTTATTTTATTAATGTTTTCCTTTATGTATTTGTCTTTTTACTTATGTTATCCTTTTTTGTATTTATTTCTACTTTATCATTGGTTGTATTACTTTCTGTGGTAGGTGACAAAGACATTTCCTCCCACAGGGATCAATTAGGTTCTGCCTTATCGTTAAACTATCCGGCCGACTGAAAAGCTGCCAACAGAGCTGCCAGTGGAAAAACGGAGAGACTGTTGAACCACGACGTACCCGTTCCCAGGAATCGACCAGGACCGACTGTTTACCTCGCCGGTTGCTACACTGACAGCCCAGACAATGGCCCCTTGGGCCCCACCCACTTACACTTGCAAATCCAGCGGGCGCCTACCTTGCTCAGCATGTGGTCTTGACTGCATCAACTTCTCTCCTCAGCTAAGCACCTTTATGTCATGAGACGTTAAATTAGTTCTGTGCTAGTGCACATTAGTTACACTGAGATTAACACACATCAGCTGGAACGTAAAGGAGGCAGTGACTGACAATCATCATTGCTTCTTAATTTCTGAGTAAAATGTGTGACGATGGACTGGATCCAAGCATCATGACAAGAAGAGAACTAACAGCTGCAAATATAGTCTTCCCCGTGAATGGAGGACACCAGAATAGCACTCTGTTGCCATGGGAATTGTGGGTAATGTGGTCTGGAGGAGCTGCCTGACTGTGCGAGAATCCTGCCGTTGCCATGCCTACAATGCAGCACGCGGTTACGGGGGTAAGGAGGAGCGATGCCCCGTGGATCTGCTCATCCTCAGGCAGAGGAAGAGTGGGGAGGGTCAACAAACAGGATACGGGGGTGGTAGTGAGGACAGAAGATTTAACATGGAGGAGATTCAATGGGAACAAAGGATATGATTAAAAATACTGGAAACTGGAAAAGGTACATGGGACATGGATCATCAACAGAAGGGAAACGCTTGAACAGGAAGTGAAGGCCGTTAGAAAAGGCACACACTTTAGGTAGAATGAGAACGGACAGATTTTCTATAACTCATACCGTGACAAAGTTTCCCTGCGGGAAAAACCATAGCAGTTACTTGCATGCATTGTGGCCGGCCTGGCAAAGCGCAAGCATGCGATTAAGACTGAATATGTGTTTTATAGGTGACACAGTGTGTTTACTGTGATCGACATCACCACATGCCAACAGAACCTAAGGCTGCCCAAGTGCCCAGCTCCCTGGGTACTGATTAAAGCCAAACCTGAGGAAGTTCTCGTCATTCTGGCCAAGCGGACGCACGTCTGCACACGAGTTCTGGCAGGCCAACTGTTATGGCACGTCGTTAAGAGAGCCATCTAATTTAAAGAGCGATCTGAAGCGTCTTCTTGATGGTCCGGAAATATGGGCACACAGTACCGTCTGATGTTCCGATCCCGAAGGTATGGCAGGATGCCTTCTGGTAAAGGAAGCCGGATTCGGATTTTTAGAAAGGTGCAGGTTCCTGAGCCTATATGTGGAATAGCTGAGCCACTAGCCAGGGCGTAAGCAGCCATATCGATATAAGTGGGTCTAATTCTATGCCATGTCAGGCAAAAATGCTAAACTGACTAAAATTATGGCATTTATGGGAAGATTTAACTTATACTGGCTCAGGAATCATTGATGTTTTGAAATGTTTGTAATGAAATGTAAACATAAAAGTAGAAATGAACCGAAATGTTTCCTGCTACCAGCTTCTGGGCAAACCGCCCGTTTCGGATACCTGACATGCCTTCCTATTTCTGACGAAACTGCATGTTTACATCTCATGTTGCCTTCTGTTCCTCCAGGCCCTTCGTCAACCCTGTTCCCCGGGAAAATGAGGACCCTGCTCTCTCCCACAGCGAGGAATCTTTGAGCAATTCCTTCTAAAATGCACAAGGCTGCATCCCAAGCGCCTAGGGAAAACCGAAAGGCATCGACTACAAATGGTCATGTGGTCTGCACCATCCCTTTAATCAGAGATGCCCCTTTAAGTAGCCCAGTTAAGAGATCATTATCTGATTTGTGTTGTTGACTTGCTGACAAGCTCTTTACTGGGTGTTCTGAATGAGGTCATTTAACCAGTAATAACCTTTGAATGAGGTCAATGACACCATTAACAGCCCTAGCAGCTCTGTGGTAGTCTAGACTGGTTCTCTCATTGGTCACGTACCACAAGACATCCTTTCTGTTTATCTAAATAGACTTTAAATTTAAGTTTTTTTGTTATAATGACATAGCTACTCAGAGAAAACAGCGAATCACCCTTCAGTACCACCACTCGGCTGCCGGCATTGACCTGTAAGTGCTTGAGTGGGGAGGGCGGCCAGAGACAGGGTGGGGCTCACCATTGTTGCAGTGCCGGACGCAGTCCTGAAAGACGGCCAGCCACTTCTGCTGCTCCTTCTCCGTTGTGACGCAGAAGTACTGGTGTCGGGCGTACGGGTGCCACAGGAGGATGGGGAACTGTGTGGCACACTTCAGGCCCGGTGAGCTGCCTGGTTTGGCCTTCACACCTGGAAAGGTGATGCCGGAGGCCCAGCGTGTGTTCATGCACATGGACAGAGGGGACACAGTCACGCACATGGACAGAGGGAGGTGCGTCCACACACATGGACAGAGGGGACAAGTCTACAAACTCATACAGAGGGACATACATGGGGATGAGTTCATGCACACAGACAGAGGGAACGCGTCCACGCACACGGAGACAGAGGAAACGCGTCCACGCACACGGAGACAGAGGAAACGCGTCCACGCACACGGAGACAGAGGAAACGCATCCACGCACACGGGGACAGAGGGAACATGTTCACGCACACGTGTGTGCACACAGGCACGCATGTCACACAAAAGATCCTACACCTATTTATCCAGAACTGACTCATAGGACACTTTATCTTCCCACATGAGTCACTCACCCTCCCAGCGTGCAGCTCATTAATACCCCCCCCCCTCGCATGGAAGAACTGGCTGGTTTGTAGGTTGCACAACAGCATGATGAATAAACCCTGAGAAGCAGCTACCTCAGCAATCCACCCCCCCCGCATTCCTACGCCGTCCCTCACTCCCAACCTCCCGGTGACACCCTGCCCCTTCCCCCCCCACTGCTGCCCGTAGCTCACCAGGCAGTGTGGTCTCCAGCAGCTCCAGGTACTTCTCCACCGAGCTGAGCACATGGTACCCAGCACAGTTGATGGTCCCCTTGGGGTGGAGCCCTCTTTCGTGAGCCTTAAGGGTGCGAGAGGGCGGCAACCAAAATGGAGTCAGCAGCTACAACAAATATTTGGAGTACAGGCACCTGGATGAAGGACTCCAGCTATGATTAATGAAAAGGACATTTTATAGCAGCTCTCACTACCGGAGCATGTACAGCGAGCGTGGCTAACAGGAGGGGTGGCTGGAAAGGGAGACAGCGTTGGAAAACTGTGCTTTCATTCACCAGTTTGTTTTCGTAGTAGTTGACGACATGGGAGTCTGGGATGAAGAAGAAGCGATTGCGCCATTTCTTGTTCTCCTCCAGGTACTGGAACAAATTGCCGGAGAATATGGACTTGTCCTCTAGGGGGGCCTGTGTGAACGGCAACGAGAGCGATGGTGAGCGGCTGCCAGTGGAGGTGCTCGCGTTCCACCGCCGGCAGATGAACGGCTTCCTCGGTGTGACTGACAGCTATAGCATGAGGCCAGATCCTGCAGGCGGAAAGCCCTAGAAAAAAGGCTAGTGTTGCTGTAAGTGAAATAAGCAGAGCGACCTGACCTGGCCTGCACCAGCAGCTTCTCATGAAAAGTGTGACCAAGTTCATTAGACGCAGCTGGTCTGTCGTACCCTGAGACTTCCTGTACTTTCTGTGTTTGGGCACTACAAGCCCGACAACACTCTTGGAAACATTGTACTCAAGGGTTGAAACATCTACTCGTCTCTCAAAAGTACACCAGCCCTCAGCAAGTAGAAACTAAAACTGCACTAACTGAAATGGTGAGACACCCACTGGGTTGGTATCGACGCCTGTTCCCCTCCACAAACCGCTCCCTGACCTGGCATTGTACAACTGTGTTGGACCAGTACAGCTTAACGTTTACTGTCACATGCAAAACACACCCTGGTGCCTAAGGTGGGCATTCCATCTGCCCACAATCGTACCCTGTACCTTGAGCCAGTCATTCAATTGGATATCAGTAGGTAGAACTGTTACCACAAACCAAACTTCCAGGGTTGGAGGGTGAAATCCACATCTGCTCTGTGTACAGTGCTGTATGTTTTTACATTAATTAGCCTTTACTCACTTTGTCCTTTAACTCAAACTTAATCTCCTTAGACATTAGATAACATTCTCTGTCACTATATATTTAAAACAAGTTAAACAGCCTAACATGTTTTTCTGGAATTGGAACCCTCTCCTTCGAGCCCTGTGCATGCTGGGAAATGCTCCAAGCTTACTGTGACCGTGTATTAGATAAGCAGTTGTGGCAAATGGGTGGATATTTGTAAGGCAGATGGGATAGCTGAACACAGTGTCTGTAGCTTCACCTGACTCCATAGGAAAGAGATCAGAGATTGGCTGAGCCAGACTAGGCTCCACCTCTTACCTTGCGCTGTAGAAGCTGAGACTGGGGCCCCCCATTTGCCTCAAGGTCAAAGCGCATCTTGTTAAAAAGGGCGACGGGGTACTGCCGTTGGTACAGCTGGGTGAACTCTCCCATCACCTTCCCTGTCCGTGCTGGGGGTGGGGGCAGGAGGGAAGAGCACAAAGAGCACAGATCAGATCAGAAGTGCAAGCGAGACTGTGGGGCAGAGTTCGGCTCTGTGGGTTAGGACTGGTGCTCAGAAGGTCATGGGGTTTCCCATGCTCGGTAGAGTGATGTCACAGCGAGGACCCCAACTCTGAACTAACATTTCAGAAGGCCCCTAACATTTTGAATCTGTTACAACATTGACTCTGCAGACTGGGGACTCCGGTCATTAGCTTAGCGGGTTAATGGTCATGCCTGATAAGTTATGTGGATTTGGTCACATTTATTACACATGCTTGGGAAACAAAGTAAGGATTATGTTTTTATGTAATGAAATGTGACTGAATTATTGAAAATTTGGCTGCATTTTGTTGGACATGGTGCACAGGAGGCTTGATTGATTGACTAACAGACAAACAGACACTTTATTAATCCCAAAGAAAATAGGTTTAATTAATAAACACTCAATACTAAGGTGACTGAATAGTAAAGTGTTGGTTTAGATTAGCCTCAAGACAATGAGGTAAAAGGGCAAGAACACTTTGACAGAAATGGACTGGTCTCGTTATTACATGCTCTGTAATCCTGCAGAAGGTGTGACCAGGAGATGCCCGTTAGGATTCCACACAATGGCATCACGGTCCACCAAAAATTCAGTGAAACAACCCAGTCCAGTGTGTTCACATTTTTCACATTTGTTACCATGCCCTCCTATCTCTGCACTGCAGTGCCATAAACGTGCTGTGCAGGGAACAGGCTCTGGCAGAACAGGGGGGTCTGCGGTTGGGGGGCGAGGGGTGGTGGGGGGGGGGCGGGGGGGGGGGGTGGGGGG
>JAODLD010000046.1:4535879-4554995 GCA_026781065.1 Mormyrops boulengeri
GCTCCCCGCCCCCGCCCGCGCCGCCCGCGCCGGCCCCCCCCGGCGCGCGGGCCCCGCCCCCCCCCCCCAGCCAAACACACTCGACGCAGAAACGAGGAAATACTCAGAGCTCTGCTGCCTGTATGGCAAATGAGAAGCAAAAGCCCGCAGCATGAGGGGAGCAGAGCATGCTGTGGGGGAAGATGGGGAAAGACGCTTCAGTGAACCTCCTGGACACCAGTCACATGTGACAGTCAGGTCAAGGGTCATTTGGCACCGAGGAAAAACACTGCCCTGCCTTATACTTATGACATGGAGACTTTTGTGGGATGTAGGAAGCTCGGGATAAGAGGGCACCTCATCCAGGCGGGGCAAACCCTGCCAGACCGGTGCCTGTGAGTTTTATTTACGCAAGTGCTCTGTGTTCCCACGGACAGGAATACTTTTCTCTCGGTTTAAGCAAGAGCCCAGCAATGCTATTCATCAGAACCTCATGAAATAACACACATTTCTCACGTATAACAGAACGCGTAACTTGGAAGGATGCGATTAGCGAAATGAAAATAGGCCACACTCAAAATGTCTCGGAGAACATTCTTTCACGAGGCTAGATAATGTGAATGTAAGCAGAGTGATTCCTGTGTGTTTACCATCATTAGAGCGTGCATGTCTGAGCGTGCGCGTGAGAGAGACACTGCCGGATCAGCTGCATTGTCCTGCTGCTGACTGACGGCTGCCTTGTTTTGATGCAGATCCAGTTTGCTTGACTGCAGATCTGCTGTCCTGGCTTCCTGTCTTAATTGTTCTGGGCGCCTCACTGGTGCTGACTCGGGCAGAGGAAGTGACATGCAAGTCATCCAGGAAGTGACTGGGGTCCCAGCTGATTGGTCACGATCCCCAAAGATGGAGGTGTTGGGGTGGGGGGTGTCATTGGTGTTTTCCTTAGAACCATTCATGTCATTTATGCAACGACATCTCAGCCGTTATGTCGGTTCATGGGTAAAATACTTACGGTTATAATAATCAGATTAATACATAATCTTCCATTTAAATAAACAGTGGCGGTAAATAGCTTCATGAACAATGCTTTTCTTTTTCTCCTATCTGATTTGACCCCGGGGTTACCGTAAGCACATAAAAAAATTGTCCATATTAAATGTCCACAAGCTCTTAGTTAACAGCAGTCACATCAGCTGCACGCGATGGCTACACTGCCCTGGCACAAAACTATAATGACAGAAACATCACTATCTTCATTTTAAGATCCATTTTTAAGGTTTTCCGAAAGTTTATTTTCTCCCTACCTAAAAAAAATAAAAAGATTTATTTACAGCATACTATCTGCACTTCTGTGTAGAGAGAGTTTTGCTGTATTCTTTCAGTCACTGATCTCTAAGTCCTGCATATAGTGGTGTGGCGCCCCATCGAAGTTTAAAAAGATCCAGCTTGACCAAGTAAGGGGTGTCCAGGGACTCCTGAAAGGTGGTGGAGTCTCACACACATCTCCCTGGGTCCCAGGGCACCGGGCTACACATCTTTGGTTCAGCTGGCAAACCTTCTGCGTTCCAAGGGTGGAAACAGCACAGGGAATTCCTGAACACCTGAACAACCTTAACACTGAGTCACACACCAGAAACATCAGCACTCAAAGAACTTGTGTTAATCCGCAAAAGGCACTTTTAATGTGAACATTGCCAGAAGGTGAGAGCTCCACCAGGAGAAGCATAAAACAATGAATTACTTAACGTGCACATAACTTTGGCAGGTAACATAAGTTCATGTTATTGTCCATCTGATTAAATTGAAATACAGTGAACTTCTGAAATTCAGGTAATGTAGGGCTGAAAACAACGGTATCTGTATTAGTTCCACTGGTGTGAAAAGCAAACAGATTAAGTCTAACAAATCATAATAAGTGTGAAATTTCCACCTTGATAAACAACTTTACAAAGTCTTGCTTTTCAGAGTTTATAAAGATAAGCCTGCCTGATTTTCTTTACAAACCGTAAATACTGGAATAAACAAGCATGATAAAAATGCTGCACAAACAAGGGAAGCTTCCACGAGACACATAAATAACATATTTCATGTTCTTGTTTTTCCACTGGCACTGGCATTCAAAGCTGTACAGTTGAACTAAGAAATGAAATAGAAATCAGTTGATTTAGACCTCGTGATGAAAGCGAAAAGGAATTGCATTACAAGGGCCTCGCTTATCAGATGCAAACTGGATAGGTTCTTAGCAGCAAAGACAGACCACCTTGCATTCTGCCAACCTGCTTTTCCTGCGATTGCCAGAGCGTGCAGGTGTACTTATGGAATGGATCTCATCTGCAAAAGTGCCGCCACGTGGACGACACTGGGCTCGCTTCTTTACCCCCGAGCGTGCTGGCACCTGTCAGAGCGTTTGCACTATGAAGTGGGGGTGGAAAGTTAAGTTTGTGGAGAGGACCCCCCCCAACTCGTGTTTTTGCCTTGCACCACATGGTCCGCAAAACACCTCCCCCCAGGTTCTGCTGAGCAAACTCTGCACATTTGGAATTTCCTGTATCCCAGACGGCATTTCTTGCCACCTCTGCTGTGAAAGACCCCAACCTCCAAACCCTCCAGTTCGCAGATGGCCAGTATCTGGTCTTTTTGTGCAGCTGTGAGTTCTGCTCAGCCCTGGTGCAGTATGGATCACACCCTATTCCTCTCCAAATACACTACACTGGATTATATATATGTATATTATACATAATCGGGTGTAGACACCATGCACATCTGTTGTATTAGTACAAACAAACCAGTTGTACCAATAATCACCAGTAATCAAACTTCTTCATGTGATCCCATCCCAGAGGCTAACAGGAAGTTACAAGGCTTGACGGTCTGCCATGGACAGAAGCCAAACTCAGGGAATCCCAGAATTTCTTCCGGAGTTAAATTGAATCTGGCTCTTTTCCATTAGGAATCTGCGGAAGAGCAAAGTGTAACTTAACTGCCAACCAAGACAGAAGGGCCCTGAAAATTTGGTTACCAGAATCTCAGATGCTTCCTAAAGTGTGGGGTTGAGTTCCAAACGATGGTTTTTCAATGATTGCTTCAACGTATATATTATATTTGACATTGGACTAAAATAACGACTGAAACAAATGGCTGCACACACTTTTCCAGCAGTAAAAGGCCGATAGGAAGAATAAGATAAGAAGAAGGTGTGAATGCGATTGATGAAACAGCATTAATGCACCAGCTGGAAAAGAGGCGGCGTTTGATTCGGGTTTAAAGCTTCTACAATGCCTGAGTTTCAGACGGTTTTATTGAAAAACGTCCATAGGTGTGGCTGCCGGAAGTGGTTACAAAGAAGCAGTCACCACTGGCACTTTGAGAGCAATAACAGTGTCACCCGCTATGTCCCATTCATCAGCCTGAAGCGACTTAGCTGCATCCTGGGACTTGGATGAGTGAGTCTACGGAACCACCAACAGCACGGCTGCTACGGCTGTCAAGTGGTCTGTGGTTTAACTGGGCTTCAAAGAGAATCTGTAAAACAGACAGGACTGCAGGAAACCATAAACACAGGCATTCAGGCACACAGTGACTCCACTGAGTGTAGAGAGCCCACCCCCCCCAAGCTCGAAGCCAGCTAAGAAGGGCTACCCCACCCAAGACTCCTTTCCCAAACTTGCTGTGAGCATGGGGGCCACAGGGTCTGAATGGGCTCCCTACTTCCAAGGCCCCTGTCCCTTACAGCATTCTTGAGATTCCTCGGTTAAAAAGCACTACTCCGAACTGGCCAGGTTAGTCGGGAATGTCGGGAATGCTGGAGCCAAGCTCCGGGGCCTGACCCTGAATCGCCACCAGATCCACTCTGCTCCCGGTCCAGTTCAGACTGTGATTCTGAACCTCAGGAGTACTGGAGGCCTCTGTGAAATTAAAGGTTTGTATGTGCCAGAAAACAACACCAAAACAAGTGCCAGGGTGTCAGTCACACTCAGACCAAAGGGTGTTCTAGTCAAGACAGATCATTGCTATCTAACTAATCATCGTTGACAAATAGGAACACTATACTCACTTACAATAAGGATCTCTCAATCATGTTGATAATGCTTTTAGAAGGCAAATTACTGAGCATATCCCAGGTAAGCATGTATTTAAAGTACAGGTTAGTTTCATATATTTTCAAAAGACACAGTTATACACAAAATCATGAAGGCTGAAATTCCACACTGATAGCACAGGCCGTTAGAGGAAGTGATGTCACATCTATTTCGAGCAGACTAGGAAGTGGTTTGCTTCCTCCAAAACAGGGCAGTTAGTCTACATGTTACTTTAAATCTATTGCAGCTTCAGTAGCACAGGTAACATCCTGATAATACCTGTATCCTTTCACTCATGCCTATATATCTTTATGCAAAAATCTGCTGGGATCCAGCACAAGTCGAGATCTCGCCCGACAGCCTAGTCTGACGTCCACATCCAATAACATCCACGTATCAACATTCACCGAGACATTTCCAGGTTAACTACCTCGGTAAGGAGGTTCACAGAAATGTGCAAACGAAGAGGACTGAACCAGCATCCTCAGGGGCTGCAACCTGGCCCGTGCTAACAGCAACACTACCTAAACACAGCTCAACCATGCTAAGGTTAGCGGGTAAGCCCACACCTGGACCGGTTAAGGCAGTCAGAGAATGGAATGTCCCGTCCCACCAACCTATGCCCCCTAAGGACACTAATGCCGGGGGCTAACCCCGAATCACCACCAGATCCATTCTGCTCCTGGTCTGGTTCAGGCCACGAGCAACTCCCTGCCACATTTCAACAGATACAGTGCGCTTTCAAGACTTTTCCCTAAATGGCTTACAGACAGCAAGGTGTGTGTGTGTGTGTGTGGGGGGGGGAGGCTCCTGGAGTTTCACAAGCTGCATATTTCTTATTTTTCCCAAGGTAGGTGGGTGTGTTTCCATGCTGGGAGAGGAACTATTCAGTTAGCTCATGTCATTCACTCTGATCTAAAGAGGGCAGATGACTCAAGCTACATACTCAGCTTATGCATCGCGCACAAACCACCCGTGATATGCTGGATTACGCCAGTGAGAGGAAATGCAAGACAATAGATGCCGACTTTTTAAGCACAGCAGTCAGATACATAGTTTTTCACGTAGGAGCTTCCCCCAAAAAGGCAAGGGACAGTGCGCGTGCCACGTAGCGCAAAACAGTATCACTGGAGGCGCGAGGCACCATCTCGCGCTCGTGCGCAAGAATCAGGTAAAGTCAGGTTAACGTCAATAAACTAATTAATGTGCATGAAGGTGGGATCGGGCGATACTGTAACCATTTTACTGCGTTTAACCGCTCCCCCGTGTCTTTTTCCTAAACAAACCCCATCTGCCAATTTATCTGACCTTCTCCACGGCTACAGATGAACGAGTCTCGATCAGCTAATGAAAGTTCAGGGGGAAAGGCAACGGGAGTATAAAAAAATGGTTATCATCTTACCAAGCTGCAAACTACGGATGTCCACCCCAGACCAGTATCTACTCGATGGGAGTAAAATTATCGCACTGAACAGCGTAGTTACGCAAAGCACTTTCTAACTCAAACCACCACATAAAAAGACATTACTAACTTACCCGTAATCAGCTGCCGTTTACTCTCATCCAGGTGTGCCGACACTACATTCCCCATGGCGATAAGCAACCTAAAAACCCAGTACCCAAACTGGAAATCCTTTTGCTTTTATCCTAACAGCGGCGAACTAGTGTGGATGAATCTGCCTTTAAATATATCCTTTTCAGCTCCCGAGGCATACAAAACTAGTTTTATCCAAAAGGAATGTTCGATTTCAACTCGTGTAAAGATATGTAATCTTGAACACAATACTGAAGTTGCTATTAAAGTAGGAGACTCCGGTTGAACTGTGTCAGCAAACTAGAATATTATTCTCTCCACGCAAGACACACCCTCACTACTAGTTTAACGCGCAGACTTTTTAAAAGGGGCGTTGAGGGTGGGGTCATGGAAATAGTTAAAAAGATTAATATGATATGTCGCCCGTAAGGTAAGGAATACACATTTTTCTCCGTAAAATAATATTATTGGAAGTCGATTTGTTGGAATAAAAAAGAGGTTGAGTGAAGAAACACATGTGTAATGCATTGTGTGTAAGGTATACCATTGCTGCCCAAAATTGAGTTGTTTTCATATATCTGCGTTTTGCAAATATCATTTCCATACAGGATGCTAATTAAATCAGTCAACAGATTATATTTAAGCAGGGTGTAAAGTCAATTGAATATGAACGAAATATTACTGTTGCATTACCATCCGTGAACGTTCCGCGGCGCACTGGAGTGATTCTGACGTTTAACTATTGAATAAATTAGCGGTTATTTCGCGAGGGGAAAAAAAATAACAATGTGCCAAATTGTTCTAAAAGAGTGACGAATTTACTGAGCTTTGATTTGCACATGTTTAAAAATTTACATTAAGGCTTCCTAAATTTTACGAATGAATACCAGTAACTCCTAAGGCATAATATCGTTTGCTAGGGTGAAATGGTGAAATGAGTATCATGCATATTTAATGGAACGATTAATGTCACAGCGAAACCCCGAGAACAACGAATCACCAACGGAATCACTAAACAGGATAATCAGATATCTATATGCATGTCGATTTGCTTGTGAGAATACGTAAAGTCCGTATGAGTCTTGTACAGTATCGGAAATAATTAACAAACAGTATTCTAATTTGTCACTGCTGCAATTAGTATTTCAATAATAAGTACATCGGACATATCAAATATTCCAAAATCTTATCTTTTGCAGAATTTTTCCCTCTGAAAAAATGACGCTGAACTCTAGGATTTGGCTTTGGTTCCCTCGTGTGGCACTGTGCAGGTACTGTCACCCAAATAAACTATTACAAAAGTATAAGTTCATGTTTCAATTATATATGTATACCAAAGGATGTAGGCTATGTAATCCAACTTATTGCTTATTTTAATTGCTTGTTTTAATCATCGATAAAAGGTCATTTCATGGAGTAAGTCAATTCCTTGCCTTATATTTCCCATGAATAAAATGAAACATTTTAACAGTTGCAGGAATGTGTTATGTCCGTTATAAAGAATATGTTTATGTACACAACGCGACTTCAGCATTCATTAATCTTTGTCGGTCATAAAAGTATTTATTGAAAAAAAAAAAAAATTATGCAGCCAACATTTGGTTAAGAAATGTATTAGTGACATTTTAAGTGACAGTGACACCCGTCGAATAATTTGCATGCACAGTAATGATGAAAAAGCGACGCCCGGCGCCCGTCGGCGGTAAGGGAGGTAGGAAGCTTGATATTACAGTAGGCAGAGACTCGGTGACGTCTCTTTATCGCCTCCCACCCCCCAGACTGAAGCTCAGCAATCAGCTGCGATGAGAGCCGCACATCTTAACCTCATAAAGGAAGGCTGGTACGCCGAAGTACAGAAGGGAAGGCCAGGCACCGTGCACCATGGCACCCGTCGGCTTAAAGGCATTGGTCGGAGACAGTAAGTATGTTCTTTGTCCTTTTTACAGTTCCTGCCCCCCTTTATTTTTATGAACAAGTATCACGAGGAACAAAGGTAGTTATCAGAAGACCTTGTTACACAAGGGATCTTATAAGCATCCTTATGAGTGAGCTGAAGGTGTGTAAGGATTGTATCGGAAGCACTCAAATGTTTTTGAAGATGGAAGAAGAATTTATTCATAACATCTCGGAAAATGCCGCTTCAGCAGAAGAAAACGAACAGCTTACAAGTCTTTCAACTAGGCCGACCGAGAATTAAAACTCAAAAATATTGCCTTTCTGCAAATTGTCTTTTTAAATTATTATTATTACGATTCCTGACTAGTTTCGACTAATCTCCCCAAAAAAGGGCAGAAAAGAAATCCTTTATCTATCTATCATTCCGATAGATACGTTCCTCCCAGAGTAAGTTGTTTGTATTGTAATGGATTGTCATTCCCTTCTAAGTCTAACTCGATCATGTAGGCCGATTTTTCAAAGAGTGGATGAACATCGTGCCTTGTAATTGTATATATATATATATATATATATATATACGCTCCTACAAAAATAATGTTACTATTAGAAGTCACCTGACATGTGCCTTCGGAGTCAATTTGTCCCCAGGGTAGATGTGAGAGTTAAGACACAGTGCTATGTTATTATTAGTTAATTTCAGCATATTCTCATAGTATGCCGGTGATTTTCGTCTCTGAGCATCCAGTGGGGGGCGTTTGCGTGGCAGCGCAGAGGGAGCCGCGCGCCTGACAGTGTGGCCCACTGATGGACAGCGAACCTATCGGCTGTCACGAGATTTCAGCTCGTTTAGTGCTTACGACTCTGATGTGTATGCCGTTATAAGCAAATGTGAGTTTCAGTGTCAGTGAAACTAATCTTTCCTGATAGAGATTAACGAAAAACTGCATGATGTTTATTTTTTTGCCCAGAAAAAAACAAAACAAAGTAAGCTGTGACTGAGTGAAATTGTATTGATATGTTCTTAAATATCAGATTATTTCTACACAGCATTCCAAGACTGAAAAGGCATAAAACATTTCCTTGGCCTGGAAAATATATTCACAGATTAAGCCGAGAATTGGATCAAGTTGACGAGTAAGAAGATTAGGAGTGGAGATGTCTTCTGTACGTGACGGGCAGCACGCAAAGGGCTGATCAGGAAGGCTTTGCCTTATCAAAGCAGATGGAGAGCAGCCGAATCCCACAGCCCTGTTGAAGGCCCTAGGTGCTCGATGGTGGAGCCCCGAGAACGATGCCCCTGTCTCACAGAGCTGTGGTCAGACAGTTTTAACCAGGGTCTGCAGACAAAACAGACAGAAGAATGGGGGGCTGGACTCTGTAAACTGCAGACAGAAGTGGGGTGTAGGGCTGGGGTTCTCCGGATGGGGACCAAACCGCGAGTAAATCCGGACCCAGCCGATAGTGAACCTTATGAAAGGCTTAATGTGGTTTGAAGTACAAAATATACAATGTAGAACCACCAAAGTTCACATACATTACAGAGTCAAAACGATCAGAGACCGTTACAAAGTTACCATTTTTGTTATACATTGATGTCTATATCGAAGGCTATTGTTAATGCATTAAATACATGAGATGCTGCTTTGTTATTGAAAATCGTTCCAGACCTCTGACTTTGAACAAAAACCTGATAGAGAAACCCTGGCGTAGGGAATAGGCGATTGGACGAGAAGGGTGATTGGACGAGAAGGGTGATTGGACGAGAAGGCCGATTGGACGAGAAGGGGCACAGTGACACTCATCTGGGCATTTAAAGTCCTGATGTTGCTGCTGACATGAATGCAGCTATGAAGTTCGGTTGACAGCGGACTAAGCCTCTGTGCCTGTGATCAGAAGGTTACTGGTTTGAGTCCCAGCCTCTGCAGTACAGTCACATACCTGTAGGACCTTGAGCGGGGCCCTTAGCCCCCTGCTCCCTGGACGCTGCAAAGTGGCTGCTCCTTTACTGTCACCTCTCCAAACTTGCTCTCACCTGCATATGGGTTTCATGGACAGCAAGAGTGGATAAAATGAAAAGGGAATTATGCCACAGGGATTAATGAAGTATCACTCTTCTCTTTTGTATCGATGCCAGGAGGAATTTCTTGAAAGCAAAGCATCCCGAGGTGGCCTCACAGCAGCGACCTTTCAGTTAGCAGCTAAACACATCAGCCGATTGTGCCACGGAAACAAGCCGTGATGGCGGTTCAGTTACTCACAGCCTGAAGTGACTTTTATTTGTAAATTAAAGGATGAGATTCCTGTGCAGCAGAGGGGGGCGTGGTCAGGGGGTGTGTCAAGGTGTACAAAACCCCCCAGGCAAATTTTACTGTTGAGGCCCCAGGCAGGAGGGGGGCGTGTCCCTTATTTTTTAGATTGAAAGGGCCGACCCTAACTCCCATGTAGCACCGCTTATAGGAAATCATGCTAGCTTCTTTTCCCCATGACACCCAGCGCAGTGGAGATACTCAGATTCAGGATAAGCGTTGCATAGAAGCCTTCATCAGACAGATTCATTTTATTGTCACAGTAAGTTGCATCGAGAACAGAATTCTCAGTTATAGCTTTTCCAAAGCAAACTGTGGCCCTTATGAACACGGACACACAGGAGCAGATGTTATGAAGACAACAGCTTTCTGTTTTTTGGTCCCCATCTTGCTGGCGGAGTGGTGGCTCTGAGGCTCGGGATCTGTGGCAGCAATCGGAAGGTTGTCGGTTTGAGTCCTCTGAATGCTAGGACTGATCCTGGGCCCTTGGCGAACATAGGCTACAGGCTGCCTAGTGGTTCCGAAACCACGCTGGCATCCATGGCGCAGCAGGTCTGAGTCCCTGGAAGGGTCACGCAGCTGTACCTCTTAAGAAAGGGCATTCGTCTGATTTCTTTTCAGAAAAAAAAACTATTTGTTTGAGCTACTGTAAGCGGTTTTGGATAAAAGCAGCTTAATAGTGTAATACAAAAGTGCCCTACATATGATGTAATGTCCTCTACTGATGAATAAGCCTTTAATTCATACTTTTTATCTTCCTCTCGTTTTTGGTACACCTTGTGTTTTTTGTTGAGTATTAATGCCTCTGATTACGGTGGTCCCACCTCTAGCTTTGAGGTGAGGTATCAGTGAGGTACGTGCCTTGGGGGTGTTTAAAGAGGTCCTGCTTGAACCTGTGTTGTGAGCAGATTCAAGATCAGTGTCTTTCCCCAAGCTGTCCACTTAATAACTTTTGCCAGGACGTTGTGCGATGTCTAAGTGTTAGTTTCACTGCATTGTCGGTTGTCTATTTATTTGTTATTTATGATATAATGTTAGTTATTATGTTAATTTGTTATTAATGTACATATTGTGTGTGGCTGGACAAGTAAACATTGCAATGCACTTGTTGCACTTGGCCAACAAAACATTTTGGATCTTGAATAAAGGATGTTTAGACTGGACTTTGTATTGCAATAACCCACTGTTAAACATGAAACATCACGTTCATTGACATGCTGCAACAAGTCTCACGTTAAGATCATGGCAGCTGCGTGATTTGTCAGGGGAGCGGTGGTGTCAGAAATTTTCCATAGTGTGTTGCCCTTTTCCCAGAATGCAACTGGCCAGCTTCTATATGGCTTCAACCTCTGGACAAGAAGGAGCCATTATTTCTGTTGCCGCAACGGACAGATGAAATCCGCACAAGAGAAACAGGGTATTACCAAGCTTCACCAACTGAAGGGCCTCTCACCCTCTCAGATCGGGCCAGATGATGTTTAAAGATTTCACCTTCAGTGGATTAGTGGTATTCCGTGTTCTGAGAGACAGAGAAGTTGTTGTGCGAGGAGGTAGCCGAGCTGGAGATTAACTCCAGGAAGAATGCAACCTCAGTGTTATTTTTCTGGTAGAGCTTCTCTGGGCCCAGGGCTTGAGAAAAATAATAGGAGACATTTGTGACAGCTGCCTGGCCTCTGCACAGATGGAACGCAAGTCATTATTATTATTAATGAGATTAAACCTAGACTTCACTATTATGCATTTGAGGAAATGAACAAAATACAGCTGCTATTCATTGCTGACTGTAATGTAAGTTTTCATCTTGATTTCAAAAGAACAGGCATTAATGTGCCAGTTATTTCTGCTGGTGACTGTTTGTCTTAGACTGCTTAACTTAAAGACAGCAATAAGGTCATAGGACTCCATGTGTGGGCTACAACTCACTGGGAAACCCTGGTTAAATCAGCTGGAACAACAGTCAACATGAACTGGACAGGAATGTTCAGGATTAGTAACTTTATCCACAGCTGCTACTGACATACTGTAGCTACATTAATTTATTTAACAGATGCTTTTGTCTAAAGTGACAAACATGTGAGGAAAAACTTCTGAAAGTCAGGTCTGTGTTACCTATGTAACTAGTAACTTGTTACTGAAGTAGTATTTTTGCTTGATACTTTCTTACTTTTGCTTATTGAAGTATTTATTTTAATGAATAATTTACTTACATTTCAGTAATTGTTTTGCAATAACAATACTTGTACTTGGGTAAGGTTATTAGCTACTCTACCCACAAGCAACACAAAGAGTGAGAGATGTGAGTGTCACAAATCTATGGCCAGTAAATTAATCTTGTATGAGTATTTTTGTTAGTGAGGTACTTTATTAGGCAGCTCTGACAATAGCAAGTGAATTTACTTTGTGTTACTTTACTGTATCTATTGTTTATCACTTTATTGCTCTGGTGGTACTTGGCCACAAAGATTGAAACTTCAGTATGGATAATGACAGTGCCTGTGGGGAGATTCTCTTTATGCCTCCCCCATCTTGCTCTTTGTAGGCTGGTTGTTTCCTCACACCTCTAGGACCAGGGTTCCAGCCTTAGTAAGCTGGGAGTTAAGGGCCCTGCTTAAGGACCTACAGATGTGCTGAAGCTGGGTTTGAACCGGCAACCTTCTGATCACAGGCTTAGCCCACTGAGCCATACGCTGCCCCCCATTAAGGTCCCATTCAGAGTAAATGGTTAGGAGAAGCCAATACTTAGAATTTAGTAGTTGTGTAATGGTTAGTCTGTTCTGTTCTGTAGAAATTCTGTTGAAATCAGCTGTGATATGTAAGTTAGTAAATTAAAATAACTTTGGTCTTCATTAACGTTCAAGCGGTTGGTATTATCATGACTCAATTCTTTCTTAATAAATCCAAGAGAATGTCCAAGATCACCTTGTGTATCGATGTGAGAGAACAAGTTACTGTAATCGTAGGTGGCGTAATGTCCTGCAATGAACATGCTGGTCTAAGTTCTGGTCAGAATAAGCTTTTGTCAATGGAAATGTCATTACTTGTAAAGGTTTATTTTTTAGCTTTCAGGTTGTGGTTGGCCATCATAGGCACATGAAAACCCTTCAGGGATCTACTGTCACCTAAAGCTTTGGTACGGCTGGGGTCGCCATACATCTGGGTTTCCCCGGACATGTCCTCTTTCTGGGCCCCTATCTGGGCATCCGGGCGGTTTGTCAAAAATCGCTGGTTTGCCTGGGCTTAGCGCTGCAGCCCATATGACCCAATGTTGCAAATTACAGTGGAGTACCAAGGAAAGAGAAAGGTGCTGATTTTCAATATCTATGGCGGCCACTCGGTATCATCACACACCGTGTGCATTTGTGAGATTTTGTGAGCAATAGAGCGTTTTCTTTTTCATCTCACTAAATATGGTAATCCTAGGTAAGGATAAAAAGAGAAGAAGCCCAGGGAGACATTCATAGATTTGTCACACGGTGAACCTTCCGGTTGCATCACTTCCTGTGGTGAAGAAATGCCCAGAAATAGCATGAGCTAAGAGGACTGTTGGAGATTGGGCTCTGTGATTGCTGTGCCCCTCACACTCTAGCAAAGAGCAGACATTTTTTTAAACAATATATGTCGTGTTAATCCATCTGGGACAGAGGCGGACTGAAAATTTGGCAGCAGTGACATATTGTAGGATGAAAAGCTTTCCAAGTTCAGGGTTTCCCTTCAGAGCGGCAAAGGTGCCTTGATGGTAACATCCTGTGCAAAGGCAAGGAGAAAAAACGCAGTAGATAATGAAGGAGTGAGCTGGTTAGGTTTCTGCGGCAAAGGCCCTCCAGCCTTGTTCGGTCAGCTTCTCCTGAGCCGTATGCATTTACATTTAGCTCAAATACAAATGAAGGACAGTTCTTCACCCCCCTTATACTCCAAAAGACCCTCCCCAACAAGGTTCTGCGTGTAGGTGATGTGAGTGAATATGCATATAAAGAGTGACCTCCTGGAGTATGAGGATCCTGAGACAGGGACGGGACAGGACAGAGATTTCCCGTGAGAACAAATGGTAGCTCAGCCACTTATCTGGCCACTGTTCGTTGAATTATCTTCCTTATCACCCTAGTGGTGTCGACTGGAACCCTCATTCTCTCCCTGACTTCCCCCATGATCATGAATTGCTAACACTGTCTGTATTCAAATGATCAACCAAGAACACTGGGACATCTTGACTACTTTTCCTTACAATCAGCGTTGGACCCTTCAGCAAGGCCCTCAGCCCCGACTCCCTCAGAGACTTTGGCCAAACCTGCTCTCTGACCCTCATCCCCGACTCCCTCAGAGACTTTGGCCAAACCTGCTCTCTGACCCTCATCCCCGACTCCCTCAGAGACGTTGGCCAAACCTGCTCTCTGACCCTCATCCCCGACTCCCTCAGAGACGTTGGCCAAACCTGCTCTCTGACCCTCAGCTGTATAACGATGGAAGTGTTTGCTAAATAAATGAATGTAAATGAGTAGGGTTACTGTAGCTCAGCTATGCCATTTAGGAATTACATTAACCTGCCTAAATAAATCATAGTATGGTCACTTTAATTACATTAGATGATTCCTTCATGTTTTGCATATTTTAATCTGCTCTTCCGTGTTTAGGGACAGTGTCACTTTAGGACGAATCCAAAAGTTTATGTGGGGAAAATGATATAAAGACGTATGATGACACGAGGTCAAGCCACTGTTTTGTTCCTGATGATGTGAAGCTCAGCATTTTAATTAACTGATTTATTAAACATTATCCATGGCTTCACCATGATCATGATAGTTGCCCGCAGTGTCTAAGATATGTATCAGTATCACCAAAGAAAACACGAGTAGAGCATTTTTAAACCATTTTAATAATGATATACCTGGAATTAGCTGGGATAGGCTATGCAGTGTATTTCTCTTTACTTAAAGACAGCTGTGACTAACACTTACCTTTTGTTCAACAGAAATTATGAACGAAGTTATTAAAAAAGTCAAAGAGAAGGGAGTATGGAAGGTATGAATTCTGTGAATCTCCCTTCCCATCACTGCAATATCCCCCTTCAGTTCATGTGACAGTTAGCATTAATAGTGGTAACCTTACAAAAAATGATATCTTTTACATCGTACTTGTTATTCTAGCATGTCAGAAGATGGAATGTGTTAGACTCCACCCCCCTGTCATTTGCCCCGCCCCTGCTAATCAGCTGTTGGTTCTAGGTGCTGGTGGTGGACCAGCTCAGCATGAGGATGCTGTCGTCCTGTTGCAAGATGACTGACATCATGCCCGAGGGCATCACCAGTGAGTGTTTCTCCCAGGGTGGCTTGTTGGTGGGATCCCAGGAGTGCTATCTTCACATCACTACTCTCTCTCTTTCCCTCTCTTTCTCTGTCCTCTACAGTTGTTGAAGACATAAACAAGAGACGTGAGCCTCTCCCCAGCATGGAGGCCATTTACCTTATCACTCCCACTCAGCAGGTACAGGGTCTCGACACAAGATGCACACAAAACACTCATCACACCTTGTACACTGAAAAGGGCAAAATACGCGAGGAAGCCCCATTGTATCTCGTACCCTAGTCCCTCTCAAATGTTCGGTCCTCATCCCAGTCACTTTAACATCTTTAGGGTAAATACTTCAGCTTTTGGGCTCTCGTTCCCATTATGTGCGATGCTGTGGTCTTGGTGGTTGTTACCGTGAGATCATAGGATGGTGGCGCTGGCTTTAGTGTCACATGGTGTCCTTTGCATGGGCATGCAGCCACGTAGTAAAGGTAGTAAAGCAGTAGTAAAAATCAACCCAGGGAGAGCTATGCCAGACACCCCACAAAACTGATTTCTGGCTATAGGCCTGCCTTGGAATGCCCCGGAGAGCCGTCTTCACTGTCACACATGTGCTGTCTTCACCCTGCAGTCAGTACAGGGACTGATCTCAGACTTCGTTGACCCCCGGTCTCCACAGTACAAAGGAGCGCACGTCTTCTTCACTGACTGTGAGTGCCAAAAACCAGTGCGACCTTTCTGTAATCATCTGCCTGCCACATCTGACACTGGCATGTTACTGTGATGAAGTTTATTGAATTGGTGAAAAGGACCACCTGAGTTTGACTTGGCATGCTTGTACTTAGCCTGTGGAGGTTCCTTGCCTCATGCTGCCCCGTTGTGACCCTGCTGCATCCCTCCTCGCTCTTACAGCATGTCCTGACCTCCTGTTTGATGATCTGGTGAAGTCCCGGGCCTCCAAAAAAATCAAGACCTTGACAGAGATCAACATCGCCTTCTTGCCCTATGAGTCACAGGTAAGACTCTGTCATGCTACCCCGGCAATTCCCAGGAATTTCAACACAGAGTGGGTGGGTGGGGCTCGGTGAATAAGGAAATAAGGAAGGCAAGCAACCAAGTGGTACCTGAACCCATGGAATGTTCCAGAACAGCTTAAGCTGGGGTTGACCCACAAACCTCTCCAAATTAATCCAAATGCTGATTCTCAGTGGCCATTGGTGAGGTACAGGGATAAGCCGACCAGACTGTCATGTGACCCTGAACAGATGGACCTGGAGAGTGGGGACCTATAAACAGCAGAGTAGAAGGAGAGAAAGATTCTATGATGGGTGGTTATTGTCAGATAGTTTAGGTCAATGTTTCCCAATCCGGTCCTTGGGGATTCGCAGACAATCTACGTTTTTGCTCCCAGTTTTGCTCTGGCAGGGAGCTGGGAAGGAGCAAAAATGTGGAGCGTCTGTGGGTCCCTGAGGACCGGGTTGGGAAACCCCGCTGTAGGTTACAGCAAGCAGTAAGCCTGTGGAACAGAAAGAGAGGACAGAACAAAGCAACACATTTCAGTCAGCTGTAATTTAATAATACAGGTTTTCAATACGTGCCTCTGAAGATCTCCTGACCCTGCCATCTGTGTGGTCCCTGTATCTGATGGTTGCTAAGGAGTTAATAATATCCACCAAAGAGGATTAAATGCTCTCATGTATCCATTATCTACTGTAGATAACAGGACAACCAGAGCGCCCCCGCTTGTCCATCTCTGACTCTACATGGCATTTTACTTGAACATTCCAAAGGCAGGGGATACTGGATAATTACAGAAAAATAGATGAAATATTTGGAACTCATTAGATGACCCCTGACACACCAGAGTTCATGTTTACTCATGTTACTATACAGTTGCTTAAATGACTTCCATGTTGGTTTTAAAGATAATGTCTTATATATTCATATTGTGTTTCACATAGATTCTGCATTAACTCCCTACACACAGAAGCTCCACCAGCTTAGTAAGAGACAGACAGGCTTAGGGAATGATCTATAATGTCTTTATTGCACTTTTTTATTTTGTACTTTATCTACGAAGACTGGCTTGTTGCACTTATTATTGTTTATTGTTATTCATGGCTATATGTTACCCAGCAATCATGTGCATAAAGAAATATATATTCCTAATGGCTTTGCATTTTATCCTTATAGGCACAATTGAAAAGAAAGAAAATATATATAAGCATGCCTTCTGTGCAGTTTTCATGCTACATACTCTCTGGACAGCTGTGTTAATGATCTGCACAGGTGTACTCTCAGGACAGCTGTGTTAATGATCTGCACAGGTGTACTCTCCGGACAGCTGTGTTAATGATCTGCACAGGTGTACTCTCAGGACAGCTGTGTTAATGATCTGCACAGGTGTACTCTCAGGACAGCTGTGTGAATGATCCTCACGGGTGTACTCTTCGGACAGCTGTGTTAATGATCTGCACAGGTGTACTCTCCGGACAGCTGTGTTAATGTTCTGCACAGGTGTACTCTCCGGACAGCTGTGTTAATGTTCTGCACAGGTGTACTCTCCGGACAGCTGTGTGAATGATCTGCACAGGTGTACTCTCCGGACAGCTGTGTTAATGTTCTGCACAGGTGTACTCTCTGGACTGCTCGGATGTATTCCAAAGCTTTTACAGCCCTTACAAGACTGAGATGAAGAACCCAGTCATGGAGAGGCTTGCTGGTCAGCTTGCAACACTGTGTAGTACCCTGAAGGAGTACCCCTCCATCCGCTACAGAGGGTGAGAGTGCAGAGGCAGGGCATGCTTTTATATTACACCTGATAAGCATAAGACACGTCCAGAGGGCTGTTTGTCCTGCCGCAGCTTCAGTACCCAGTACTCAGTAGGTCTATTTCTATGGTAGTAACTTGCACCTTTTTATGTAGTGAGCCACACGTTTGGGTTTGGAGTGTGTAGTTACCGCCCCCATTTGTCCAAATGCAGGGAGTGCAAGGACACTGCCACACTGGCACAACTGGTCCAGGACAAGTTGGATGCATACAAGGCGGACGACCCCAGTATGGGAGAGGTGAGGGGGAGATGGGTGGGAGATCAGGCACAGAAGGAGCCCCTAAGCGAAGATGCAGAAGAGGAAGCAGGAGAAGGTGAAAAAGAAAGAGAGGGATTGATGTCGGCTGTGATACGTAGGGCAACTAGAGGCATAAGACCCGCAATGGATACTTCTTTGGTAAATTCAGCAAATAACTGCATTTCTGCCGTGTCCACCATCTTATTTGAGAAACAGGTTGAAAATGTTTGATGCAGATATTATATATCACTATAGATCATAAGTGGAGTTTGTACTTGGGGGTGGGGGGGGGCAAAAACCCTCATCTTTTATGTATTAAAGTGTGTATCTGAAACACACGTAACCTATTATAACCTATCAGCCTTAGAAGTAAATATAATGTAAATTGGTGGCCAGCGTGTGGCTTTGCAGGTTAAGTGGGGGCCCATGCCACTATTACATTATTCATCCATCCATCCATCCATCCATTTTCTACCGCTGTTCCGGGTCGGGTTGCGGGGGCAGCAGTCTAAGCAGGGGAACCCAGACTTCCCTCTCCCCAGCCACTTCGTCCAGCTCCTCTGGGGGAATCCCGAGGCGTTCCCAGGCCAACCGGGAGACATAGTCTCTCCAGCGTGTCCGGGGTCTTCCCCGGGGCCTCCTCCTAGTGGGACATGCCCGGAACACCTCACCAGGGAGGCGTCCAGGGGGCATTCTGACCAAATGCCGGAGCCACCTCATCTGGCTCCTCTTAATGCGGAGGAGCAGCGGCTCTACTCTGAGTCCCTCCCGAATGACCAAGTTTCTCACCCTATCTCTAAGGGAGAGCCCAGCCACCCTGCGGAGAAAACCCATTTCGGCCGCTTGTATTTGCGACCCTGTTCTTTTGGTCACTACCCAAAGCTCATGACCACAGGTGAGGGTAGGAACGTAGATCGACTGGTAAATCGAGAGCTTTGCCTTTTGGCTCAGCTCCTTCTTCACCATGACA
>JAODLD010000046.1:4555095-4567851 GCA_026781065.1 Mormyrops boulengeri
TTAATGATTGACACTTTATTGATCACAGTCAAAAAAATCTCTTTAGATTCCCTTCACTGAAAGCAGCCTAAGACATATATAGGCCAGGCTTGAACCAACAATCTTCTAATCACAGGCCCAAGGCTTAGCCCAGTACTCAAACAACCACAGAACATGCACAGAAACTATGAAACCAAGAGGAAATTGGGAGAATCTATGGGAATCACTACAGTAAGGGTGGGTTGTGTACAGTAAGGCCTGGTAGTGTAGTGGTTAGCACTGCCACCTCATACCCCTGGAACCTGTTCTCAAGCCTCACCCTCTCCACACACCATCCCACCTGGCATTAGTGTGCTCACCCCCACCCCAGTCAAAAAACAGTACCCTGCCTTGTGTTCGCCCCGTGTACCCAGTCAAAAAACAGTGTAGGTCTCAGACCAATATGACAAATATTTTAATGGATGATCCTGTGCTCAAACCTGAGACTTCGCTTATACCTGTACGTGTGCTACTCCGGTTCTGCGGCTACATCTTCCTGCAGGGTCCTGAAAAAGCCCAGTCCCAGCTGCTGATCCTGGACCGAGGCTTTGACCCCATCTCCCCACTCCTGCACGAACTCACGCTCCAGGCCATGAGCTACGACCTGCTGCCAATCGAGAGTGACGTCTACAAGTCAGTGCCTTGATTCAGTTTTGTGCCCTCCTCAAAACACAGGGTTCCCAGCTCTCCCGCATCTGGATGCTCATGCTTTCAGGCTCTCACACTCATGCAAGAAATCTTATGGCAAATCTATATAATTCCATTATAAACCTAAAATTAGCTACATCAAACGCATTGCAGCAGTTTGCGAACCCTACAGACTATTTACAAGGTAATAAAAGTGTTACATACACGTAAATGAGTGTGCAGACTTGTCTCGAAATGAACATCTCACACCAGCTAGCTGACCAAAGACGGCAACCCTGAAAACAGCTGCCAGAATTTAACAGAACAAAACTGTAAGCTAATAGGAAGCAAAAGAAAGTGTTTGATGACGAGAACAGCCTGTGCTCTCATTGGTTGGCTGGTTGTGGAAGCTTTAATTGTGCATGAGATGTCATCCAACTAATGCTGAGTGCAGGATTATATGGTTTAAGTAGCTCTTCATAAGCAAATGGGAAGTTTCCCGTACATAATATAGAGCAGGTAAGGGAATCGCCTGAACAGTACCATGCTGGCTGTTCCCCACAATCTCAGCATTACCCATAAATTACTTACTACCTACGTCATTTATCACGTGACCCAAGCTGCCCAGTTATATCACTTTAACCTTTAACCTCCGGCACATTATACACAGATATGACAACAGCTGCTGCAAAAAAAGTGAAAATAATGCTGAGAAAAACCAAGAAAACCCATCAAAGCTTCTACGATGGGAGGCCAAGGTCCACTGCATGCTAATGCCAATCACGTCCAGATTTATGCCTTTTGTGAGACTGCCAACCTTGCTGAGCTTGTCGGCCTGCTCTTCCCATGCTGTCCACTGTCTCCTTTTTAGGTCTGTATTGGTCATTCCAGGTCTCTCTCTCTGTCTGTCCATCTCTGGCCACCCCTCCAAATATGGCCATCTCAGGTATGAGACCAGTGGCATGGGAGAAACCCGGCTGAAGGAGGTTCTGCTGGACGAGGACGACGACCTGTGGGTAACCCTGCGTCACAAGCACATCGCTGAGGTGTCCCAGTGAGTCCCACCATCCCCTCAAGTGCAGACGGCCTCTGTGCTACACGGATCACATCAGTGACACAAACTGGGCTATCAAAAGCATACGCTGGCTCTGGTCTATATTCTTTTATCTGAAGACAAACCCCATGGTTGCCAACTCTCACGTTCTGCCGTAACTCTCACACTCATGCAAGAAATCTTACGGCAAATCTGTATTATTCCATCATAAACCTAAAACTGGCTACAGCAATAGCGTTGGCACAGATTGCAAACCCTGTAAATATGTGTGCATGTGTGTTCAGACTTGTGTCGATTGAAACATTCACTCCAGCCAGCCGACTAAAGTTGACAACCCTGTGAAACCCAATAACCGCTGTGAGCTTTTCTCAGGAATGAGAAGTTTGCTGGTTTAGTGCCGGGTTTCTTTCGTATTACGAAAAGAGGTTGCTGATAATGTCTCAAAAAGTTCACTGACAGGACTGGGTCATCAACACTCCACCATTGTTATTGTCTTTATGGTTCCGTATGATTTTTCACGTTTGTGACACTTCTATTGAACCTCCTTAGACGTTCGATCTTTCTGATCTTTCTTTGTTCTTTTTCTCACATCACTCTCTCCCATTCTATCACACACACACACACACACACACACACACACACACACACACACAGGGAAGTCACTCGCTCTTTGAAGGAATTCTCTGCCAGCAAAAAGATGAACACCGGAGAGAAGGTACAGGTCTTACACTCCCCCAGTTCCTGAACCAAGAATGTTGCCCCTCAGCCCCCCACCCACAGTTGCTATTAGGAGTCCCTTAACCTCTGAGTACCTCACTGCTCACCCCATCACACTAGTGATGGCTATTAGAGGGTGCTGCTATGCAGTTTGTCTGTTAACTGCATGAATATAATTGGAAATTGAAAGAATGAAGAGGTCCTACAAAGACTGTTTGTGTGTGTGGATTATGTGGCACGCCCCCTTGCTGCCTCGTGTGGAATCCCCGTGTTCCCAGCTGTCATGCCCTGCTCGTCCGATCCTCCTGTGTTCCACGCCCCCTTGCTGCCTCGTGTGGAATCCCCGTGTTCCCAGCTGGCATGCTCTGCTCGTCCGATCCTCCTGTGTTCCACGCTGCCTCGCGTGGAATCCCTGTGTTCCCAGCTGTCATGCCCTGCTTGTCCGATCCTCCCGTGTGTCACGCCCCCCTCGCTGCCTCGTGTGGAATCCCCGTGTTCCCAGCTGTCATGCCCTGCTCATCCGATCCTCCCGTGTGCCATGCCCCCTCGCTGCCTCGTGTGGAATCCCCGTGTTCCCAGCTGTCGTGCCATGCTCGTCCAATCCTCCTGTGTGCCATGCCCCCTTGCTGCCTCATGTGGAATCCCTGTGTTCCCAGCTGTCATGCCCTGCACGTCCGATCCTCCCATATGCCACGCCCCCTTGCTGCCTCATGTGGAATCCCCGTGTTACCAGCTGTTTCTTGTTGTTAGTTAGTCTGATGAATTTAAGTCCACGTTTGAGTATGTTTCCCCATTCCAGTCATTACCTGGTTTCTGCCTGTTCTCTGCCTGTTTCGTGGTCCTGCTTGTCTTCGCCCTGAATTAAACCCTGTGTTCCCCAGTTCCTCGAGTTCTGCTTCTGCTTCCTCGGTCTGTGCCCTGTGCAAACCGTGACAGTTATGTATATATTACATTGTGAGGACCACATGTCCCTACAGTGTGATAAAAACCTGTTATTTTGACCTCTTTTTGAGTCCCCATGCAGTTTGTGTTTCTGTGTCCTACAGACTACCATAAAGGACCTCTCCCAGATGCTGAAGAAGATGCCTCAATACCAGATGGAGCTGAACAAGGTAAGCATGTCATGTGACACCTTCTGATTAAGTATGAAATTTGAATACTTTTTCCACCCCTGCTAAGTCCTATAACTAGGTCACTCTAGATGTGACCCACTCTTGATGAAAACCTCCTACATGGTTGATTGTTGTAGCTAAACTACTTTAAGCTTGGTTTTTGCTTTCTTTCAGTACTCTACCCATCTTCATCTGGCTGAGGACTGCATGAAGCACTACCAGAGCTCTGTGGACAAGCTGTGCCGCGTGGAACAGGTAATCACACCAGAACCTCACAGTCACTATTTCTTTTTGCATGACACCGATCCAAAAAATAAAAAGATCAAGATGAGCAAGCTTTGAATTTTTGTGTCCTGCGTTGACCTATGACCTTTTGCTCCATACACCATGTGCCCCCGTCTCAGGACCTGGCCATGGGCAATGATGCAGAAGGAGAAAAGATCAAGGACCCTATGAGGACCATTGTTCCCATCTTGCTGGATGCCAGTGTCAGCACTTACGACAAGATCCGCATCATTGTGCTTTATATCATCCTCAAAAACGGTGAGATGCATGCATATACACAGCAGAACTGGGGACTCGAGTAACAGACTCATGATTCGACTCGGACTCAAGTCACAAATTTCATGACAAAATTGATGGAAAGACTTGGATTCGACTTGGACTTCAGGGCAAATACTAGAGACTTGGACCCAAACTGGACTTGAGAGCAGATGACTCGAGACTTGGACCTGACTTGGACCCTGTGACTCGAGAAGACTTGAGGTTATAATCCCCCCTCTGGATACCATAATGTTAATTTGATCATATCAGTGTGTATAACTTCTCTGCAATCTGCATTTTCAGTTGGCTGAATGCAAGGTCTCCTGAGATAGCTTGTTGGAAAGATCACTCTCTGCATATAAACCAATATAAAAACTGTGTGAGGCTAACTGTGAGTGGAGACTCTCTTTTCAACCTCTCTCTATCTATAAAGAATGCATCCTACCGTGTAATGTGGCGGGTTTTTGCTGCATTAAGTATCAGTCACTAGAGGTTAAAAAACGGGCATAGGTAGGGACTCAAGTTACATGACTCATGACTCGACTTGGACTTGAGTCATAAATTTGATGACTTGTTACAGCAAAATGGAAAGACTTGGACTCAACATGGACTTGAGGGTACCTGCCTTGATACTTGACTCAGGATGCAATTTTTTGACTCAAGACTTGACTCACCAAGGACCGACTTGTTCCCATCCCTGATACACACATACTCAAATGTTCAGATGTGTAAAGTCACATTGAAGTGATGGTTCCATTTAAAAGGTTGAAGATGTTAAAGTGAAGAGTTAAGGCTATTTATATCAGCAGTGAACTATACACAATATAAGCAGGGGTGAGGGGGCCCTGCAAAGAGCTGCCCTAGGGGCCATCCCCACTCTGGGCCCCTAAACAACTTTATCTGCTTGGAATGGGAATCGTTAACTGCATGAAAATTATTGGAAATTAAAAGAATGAAAAGGTCCTACAGACTGATGTGTGTGTTTGTGTATGGGTTATGTATGTATAACATTGTGTGGACCACATGTTCCTACAGTGTGATAAAACACTTGTTATATTGTCCTTGTGGGGACCATTTTTTCAGTCACCACAAGGGCAACTCAATTTTATAGACATCTCTGACTGCAATCAAAAAACTAAAAATCGCTGAAAGTCTTGCACCTTGTTTGATTAGTTATGGTTATGGTTAGGGCTAGGTAGACGTTAAGGTTGACATTGTTGGGATTAGGTCTATGCCCATAGAAATTAATGGAGAGTCCCCACAAAGATATGATTACAAACGTGTGTGTTTGTGTGTGTGTCAGGAATCACGGAAGAGAACCTGACCAAACTCCTACAGCACGCGCAGATTCCCCCAGACGACAGCGACATCATCCTCAACTTGGCCAACCTGGGTGTGCCCATCATCTCAGATGTGAGCCCCTCCATGTCATCACCCACCCCCACGGGGCATGCAGTGCTGGAATGAGGGTGTCCCTGAGTGGCTTGGTGGTTCAGTGGTGTCGTACCTTTAAGTGGTTCAGTGCTGTTTGTACGTTGGTCCGGCTGGGTGCCACCCCTGACACCTCTGTGTCTCCGCAGCCCAACGTACGCCGGCCCAAAAAACCTGACCGCAAAGAACGTGTCAGTGAGCAAACCTACCAGCTGTCCCGGTGGACCCCCGTGGTTAAGGACCTCATGGAGGTAAGTACAGTATCCGGTCTTACTGGCCCCAACTCCACCACCAATCATGCGGCTTTCAACTGTGTGCCACCATTCCATCAGGAAGCCATCGAGGACAAGCTGGACCCCAAGCAGTACCCCTTCATTTCCACACGCAGCCCTTCTTCTCATGGAGGTACCACTGGCAGGTGGGCAGGGCAAGGGCTTGCCTTGTTGTTTGTTATTGATCCACCGTGGGTGTAGCACAGACATTTTGGCACTAGTGTTCCTTCAGTGTGCATTTCCAGCAGTAAGAACAAATGAACACAAACCAACATAACTAACCAAAAGGGCATTGCGGTAGCACCCAACCAGAAACTGTAATAAATTAACAGCCACACCCCCATTATATCCATATAAGAGCAAACTTTGTTTTGTAAGACCTCATAGAACTCAAACCTCAGCAAATAGGTAAGCACATGTCTAAACATTGGATCAGTGTAGCTTTACATTTGAGGTGCAAGATTATTTAATCTGGTATTTTCAATGGCTCAAGTATCCCGACCCTGAATTTGTAGATTGTATCTAATTTCATGTGAAGTCATATATGAGGATGTATGACAGCTAAGAGAATAAACTGAAAGGTGATTAAATGCCCACCCCAGTGCTCGGTATGGACAGTGGCACAAGAGTAAGCCCCCCACGGAGGTGCGAGCGGGCCCCTGCCTCATCGTCTTCATTGTCGGGGGGGTGTCCTTCAGTGAGATGCGCTGTTCCTACGAGGTGACACAGGCAAGCGGCAAGTGGGAGGTCATCATTGGTGAGTCGGCGGCTGGGGGGGCAGGTACAGGAAGTGACATGTGGAGTGGGCAGGTGGGTGGGGCGATGCAGCTAGGAGGCACTCTCACCACAGGATCTGAGAAAACCATGGATTTGAGTCGCACATGCACTAGAGTTGCAAGCCAAATACAAAAGCGACAAAAAACTAACTAAAAAATAAGTCAAACTAAAAGCAAGCCAAAAAATGTCCAGTTCCTGCAAAGGGGTTTGTCGGTATCAATACAGACAATTAAAGGAAATTAGCCACTTTATGAAAATTTATGTAAATAGATGAAATGGACCTTAACTTTCTATAATTGGTAAGGGTGCAGGTTTGGCAGATGGTCTGAAGTCCTTTATTACTTGAATAGTTTAATAATTTAAAAGTTTAACACGGTTCACTTGGCAGCGCATGTGCGACTGAAATCCATGATTGACTCAGATGCTGTAGTGACTGGAACAATGCAAATGTTAAACAGGCATGCAGACCAATCCAGTCAGATAAGAAGGGGAGGTCAGAGAGTGGGGTAATATACATTCTGCGTATCTTAATTAGCTCCAGTTAACTGTGGAAGGTTTGGACTCGTAACAGGGGCTGCAAAGAGGCAAGGCTGACACTAGAGTCCGATCTGGGAACAACTGAATAGCAACAGATGTATTGTTCAGTAGGTTATAAATCTGTGTTCACTGTGTGTTTTACTGCTGATGGTAACTTTATCTCTTTCTCAGGTTTATGTGATGTAAAGGGATAAAAATTAAAAGAGTGATAAAAATACAACGTATCCTGTTTGCACATGTGATTTTAAGTGTGTTGTATATTTTAAGTATTTGCACATTTAACTTAAATTTAATTAATGCTTGATTGCAAACGCTATTACGAACTGTGAATGTTTGCCACCAGGGTTACTTATGTAAACTAGAGATGCTGCAGTGTCATTGAATTTAAGTGACAACGTTTTCAGACTATAGAAAATCCTCTTAGAGGGATTGTGATCTTATGGAATCAAATGGTGGAAAGTTAACAGCTTTGGTCAGAGTTACATAGAGCGGTCTTTCCCAACCCAGTACTTGTGGACCCCCAAAGTTTTTTCTTCCTCCCAGCCCCCTGCCAAACAGTCCATATTTTAGCTCCCTATCCAGAGAGCTGGGAGGGAGCAAAAACGTGGGCTGTCTGCGGGTCCCCAAGGCCTGGATTTTGAAACACTGGGATAGAGGATTTAATGCAAATACAGATGTGTAATGATGTCTTCATCTTCCATCTTCATCATGGGTGACTGAGAGTGATAATGGATGGAAGTCTTGGCTGCATGGTCCCTCACCAAAGACACGGAGTTCAAAGGGTGGAGATGAGCTGGTGGGCCCTTCTCTTTCCTGCAGGTTCCACACACACACTCACCCCTAAGAGATTTCTCATGGACCTGCGGCACCCCGACTTTGTAGACCCCAGTGAGCCCCACGAAGAGGATCCTGAACGAGCCAATAAAGTAAAGGCAGCCAGTCAAGCTGATCCCACCCCGTTTTTGTCCTCCACTCACTCCACATGTCATGTGACTGTAGCCCAAGGCTCCCATTGGACATATGGACAACCAGAAAGACCTGTGATTGGTTCTGTTTCACACAGATCACCTACAGTAGTCTCCTGTTTTCCCTATTCCTGATTCCCAGGACCCCATTCCTGTTCCTGACAGGTGTATTAAATACCCTCTCCTTTGGCCACCCATATTGATAAGGGGCCCTACATGTTAACTAATTTATTAGACAATTTGCTCAAAGTGTGTTTAGTCTTTTCAAATGTTACTGGGAAAAGCAAGGCAGGTTTTTGAAGGTCTTGTGGCTGGAAGTGTAGAAGCTACTCAGTTTGTCCTATTGATGAATCCTGTCATTAACACTAGTTTCCGGAAGTCAAAGGTAATTGTTCAGGCAGGGTTTCCTTCATCTTTTGAAAAGTTCAGCTCCTCTGCAGACTTCCACACTTTGCATCCCTGCACCTTCTCTGGCCCTTTGCGGGACAACTTAGTTTTTTGAGATCAGCAAAAATGATTGTCTGACAGAGAGGCACAGGAGCCCGGCCCTAATGGAGCCATCTCCTGCCTGTGTCGCCGTTTCTCAGCAGATACATCTCTTATGGACAAGCTCAGTGCTCCATAAATCCCGGTTTAATACCGGTTCTGCTGGCAGAAACCTACACTGAGTAGCAGGCTGCTTCCAGGCTCAACATTTCTAAGGCCACAGTACACAACAATAATGTGAAACAGGAGACACTGGGAACGACCAGAAACCAGTCAGGTAGAGGGCCGAAGCGACTTCCTAATGTCAGAGATGACTGTTAAATTATCAGACAGTTTCTAATGAATCGGAGGATGTCATCAAGAGACCTTCAAAAGGAATGGGAAACATTAAGGTTTAGGTGTGAAGTGCACTGCTAGGACAGTTCGTATCAGGCTCCTAGAAGCAGGACTGAAGTCCCATAAAGCAAGGAAGAAGCCCTTCATTAATGAGAAACAGGGAAGAACCAGACTGTAATTTGAAATATATATATTGACACACACTCATACATTGAGAAATGAGTCAAACAAAAAATTGTGCTGTGGTCCCTTCATTTTTCCCACGGCTGTATCACCTGTGGGGCCGTACATGTTTATATGGCCATTTGTGCTGTGTTATCCTGAGAGACTCTGAGAATAAATTAGTATGAATATTTTTTGTTAATTATTGTATTATAGACTATTATAATTTGGTCCGTTTGTAAGTGAAATCCGTTATGAAGTGAAAAATCCCATCTTGTGTGACTTTGGATATCTGCAAATATTTAATTGCTGGGTTTGAAATGATGCATTTCCACTAGCGGTTAAATGATGTTAGACTGATACATTTGGCTTTATTTGAATTAAATTACAGAGTTTAATAACAGAAGGGCCAATGGGGGGTGAAGCAGTTTAATTTGGAGTAGATGCAGATTTAGCCCCATGTCTTGCATGCTGATCTTCAGCTGGGCATGTCGATTTCGCCGGGATCAGTGTACAGTATTTGGTGTCCTTTTCAATTACTGCAAATGTTTGAAATGTTACTGGAAAAACAACTCAGGATTGTAAAGGTCTTGTGGCTGAAAGTGTAGAAGCTGCTGTTTTCACCTCTCTGTCTCTCTACACCTTAGGAACCCACACCTTAACCCCTGCTCAGCGCCTCGATAGCCTCAAGGAGACGACAAGAACAGAACAGGAGGAGGAGGAAACCGAAACAGACCCACTTTCTTCTCTCATGACCGTCCCCTTTATTTGTCACTTTCACGCCTCCTCCTGATTCCTTTTTCATTCCTCTCCCTCAGTGCTTTTTTATGCCTATCCATCATCACCCTTTTTCATCCAATTCCTTCATTTCTCCATTCATAACTTTCCTTCATGCTCTTTTTAATTTACCCTTTTTTGATCCTATTGTTTGTGTTTTAGAGGCAGATTGCAATAGAGAAAAATGCACAACACAAGCGTTTATACTCTTTGCAGGGAATTTTAGGATATAATTATACAGATCCATTTAAATTAATATCCAGTTGTCTTTGCTATAGGAACCATAACTGTATAAATACTAGGTGTCCAGGATAAACATTTGGATGATGTTTGGATGGGTGGAGAGAGAAACTGCTGTGAGGAATGAGTCTTGAGCCGTGTTACGTACTTTGCACCAGGGCAGGACTCACATTTGCTCTAATGATACCCTTGGAGCGACACGGCTCGTTATCGCAGCGTGTTAAAAGCACGAGCGGCCAGCTGAGAGCTTTGTGAAAGCTGACTGCCTCGGGTTTAACAGCACACATGATATTCTGCAGCAATATTGAATTCAGACTAGATAGCCTAAACTAAAAGCAGGGCTACCTACTTTACCGATAGAATTCCTCTCAATGCATTTGTTTGAAAGGGAGATTTACTGTGAAAATGCCATTTAATGTTAATACCAATACATTTACCACATGCAAAAATTCCCAAAGACTCCTGTTAATAACTTATGCAGTTGGAACCGTTCAGTTGCATGGTCCCAACTATGTAAGTTGCTAATGTTGTTAGTGACTATGCTTTGGGGAAACACACCCCTAGACAGGGATTTTTGAGTTTTGAGTGAACACATTTCCCTCCATTTACATGCCGGTAATACCACACTTGTTTGTGTTTCAGCTTCTGGTTCCAGTAATAATTTCCAGTGTAGAATCATCCCCATTTCCTCAGGAAACATCGTAGCACCATGTGTTTAGCTGTGGTCAGTGGGCACCAAAGAAAATACTCTGTAACAGTTTTCCTCCCACGACACAACCCCACTTGTGAAATGAATACGTGAGCAGAGTCTTTAATAAATGCTACCTTTACCCTTGTTTACTGTATATTCTGATTGGATGTCTTATGTTCCCTAGTGTCTCTGTTTTGTAATAGATAAGCCCCAGTTTTGAAATACCTTCTTGTGTGTGTAGGTGTTGCTTAGTGATCTTGCAGTCTGTGTCTTCGCTGTTTATCAAAGAGAGAGCTATAATAAAGAGTTTGTACCCTTTACAGGGATGTCTGGTCCTTTGGCTGTGGTCATGTGTAGATGCAGCCGGTCAGTTTGTGGTCTAATTACAAGATAGAGCTGGAGTTGTTCTCTGTGATTCATAATCCTGTCATTGCCGGCATCCCTGCCACCCGCAGCTGAGTATGTTTCAGCCTGGTAGGTACATGGATGGGAGACCAACTAGGAGAGCTGGGTTGCTGCAGGAATAGGGGCTGGTGTGGCTGACGGGTTAGATAATCCTGTGGTCTGTGTGGGTCCCAGGGCCCCAGCGCAGTGACGGGAGCACTGTGCTGTAAAAATGCCGCCGTCCTTTGGGTGAGATGTAAAACCAGGTTAATGAAGTTATAAAAGATCCATATCATCTTTCGAATGAGTAGGGGTGGGATCCTGATGACCCAGCTAAAATTGCCCACTGTTGCCCTTTCAAATCCGGCCTCCTAATCATCCCCTGTATCTAATTGGTGAATTCCCTCCTGCCCCTTCACCACCTTAGCTACTGTGTGGTGAGCATACTATTATACAACATGCAATTAGAATCAGTGAATTAAGAAAAACTCTGTGTTTTATGTTTTCTCGTTATATAAACTGTAAATGTGTTTTGTTAATCTTTCATTATATTTGACCACAGATTTAAAGTATGAATATAAATTTCTGAGACCTGCATTTTTCTTAAATGATTCCTTTGATATGAAACTGCATCATTATAGTTATTCTTGATAAGTCAATGTCCCCCTAGCAAGGGTCAGGGAGCTACATAGAGTCTGAATGACCACTGGGTGGCAGTAGTGAACTCAGTGTCTCCTTTCTTTGACCTCTGACCCAAGATGCTTCACCTCCAGCCAATAGCAGCTAGAGGCGATGAAATGGATCAGAGGTGGGTGTTAAGTAATACCTGCAGAAAACAATAAATGAAAATCTAGGTTAGAAGATTTGCAGACACTGAATAATATAGATGTACTATACTATATAATTGGATATACTGTAATGCAATATAGAATACAACGATCTGAAATGTATTATACAATAAAGAGATTTCTCAAATAACTGGCCAGGGACATGGGAGGGTGAACAGCCTGTCAAGGGGGGGTACTCACACCTCTTCAGGAGGCCACATTGCACCACAGGGACACCCTCGGCACAGATACCAGTAGAGCTGTTTTTTAGTGGGAGGGGGGTCCCTCAGCTGGTAACCCAGAGGCCAACAGTTTAGGTTTTGGTCCACTGGGACGCCTGTTGGTCATAAGTGACAGAGAACTAGGATAATATCAAAGAAGTGACAGAGCTAGGATAATACTGAAGTGACAGAGCTAGGATAATATCACAGAAGTGATAGAGCTAAGATAATATCACAGAAGTGACAGAGAGCTAGGATAATATCACAGAAGTGACAGAGAGCTAGAATAATATCACGGAAGTGACAGAGCTAGGATAATATCACAAAAGTGACAGAGAGCTAGGATAATATCACAGAAGTGACAGAGAGCTAGAATAATATCACGGAAATGACAGAGCTAGGATAATACAGAAGTGACAGAGAGCTAGGATAATATAACAGAAGTGATAGAGCTAAGATAATATCACAAAAGTGACAGAGAGCTAGGATAATATCACAGAAGTGACAGAGCTAGGATAATACAGAAGTGACAGAGAGCTAGGATAATATAACAGAAGTGATAGAGCTAAGATAATATCA
>JAODLD010000046.1:4577939-4594611 GCA_026781065.1 Mormyrops boulengeri
GAGGGGTCATAGGGCAGCACCCCACGCAATGATGTCTTTTTAGCCCGGGGTGGGGGGGGGGGGGGTAAATGGATGAAAAACATTAGGCCCCTGCGCCCTGCCTTGCTCTGACAGCTTCTACTCCAGGGCCTGAATTTATGACCCATTACTCCTGCCTGCTCAGGATCTACGGGCTGCATTATGCTCACTGTCAGGTCCCATTAGGCTGACGTGGGCAGCACCCACTGAAGGAGCCGCTTCTGCCCCCGGAAGCCCTTGGCACGGTTTACATGCTGTTTCGTTGTGCGTGGGCGGCAGGGCGATCCATTTCTGGGCTATTCTCCTTACCTCCCTCCCGTGGGGGTGGTGGAGGGGGGGTTGTAAAGTTACATCCTCCATAAACCCTTACCTAGAATTTTCTCATGAGGCCAGACTGACTCCTGGATTGATTTTGGTGTCAGGAATACCTTCACTAGCCTGACGCCAGTCCATGTTCCCAGAATTCTCTTAATGTTGCACTTTCTGCTGATTGAAATAGTAGTTTTATCAGGTTCTTGCTTTGGCTGGATGTTGTTTTGTAGCTCTTCCTCTGATACTGCTCACACCTGTACCTGGGCATTCATTACGCTCAGCCTAGCCGCACTTATGCCTAGTCGACTCCTCGACGAGAGTGTGTAATGTGCTATTTGCCTCACTGTATGCTGTTTTGGACCAAGGCATTTGCCAAATAAAAATACATCTAAATGCTACTTACAGGGAATGACCATTGAACCACCAAGGAAGAAAAATGCTGATGAACTCATGCTTGTCAAATATGGCAAAATGCATTTTTAAGGATAAACTCATTTCGGGCAATTGGCCTGATAAATGTTACTAAGTGGGAATTCAGCTTCAAACAGATGGAATATTAGTGAACAATCACAGGCCCGTGATAGAACAAGAGCCCAAATTCCCGCTACATGCTGTTGGTTTATGTCTTTGGAAGGTCAGGGCATCAGATCCCAGTTTAACTGACTTGTTGTGGGACACAATGATGTTTGATAAGTGCAGGTTTGATGTTCCATTAAAAGATCGATGTAGATTACAGTCTTTGGGATATGCTGCTGGACTTCAAAAGGTCAGTATTTGTTAAGCCCATCGGCAGAGTGATTAATCAATCAATAGCTCTGGCTTGGGAGTAGGGGCTGGGGGGGGGGGGCATCCACATAATCCCATAGGCTAGCATCTGGCATTGCAGGAAACGTGTGGACAAGACACAACTAAAAAGCTTTAAACACGCAAATGGAATTAGCAAAGGATGTTTCCCTGATGTGTTTTCATGAATTAGTCATAGCAGAGAGTAACTCCTGCCCTGCGCGCAATTAATTCTTCATTCTCTCCCATGTGCACTGAAGCTTGAATTATGACAAGTTGACTGAAAGAGACTCTGTTTTTTTGCTGTGAAAAGCGCAAGTTGTGATGAGGTAGGGCACAGCATTAGTGATGGGATTCATTATGTAGATGACATTACAGAAGGACGTTACTTGGGACGATCTCTTAGTAACTGGCAGTGTCACAACACAGCTGTGATATTTCATTCATCCCACGACTGGACAGATTCGCTGGGACGTGCTTCAGTTATCGCCGTGCTAATCGGGGTCCTCCTGGACAGCGGCTGATCAACTGCTGCTGAGACTAAAAGGTCCAGCTGAGAGTTGCTGCAGTCTGGCAGACGACTGACACAACTGGGAGACAAAAACAAGCCAGTAACGGCTAGGATTGGTATTTGAGCGTCTAGCTGGGCAGAGTGGAGGCAGAAGCTCTGCCTTCTTCCCAGTTGATTCTGGAGTTCATCGGGGGGGTGTTCTTGTTCCTACTCTGTTCAGTGCTTGCATGGACTGGGTGTTGGGCAGGGTTGTAGGGAATCTGTTGGTGAGGAAAGATTCACCGATTTTGACTTTGCTGATGATGCTGTGATCTTCGTGGAATCAATGGAGGCTCTGATCAGGGCTCTCCAGAGACTGAGCGAGGAGTCCGAGTGTCTGGGCTTGCGAGTGTCCTGGATAAAAACCAAGATCCAGGCCTTTAATGACCTCTTGGGCACAGCCATCAGCAGCGTGTCTGTCTGGAGAGTGGATGCCGGCCTTGTCGAGAGGTTCACTTACCCCAGAAGTGACATTCATGTCTCTGGTGACTCTTCCTATGAAGTCAGTAGACGGATTGGGTGAACATGAGGTCGCTGGAAAGGGGTGTGTGGCGTTCATGGTATCTTTGCAAGATGACGAAAGTCCAAGACTTTAGACTCCTGGTGCTCCCTGTCTTGCTGTATGGCTGTGAGACATGGACACTATCCAGTGAGTTGAGACGAAGACTGGACTCCTTCGGTACCGTGTCTCTTCGGAGAATCCTTGGGTACAGCTGGTTTGACTTTGTGTCGAACGAGCGGTTGCTAGAGGAGTCCCGAATGAGGCACATTACCTGCATTGTAAGGGAGCGTCAGTTACGGCACTACAGCCATGTGGCGTGTTTCCCTTAGGGTGATCCGGCTCACAGGATCCTCATTGCTGAGGACCCAAGCGGTTGGAGCAGGCTGAGGGGACGCCCACGTAACACCTGGCTGCGGCAGATGGATGGCCATTTCCGTAGGGTGCGACCGTGCGTCTTCCTGTTACTAGCCATTATCTTGAAGTGTTTCGTCATGTGGTGGGTGCTGCAATGCGCTGTACCAGTGCATGCTCCCCAACCTGACCTGACCTGACCTATGTGCAACATATACTACAACAGGCAGGTACCTCCTCTGATATATTCTATTTTACATAGTTAGCTTTCTCAACATATCCTGTAAACATCAATCAATTTCATATCCATCAGACTATCTATCTATCATGACTCCTTGTCCAGTCCAAGGTCAGAGTGAGCTTTGAGTCTATCCCTGGAAACACAGGGGATAAAGCAGAGAGTGTACACTATGGGCGATTTAAAGGCACCAATTCACCAAACCACATGTTCTTGGACTGCGGGGGGAAACTGGAGAAGCTTGAGGAAAACCGCGCAAATGTGGGGAGAACATGGAGACACACATAGGCGGCTTGGGTCTGAACCCAGAAAGAGGCGAGAGACTGCAGCACTACCAACCAGGTCACTCTGCTGTGCCACCATTAGGGGGCAGCAAAGACACACCACACATATTGAGGACTTTGCTAACTTCTTGTGCTTAGCTACAGGCAGGCAGGCACAATACAGCATACAACTGTGCGAGTGTGTTTGCAAAAGTCCCAGACATCCTCCCTGAGGTCATCTCTGGCTAAATTTTCCTGACCCGGCAAAAGGAAGATGTTTTAATGCCAGAGGTGTTTAAAGAAAAGTGTTATGACAAACATCGGGAGAAATATTTTGTTTTTTCAACAACTTTCAGCTTTCAGTTGACCCGTGGCAACACATCTCTGCATTGGCTTCTTGTTAAATTTTGAGTTGATTTTAATTTTTTATTATTTGTTTTTGAAGCCCTACATAGTCTGGCACCTTCATACCTTTCCAGTCTCCTCTCCTGTCATTCCACTCTTCAGTCACTTAGATCCTCTAACCAAATCCTTCTGTCAATCCTTCAGGTGATCATGCATCTTCCTGTTCCGGCCCCAGGTTGTGGAATCGCCTGCCACTCCAGCTTCGCTAGTCTCCCTGCATCACCACTTTTAAATTATGGCTTAAAACTCATGTTTACTCCTTACCATTTGGGTCGGCTTGATGCTTTTACTTTTTAATGTTTTAATAGTTTCAGTAGTTTTAATTTCTATCATCGTTGATCTGTCTTCATTGCTATCTAAATGTTTTATTTAAATTTGCCCTATTATACATCATCACTTTTAAATCATGTCCTAAAACTTTTATTTTTGTTAAATAGCATTTGAGTCTTTTTATATTTTAGTATATCTTGTTAGCTTTAATTCTCCTTTTTTTTTTTTACAGTACTCTGGATTAACATTAATGTCTAAATGTGCTTTATAAATAAACTTGACCTGACTTGAACCCTGAGCTGGATAAGCAGATGGAAGATGGATGAATGATTGGACAAACTCAACCTAAAATGCAATGTTCAGATGTTTTTAAATGCTTTGATTATGTTTACGCTGTATCACCTGGCGTTGTTTGAATGCATATACCTGAATCAATATTGTCCAGGCTTGACAGACAGGAAAGAGGACCATCACATTCAGAAGAATTTTTAACATGATACAATAGAAATTAGTTTCTGGCTATGGTGTTTGAAGACGGTATTAAGTAAACTGCAGAATTATTGACAGTAAGTTCATATGATAAAGGCAGCTTGGATCATACACTGACCGTAAACTGTAACTAGGCCGCAGTTAGACTGCTAATAGTGCTACTGAGAAATTAAAGTTGTAATGTGTTCATTGTTACACATGTAATTTATTCACATTAATTGCAAAAAGAACAACATCAATCATCTTGTCGATTTCCGCACCAATTTCCAGCAACTATTCATCATGTGCAAATAGGCCACATCAAAATAAAGACGTAGGGGATGCTGTTACTGAAAGGCAGCAGGTTGAGGCACTTTGCCGGAGGGAGTCTCTGTCCAGTGTCAGCTTCAAAGACATGGCCTGAATCCCAGAACCCGTTGCCGGGGGAGATTTGTGTTGCCGTGCGCCCATAATTCCAAACCTGTGACTTTGCCTAAGAGACAAGTAATTAATAAAAAGAGCTGAAGCTGACCGCCAGCGTTGGAAATAAAAGCCAATGAAAAGCTGACGTGTTTATGTGAGTTTTCTTTTCTCAGTATGAATTACAGTACAGTACAGTGGGCTTAACATTCTGCTTGTGATTAATAAGCATTTCACACTGGCTTTTTCATTATTGACTTTTTTTTGTACAATACATCCAGGCCTGTATATAGTATGAGTGAGAAACCGATTTAAAAACCAATTTGGAGTGAGAGGAAACACTTTAGGCAGTTAAATGGTACCTGATTAGGGGTAACGCTGGAATCACAAACAATTAGGGGCATTGCTACGGCCAAGAAAGTCATCAAAATTAGAGCGAAAACACAGCAGAGATCTCAATAGACAGGTTTTCAGACACAGATAGATGGGTAAATGTGGCGATGGGCAAGGGCAACTACCCAGCTGAAGGGCAGAGGGGAGCTGGGCTTTTAGAATGTCAGGGTGCGGGATGTGAACTATTCGCACGGCGACGATTCAAAGGCAACTAATTAGATCTGAGATTCACCTTCTGGAAGGATCTTCAGCTACCCAGACAGTCACACTGGAGTGTCTTATCCGCCAATGGGGCGACCAATATTGGTTAAACAATTTTGCAATCATTAGATCCTGAAATGCTAATCCAGTAATGTAACATGTGAATAAAAATAATTTCCAATTAAAATATCAGTCTGACCTATATCAGGTCCGAATTGTTGATTTCCTTGATACACCGGTATTTTATGCTCTGTGTACGTTTTAACTTAAATGGATAAACAATCAGTAGGTTGAAAAAGGAGTTCAGGAAAACTGACTGCATAATTCTGTCACTGTGAAATATACATACCTTCCTGAATGCAGCTTCTGGAAACGGAGGCATTATTGGATAAGGATTAACAATGAAATGGAGATTGCCCCATGCAGCCGACAGGATAAAAAAATATCCATCCAAATTCATACTTAGGAATAAAAATTGGTCAGTTTGTCATTTTTCATATCTGTGTATTTTATAAATGTGAACAAGTGGTACTGTGTGGTAAATCTGAAGTATAATCAAGTCAAAATAAAATTGATTTTTTTCAAAGGGACCTTTGCCCTATGGAAACAATGGAAACATCCAGATCGTTAAAAGGATCAGTAAACATCGGAGGAAAAAGAGTAGCAGTGGCTAATGTTCATTTAGCTACAGACAGTCAGTCTATCTAAGCTGACGGGGCACATTTTGATGATATATACAGTATGTATATATTTCTATTTAGCTGTCATGTATGTATTTTAGCTAGCTTATAGAAACGTTATTTGAAGACTGCAACTCTTCAGTGCAAGTTATTTTTGCACACGCAATCTGTTATATGTTTCTGATTATATATTTACCGTCGGCCTCATGAACCGCGATGTTTCACGAGGACTGTGAATGTAACATAAAGCAGTGCTACCGATATTATTCAGTGACATTTCTAGAAAAGTTCTCTCGCACTAAACAGAAAGCCGGGAGTTCACCCCCCGCCCCCCACAATCTGTGCCCCCCCAAACCTAATCTCTTTTTGTAACTGTACTTCCTTGAGCCAGATCGGTGTTGTCAATCTGGAGAGTGGCCTGGCCAGAGTCATCTCAGGAAGGATCTGTTACTCTGTCACTGACCTCGGTGTCGTGACCCAAGCAGGCACCATATGGGTGAGGTGGGGTGAAAGTAGATCCGGGGGGTCTGTTTCCCTAAAGACAGCTGGACCACTCTTGCTCTCAGTGAGGATCCATGCTCAAATAAAGCACGAGATGCCCCCACCTCACTAGTCGCTTATATCCAAAGCAATATTAAAATTCAATGCAAAGTCCCTCTGCTCTCACAAATATCTATATTCTATCTACCTTATGAATGCAGAATGATAACACTGACAGTTGACTACAATAAAGATCTTGAGTAAGATGGCATGATGATTATATTAACAAAGACAATCCATGGCAACACAGCACCAATTATGATAAAAGGCTGAAGGCCAGTTCATATAGGTCACATTAGCTTGTGGAAGATGAACAGTTCCTGTTATACCCCGAGGTAGACCTGTGATGAACCGGGACCCTATCTAAAGAATCCCCTGGTGCTTCCTGGGGTAGATCTGTGATGGACCGGGAGCCTATCCAGAGAATCCCCGGGTGCTTCCTGGGGGAGGCTCTGTGATGGACCGGGACCCTATCTAAAGAATCCCCTGGTGCTTCCTGGGGTAGATCTGTGATGGACCGGGGGCCTATCCAGAGAATCCCCTGGTACTTCCCGGGGTAGACCTGTGATGGACCGGGAGCCTATCCAGAGAATTCCCTGGTGCCTCCTAGGGGAGGCTCTGTGATGCTCAGCACAGCCCTCCATTGGATATATCATTACAGAAAGTGGATGGTTATGGAAAATGGATGGATGGATGGATGAATATGGTCATGGAAAATGGATGGATGGCTGAATACGGTTATGGAAAATGGATGGATGGATGAATATCGTTATGGAAAATGGATGGATGGATGAATATGGTTATAGAAAATGGATGAATGAATTTGGTTATGGAAAATGGATGGATGGATGGATGGATGGATATTGTTATGGAAAATGGATGGATGGATGAATATGGTTATGGAAAATGAATGGATGGATGAATATGGTTATAGAAAATGGATGGATGAATATTGTTAAGGAAAATGGATAGATGGATGGATATGGTTATGGAAAATGAATGGATGGATGAATATGGTTATGGAAAATGAATGGATGGATGGATGAATATGGTTATGGAAAATGGATGGATGGAGAGACATATCCCTATGTCGTGTACATGCAAGTTACAGGCTCTCTCCCAATTAAATAAGTAAAAGCTGGACATGGCTGAAGCTGACAGTGGTGGCTGACTACTGTCTTATGCTTCTATATCCCAGGGCTGACACCTCAGCCGTCTCTCACAAACACGCTACCGCTCACATCACTGGTCTTCATACCTCCTACATCCATTAATTCATTTTCTACGGCAGACGGATTTATCAGTCTCCACAATGTTTTGGGCTGACATTTAAAGTTAATCGTACAGCTTAGCGGAAAAGCTAAGATCTGGCCATAGCAAATGTTTAGCTGAGAAGATGCTAGTGAAAACTCCAGCAGTGATATTTTACCGTTAAAGCTGAACCGTGCTAAAGACAGCAAAACTAATGCTAGCCAATCTATCCTTATATGGTATTTGACAAGTGGGAGTGATACGCCTGAAATGTGATTTTAAAACAGGCCCATCACACCCAATATGAATACGAACAGCATTAGTTGGTGCCATTGGTAACACTACTTGATGGGCCACAAATAATATAGTATTATACTGTTATATTTGTATTAATTAACCAGTAACTAAGACTTAGTTACATACTGATCTCATGTTAATTCATCATTAATGAATTTGGACGCATGTTTTATCTCAGGCTGTTCCTTTATTTGTTGCTATATGCTTTAATTATGCAAACCTTTGTGAACGACTGAAGGAACTACTGAAGGATCAACTGTAGGAACAAGTCATGAATAACGCATGAAATACTGATCTCATATTTGTTCATTAATGAAGCATGGCGCATCTTTTATCTCAAGTAGTGACTGGATTTGTTCATCATTTGTTTATGATTTTGTGCTTCAGTAGTAACTGAGTTATTATTAAGTATCCGTGCCCTGCCAGTGTCCGCTCTCCTGCACATTAAAATAGTAATAAGAATTTTAACCATGTGAAATGGAAGACAAATGCATTATTTACTAGTATTAAGATTTAGTGGGATAGAAAGAGTATTAGTAATAGTAAGGATGATGTATATTATTTAATGAGACATTCCAGGTACTGGTCTCCAAGAATTCACAAAGGACTCAAAATTTCATGTGTGGGAATACAGACAATTTCTGAGAGCACTGGGAATTTTCATCCTTATTACATAACCACAAGGATCCATTAAACTTTTGTATAAAAGTGATTTCTTATCGATCCAAGAAGAGCGATAGCTGGCAGTCTTATACTGGAGATAACCAAACGACCCATTCCGCCTGTTATAACGATACTTGTTCCATGTCTCTAAACTGGAAAATCAGACAGTTCGCCCCTCAGCTGAAAGCAATCTTCTAAAAAGCACAGTGATGTCTTTAGCGACGGCATGGGGAATCAGCACTAAGCCAGCAAGTCAAATGTAAAAGTCGGGTGATTTGCGGGGATGTGCAAACCGTGAATGCTGACTGCTTAAAATGAACTATTAAATAATCAAAGTAAAATGTCAAGAGGAGGAATTGGAACACACTAAACGGCATAAATTGCTCAAGTTTGATAAGCTCGTGGCACTTCAGTAAAAGCAGATTAGACTCTGAATAATCTGAGCTTTGACTTTAAATCCAACAGGCCTAATCTAATCTTATCCTCTCTAATCCAATTTTTAATGCCGGCTACAGAGGGAAGCAGCACAGTGAAGCCTGCTTAGTGGGATCTGTCCCGGGGAGTTCAAGCCTTGAAGTAGACAAAGGATGATGGCTGATGTTCACTCACATTCACAGTAAAGACATTACCCAGCGCTGGCTAAATGCATGACGTTGCATTTAAAATATCAACACAGTATGACTTTTCATGGTAATGCTTTACATTATTAGCTGCACCATCATAATGCCTTTATAATGCATTCGTAAAACATTCAAAGCACCTTCATAATGCATTCATAGAACATTCATAAGCAGCATGTAAGTATACCTTAACATCCTAACAGCTTTAATATACATTAATAACAATAATTATAACCGTATAATCATATAATGTTTATTGTTTGGACAATTATTATTATTATTGAAACAAGAGTTAAAATTCCAGAACTGATTCGAAAAACCAAAGAGAAGCACCAGAAGGGCACACTTATGCACTATGATGATTAGCTTAATTATAGTAACAGTACTTATGTGGGGACATGGAGTTACTTAACCTAACCCTGACCCAAAGGGCAGTACTCGAGATGCCCTGAGCTTTTTCCTGACAGGCCCAAACTGACGCCCAGGGGCTGGTAAGTCCTCACTTATTGTGTGATGCGTCGTCCCGGTGACACGTGAGAGAGTCAATTTGCCCCCAGGCTTTATTTCTCCGCACCGTAAGTGACGTATTACTTGGGCTTGAAGTGGAAAACGGGGATCTCTTTTCAGTAAGGAAAGCAGGTAGCGTGGTGCGTAAGGACCTCTGTAGCACCATCGAGGAAGGTACTTAACCCCAGCTGCCGTAGTAAAATACGCAGCAGGAAAAGAAGAATGGAGAAGAAATTGTAAGTCACTTTGGGTAAAAGTATCAGCTAAGATGCTGAGATATAGAGCAGTAGGGTGGGGACTGTGCTGGCAGTCAGGCAAAAGTACAGCACATATTACTATACAGAGTACATAATTCTTGGTAATGATGATAAACAGCTATGTTCCTGGTTTATGCACTTACACCACTGTGCTTTTCATCGTTATTTTTAAAGAGTACTCTTTCTACTTACAAAAAAGTTTACTGTAGCCTAGTTGTATAGTAGGCTATACCATCTAGGTTTGTGTAAGTACAATATGATGTTCACACAACGACGAAATTGTCTAGCGATGCATTTCTCAGAATTATGGGGTTGGACTATTCAAAGATTCTTCCTATATTTTAGTCTTAATTTTGTCATTTTAATATATTTGTATTTTTAAGTGCAAGATACTTTTACAGGTAAAACAAACTGGAGAACTACTAAGGCTTTGGGCCTTTGGTGGGATAGGAAGTATTGCGATCAACTGGGAGTGTCTGGTTATCCTGTGTATATGTGTGTCTGGTTACTGAGAGAACGTGTCTGGTTATCCTGAATCAATAGTGCTACATACGTAGTAGCTTCCAAGAATACAGCCAGTAAAATAAAAAGTCCAGTACAGATGCTCCTCTACTTACGAATGAGTTACGTTCCGAATGGCCGCTCGTAACTTGAAATGTTCGTAAGTAGTTATTCAACATCATTTTAAGGGCATACGCAAATACAAAGAACTAGGATGCTGGGAGTACGCACGCTACGCTGCTGCGCGGCTGGAGTAGCGGCCAGAAGTCATACTAGATGGAATTGGCGCACAGAAAAGAAAAATTTGATGTTGCGGACAGGAAACGGTAGCCCAAGGAACACATCTTCTTCGTTCGTATGTCTGAAAGTTCGTAAGTTGAAAGTTTGTAAGTAGAGGAGCGTCTGTACTGTACATTTTGTACTTAAATGAACACAATTTTAATGAACTAAACAGCTAATAAAACTATGATAAAACATGAGAGAAAACTTTTGTCCTGTTCACAAGATCAGCGGTGACCACATGCACATGTGTGCTGGTGGGTTTATGGCCGACATCCCTGTGCCTCTTTTCTTCCACACCAGAGCCATCAGAAGGCCTGGGGTCTTATCAGTCCGGTGAATGTCAGCATGCATCACTGTGCTTCACTGCCTCTTGGAACAAGGCCGGGGAAAATAAGTCATTTTCCCCACTCAAGAGCCTGGGCCAGCTGGTGCCGACCATGTGAGAAGTGTTTATATAAGCTGTGCGCATGGCGATAAGGCCGCGCTGCCGCCAACCTCCACCGTAGATAAATATTTGATGGGGCGGGAGAGGCAGGCAGATGTTTGTCAGGATGCCATTAAGCAGCCTGGTGTCACAACAGCTCCCCGCGCCGGCATTCCCCGGTGTCAAGGCAAGGCAGTGCTGCTGATCTGCTCCTCCATCATGGGGTCAAATGTAGCCCAGGGAGTGAGCAGATAAGGCGAAGGAAGAAGAAAAAAAATATATATATATATTATATATATATGTGTGTGTGTATTTATGTACATGTGTATATATATGTGTGTGTGTGTGTGTATATATGTATATGTGTGTGTGTGTATTTATGTATGTATATATATGTGTGTGTGTATATATGTGTGTGTGTGTGTATTTATGTATGTGTGTATATATGTATATGTGTGTGTGTATATATGTGTGTGTGTGTGTGTGTGTATTTATGTATGTGTGTATATATATAGTGCTTCATACTCAAAACTGCTCACATTCCAATTATAGTATACAGCCCTACAAGGGCAAAATACAGTGACTGGATATTTAATCAAAATTGAGTTGTGACCAAAATCCTGACTCTTAAACTCTATTTTATCCCTCTTAACAACATACCTTAGTTCAAATATACTCAATTTTAGAGAAAAGTGAGTGTGGAAATTACAGTAGCTACAAAATTTGCACCGAAATCAAGGCAAAAACCCTTTGTCCCCCTCAGTTTCAGTGTCAGCATAGTTATGGTGTTTTGCCTTTATGGGGCAGAATAGAAATACAAGAATACAAATTTGTGTTTATGTTAGTTTTTATAAGTTCATGAAAATAGCTATTAGTTAAAAACGTGGTGGACATGAAAATTCCATCTGTCATCCAAATGAATCAATGATTTATTTCTTTTATTTACTCTTTAGGCCTCCATTCAGATGCCCGTGAGATCACACAATCCTGTAAAATCCTATCATGGAGGACATGCAGAGGCTGACTATTGTCACCACTCTGGTGGAGGAACCAGCCTACATGAAAAGCTGGTGTCCACCTTTGAAGATGTGACATTCCGTAATGGCGGCTGAGTTGCTGCCTGTGCACGTGTGTGTCATAAAAAGGGGTCCTTTCCTTCAAATCACTTTATAAAAATACATTTTTACCACTATATTTTGTAAAAATATGCCATGTGTATTTGCCTTCTGTAGTTTCCCATCTTAGCAAATGTCATTTTTGAAAAGTAAGTTTTCGGTTTAAAACCAACAGGAGATTCACATTTATCAGTCAGACAAACTTTACTATATACACACTACACGTTTGCTGAGCAGATTGTGAGAGAGAATAAAGGTAGGGCTATATAAAGCTCAGTTTAGTGGTCTGACCAAAACCAGTGATTACCTGACCCATTCACCGAACAGTGACCGATCATGCACAACCTGCCGAGTATGAAGAGGACTGCAGGCGTCTTATCATGGGTGCGGATAGAGATTTTGGGCCCCATGAAAGCATATGATGTTGGCCCCCGACCCAGACCAATCCAGTTATGTTCCAAATTCATAGGGCCCCCGTCAGTCAGGGGCCCCTGGAATCATCCTAACTCCCCCCTCCCCCGCACAGTGTCCCCACATCTTATCAGAATTTCCTGCTGGTGAGTGAGTGAACGGGATAGGTGCGTGTGGACCAGTAAGAGCTAGCTTCATCAAGGTGATGTGCCGGGTCTCTGAACAGTGTAGACAGCATTTCGGGGCCCTGCTGGTGCTCTGTGCGCTTGGGGTCACATGGCTCTGGCTGAGAGGCAGAGGAGAAAGCCTGAGAATTTAGTTGTTGAGGGATAGAGGGGTGCATGTAATCTGCAATATTTGGTGGCTGATTTCCCATATATCTTATATCAAGTACCTGATTTTGGTACAACTGGATAGAAATATCTGGCATTTTATATTTTAAAAAGCATCTCTTTAAAAGCATTACATCACTTAGAAGGCTAACCGTTAATGTTTAATGCCCATTGTATATATCGCGTATGTGTGCAGTATATATGCTGCAAATATGTACACATGCACTGTATGTTTTTGGCAGCATTTCATGGTAGAAAAATCATAATCTGAAAACAACGTATTTTGACACGCATGTATTATTCATCAATTTTGGCAGTTTGCTGCAATTTTGCAACGGGAAATTGTCACCGTGCACACCGGTCACAGCGTTATTGCTCTCCTGCAGAAATGACGGGTAATTAATCTTTCAGCCGAGCGGCGCGGCGGAAGCTAACCTGCCGTACGGGCTGTGTCACTAAGTAGAGACATCGGACCAGAAGTATAAACATCATTTGCACAGGGCAGTTTTTCTGCTCAAACAGACGTGATGTTGATGAAGACGGACTCTGTCCCTGGAGGTGCAGCGATCTGTGCGGCGTTTGATCGATGCTGCGGGGCGGTGAAGCAATATTATTGTCCCAGGGAAAGGGAGGCACCACTAAAGGATGTGTAGCTAGTTTTTTCCCAACCTTTTTTATTTATCAGATAACCGTGGCTGTAAAACAAAAACAAAGTGATGAATGAGGCAGATCGGTAAGGCAAGTGGGACCCGCTGTGCTTTTAACATAACGCTGGAGATGTCCGAGATGGACACGTGTTCCTCTGTCGCTTATAGGGCCATTTAAGTTACGGCTTATTCTTTAAATTAATCTTAAAACTTTATTACTGAGCTGTAAAATTGATCAATTGAATAACATTTTACCAAACAACACATTCAACATTTTTGAAATTCTCCGTGCACAATGAAATTCTGTCAATTGAGTTGACTTTCTTATAAGCAGTTAAATTTTTCTGTAGGCCTATTTCACAAAACCATACAAATGTTATATGATGAACCGAGGTACACGATTTGTGAAAACACGGAAACTATTGTAAACCGTTTTTATAGCAAATTTGGGCAATATAAATATATTGATTTAATTATAAGGCATAGCACGCAATCAGAAAATTATAAACCTCCATTATTAATATTTTAATATTTCAGGACATAGGCTACATAAATGCCACATTTCAACAATATGTGTTTCACAATGGCCATTAAGATCTTTTTAGATTGAAGGATTTTTGGCTAAATGTGATTTTGCCTAATATGTATTGTATTAAATATTCCTTAGATAATAAGCTAATTTGAACCAGTCTAGCCAACCTGAGTTGATATAATCTACCCATCAAAAGGGCTCTGGGTTGATCCTTATTTATCTGTTGATACAGGTTTGGGGCTGTGAGGCATTTTCTGGTTTAGAAAGTTTAGACACTTGAAGATGACCAGCTTCCTGAGATAAAAGGGATCTTAAAAGCTTACGGGGCGAAATAAATTCTGAAAAAGGTGTGTGTGTGTGTCTGTGTGTGTTTTGTTGCTTGATGAATCTTATTAAGAATATAGCAGATAGGGTTCAAAGACCCGTGTACCTTTTTGATTCATCGACTTGCATGGTCAGTACTATGGAGTAACACTGTAAAAAGACTGTTCAGGTATAATGTGAAGAAGTAGTTTCTCTTTTCTGTTCAGGAACTTAATCTTGCACCTAAAGAAACATTAGACCTCACACAACCATATGGTATTTGTCACCCCTGGACTGAAGAAGCACGATTTTATCAGCAGTGATGCGTTCTCCAGGTGATTTTGTCTTTTCTGAATATTTGAAATCAAAGCAGTTCTGCACAATGAACAATTTAGGTTCCGATCTGAACAACTAGCCAAAAACATTAAGGTACAACATACTGCAATTTTGTCACTCTGTGTTGAGCTGAAACAAAGGTAATTTCCTGGGAATTTTTCATTGTAGTATTTTCAATTTTGCTGAATAATTGAAACAAGACCTTATTTTCTGCGATCAATTGTTCTAAAACTAACAACTGGATTGTACTTCCCGTGGAACAACTTGTTAAAATGCTGCTTGGGCAGGATATTGCATGGGATGACGCAGTCTCGGCCAGGACATTGCATGGGATGACGCAGTCTCGGCCAGGACATTGCATGGGATGACGCAGTCTCGGCCAGGACATTGCATGGGATGACGCAGTCTCGGGCAGGACATTGCATGGGATGACGCAGTCTCGGCCAGGATATTGCATGGGATGACGCAGTGTCGGCCAGGATATTGCATGGGATGACGCAGTGTCGGCCAGGATATTGCATGGGATGACGCAGTCTCGGCCAGAGTCCTCCCAATCCAGATGTATTTATGGCAAAGGTCCCGAGAGTTTAGTACTCCATGAACATCCCAATAAGGAAGCGAAAATTCTGTCAGTGTCTGATAGCAATTTGAAAAAAATCTTCAGCTTCACTCTTCATTATGTTAGACAAGTTTTTTCCATGAACTTGGCAGGATGGATGTTGCTCTGGAGTGTCTGGGCCATGACACCAAATTATTCCGTGTCCTACAGCACACAGAAATGAGACTGATTCCCTGCTTAAGAATCAACTATTAAACATCTACAACCTTCTGCACCTTATTATCTGTTCATAGGACCTGAGGTTTCTTTATCTACTGGGGGTGGTATAACATGTGTGCATCAGAAAATTCTCTTAATCTTCTCCCTTTTATTGCTTTCTCTGGCCTTGATGGGGGGGGGGGGGCATATTTTTTGGGTAAAACCCAAAAAACTGAAACAGCATGGAACAAAGACACAGCACCCCTAACATACCAGCGAAGGCACGAATCAAGAATAGTTGATCTTAGATGGCATTTTGTCATTTACCGACTTATGAGTTGGGGGGGCGGGGGGGGCATCTTTTGTCAGATTTCGATGAAGCGCATTTTTCTGCCTGGAATCACAGCCAACAGGACGTGACAGTGAAAGGAAGCGATGGCAGACAGGTGATCCGAGCAGGTCACCTCATTAAGGGACGGTGACGTCCAGTCTGCTTTATTTAATCTTTGGAAAGAAAGGTGCCTTTCCAGATCATTAATCGAGGGCTCCCTCACCCTGGGGCCTTCCTACACTGAAATCTGACCCTGTTTTCATAAAGAGACTGCCTGTCATCTTAAGAAATGCGTAAATGTGCTCAAATGCTAGAGGACAACCATATAAGACAGGGACATGAAATTCAATTAATTATGAGACAATTTCACACACATTATTTTATCACTATTATTTTTCACACTATTCAACAGTAATAGAGCATTTAGGGGTAAATAGAGATAATTGTTCATTATTAAATAATTCTTTCATGATTGCTGCTCTATCACGGTGATGACATGTTCATTCGAGCCAAACAAATTCCTGCGTTTATGTTTTCTATTCATAGTTGCTTCTTGACCTGTAATAAAATCATGTTTGTGCATTCAATTACTTTGTGTGTGGGTTTGCCGTAATTGCTCACGGTTGCAGGACCGGGGGGGCGCGGCGCGGCGGCGGCGCCGCCCGGGGGGGGGGGGGGGGGGGGGGGGGGGGGGGGGGGGGGGGGGGGGGGG
>JAODLD010000046.1:4594711-4624210 GCA_026781065.1 Mormyrops boulengeri
CCTCATTATTTATACATTTCATACTGGCACCTTGATCACAGTAATACAGTGTAATGTCAGGCTACCCTCCTGTAACTCACTGTTCTGACTAACCTATAAGAAAGTAAGTTTTAACCTTTGCCTTTTGCTGGTGTTTAGTGGGAAATCATGACACAAAAAGGGACACCCCCCCATGTGATGTTAAAATAATTGCTTTTGTTATATTGATGATGTCAACTGTGTCAAGCTCTGGTCGCGTTGAGTGATGGATGCCTGAAGGTTCAGCATCCCCAGGTATAACTCCTTCTCCTCTTCCTCATTATCTTCATCATCATCTTCATACTCCTCTTGCTGAGGGTCACACCTCCCTTCCTGGGCCCACACACTCTAGCTCCATCTGGGGAATCCCTACATGTTCCTTTGCCAACTGGAAGATGCACATGTATTTGATGGCTGTCTGAATGGAATTAAGCTCTGCACTGGTCTAGCTATTATGGAAAACAGACTGATTTTTGCATATTTTTCTTCATTAGGATTTTAAGCAGTGTGCAAGATATCCGTCAATATTCGGGGGGGTCCCCATCTCCCTTTTATTGCGCAATACCCATCTTGAGACTCCCTTAAAATTTTGCTTTTGAGGCTTTCAGGGGGTCTCATGGGTTAATCGGGGGTGTCAGACCCCCCCGTATTTTGCACACTGATTTTAAGCTATAGCTATCAAATATAACCATTAATGAAAATGTAAAAATAAACCTGCAAACGGATACTGGTACCTGTTAAAAGCCATAAATTACAGACTAATTGCATTAATGAACGTCAGTGACTGCTTTAATATACACCCAAGGACATTTCAGTATGTAGTCTCGTCTGATAACCACAACTCAAAAATGTATTTCCAGCTACATTAATGCATTAATTTGCGGGTGGGGGGCAGGCATGATGACCTGGGAGGGGGTGTTCAGTGTCAGGAGGGAGTCCTGCTTCTGGCTATTCCCCACCATCCCTTGTTAGCTGTATAATGTCTAAATTGCTGTGTTTTGTTTAGTTTCATCCTCAGGAGTCGAGGCAGCAGCGGCCTCAGTGGCCCCTTGGCTCCTCTCTCTTTGAGTTTGTGTTGAATCCTTCCCCCTCCAGATCCCGCTATTTCCGAAAATGTAGCCCCCAAAAAGCCCCCAGTGATTCTGGCAGCCTTGGTGATCGCCTGTGGCTAGATGTCTATCAGAAGAACAAAACTACCGAACTCTTCAGGTCTGTTCACAGTCCCTCTGAAGTTACAAAATCAAACATTTCAAATGATGAAAAGACATTTCATCTTGCACTTTTGATCGATGCACTTCTTTTGCTCTATCTCCCCTGAGGTCCAGTATTGTACCTTCTGTTATGAGTAAATGTCATGACCTGGTGTGTCCTCTGTCTAGATGAGGCTGTAAAATCAGACAGAACGGGCCTATCCCCCCACCCCCTCTTCTTAACATTACCATCAGTCAAATGAATCAACAGCCACAACTCTATACCAATAAACCGATAATGGCCAAGTTACCACAGAGACTGCTGGAGTGTTTTGTAGTGAAGACTGCTCAACTCAGATATGCGCGTGTGGTGTTGGAACAATTTTCTATAAAGTCCCCCCCCCCACACTACCACCTGTTTCTGGAAAGAGAAACACAGAAATGCCATATGTGTGTGTGTGTGTGTGTGTGTGTGCACATGTATATATGTAAATGTATATACTGTATATAGTAGTTGACTTGGTAGTTAGACAATGGATGGATGAATCTATCAGTTTGCAAAGAATATGAACATAGTATTTGTCCCTGTATCTATCAGGTATATTTTTATTAAAATCCAAAAGAAAAACCTAAATGAAGCCATCATATGCACTAAGGGACAGAATACCTGAGCTGACCCTGGTCTGGGGTCAGATTTCCCCCACAGGAGATGCCGGGAACCGCGCCTTTCGGCCCGCAACATAAAATAAAGGGGGAAACAGCCGCGGTGGCTGTCACCTTTCCTCTGCCGGCGGGATTGGAGCCAGGACCTGACGTGTTGGCAAATAGCCCTGCTGTGGGGGGGTTAGCACTCGGCACCGAGATGTAATTTCCCACCCCCCTGTCCAGCGGAGCCCCTCCATGCCCCCCTTCCTCTGAGCGACAGGCCTCCACGAGCTGTGCCAATGACCTGGACAGCCCAGGAAGGCACCCCACAGGGGTGGTGAATAAAAGAAATTTTCCTCGCTGACCAAAAAATGGGATCACACACTGCGCAAAATGTTACCATCAAAATGGCTTCCAGGGGGGTGATGGCCGGCGGGAACACCTCTGAGGCACGTCTGCTCGTGCATATCTGCCTGTGCACGTCTGTGCGTGCATGTCTGCCTGTGCATATCTGCCTGTGCACGTCTCTGCGTGCATGTCTGCGTGTGCATATTTGCCTGTGCACGTCTGCATCAATTCGCAGACCGTCATACAGTATGTATTATCTGAGATGCTGTACAAAGCGATATACAGTCGTCGATAGTCTAAGTTGAATTGAGTCAAAATAGTCTGTCATTTGAATTTCTTTAATTCTAATATTCTAATATTCCTCATAAATTGCTGGAGGTCCCTTGTGACTGAACTGTCACAGGAAATCTACAGGAAATCCAGAAATATTTAGGATACACAGATATATTGTGTTATAATCCTCATGATTTGTGTTTTTTTCCATGAAATTTCAGCAAACAATGAGTGCCTGTGACTTCACTCTGTGTGACCTCACGGTGCCTGTGACTTCACTCTGTGTGACCTCACAGTGCCTGTCTAATATTCCAGCATTACATGGAAAGAATCTATGCATTCTTATATGTAGAGTCTAGATCATATATAACAATATTGTTTATATGATACTGAAGTATTAAAATCCATGCATCGATGCTCACAGGATTATAATTCAATGTAAAATTACACATTTGTGATATATCAGTTTTTATCTGATATCACCCTGTCCACTGAGCTCATTATTAAATACCCCATTTAGATAAAGTCCTTTGGTAATCCGTTAAAGCTGTTTACATTACAGAATGTTGCCTTTAATTTTATACATCCATCACAGTAATATCTTACTGACACTGGGCACAATTTCTTAAACATCATAAAACAAAAAAGGATTGTATTCATCTTCTTGCCATGAAGTACATATGTAATATTTATAATACATTTACATTCATTCGAGAAGATAAACCAGCTGCTCTTCTCTGAAGCCCCTGAAGTTCACTGACCGAAGCTTAAACCGAGCAACTCTAAAGATGAGCAGCACATGATAACAAGAAGCACATTTTAGGTGGAGGGAAGGTCATGCGGACAATGTGTGCTGGTGTTAGAGCGGAGTGTGTAAAGGGCGCTCTGTTTGAATGGAGTGGTGGCTGCAGGTGACCAGCCCAGTGATTGTGGTCCTGCGGGGCCCGTGAAAGCGGCCCGGGGCTGTCCGCCTGGGCCGTCAGGCCACCCAGGGCAGTATCGCATTTCGTCGTCAGAGCCCGACGACAGATCGTGACTCGACCTGAGAAGGCCTGGGGGAGGAGCCTGTCCCCGCTGTCATCGGACGGTGTCAGAAGAGCCCTGGGGCTGCTGACAGGCTCCGATGTCCCTCTGCGGAGCGTGGGGGGAGCGCCCTCATAGGCGCCAGGGTCTCTCGTCACCTTGGCAATACGATCACCCAAAAAGTGTGGCATGCATGCCCTCACGGGCCCATGTATACACCCTCTCTCTCTCTCTCTCACACACACACACACGCACGTTGTGTACAGCTGTCTTTGTGGGGACTCTCCATGCATAACCGCAAGCTCTCAGAATTAAGATACAGATGCGGTGGATACAGTGGATGCTCTCACATGCTCCCAAACGAACATGCCACTTAAACCCATGCACATGCAATAACGCTGCTCAGTCAGCCATGAGCTCATCCCCACAATATTTGCCCTGTTCTGGACCTCCCCAAATTCCTGGACATTTTGCATATTGCCGCTGCTACTTTATTTTTCTTACCTTATGTTTTATGTTGTCTGTGAATGTATGCGCCCATACTGGCAAAATAAATTCCACACTTAGCCAATAAATCAAATACTCATTCTGACTTTTTAAAGGATTGCTATCTTGCAGTTTCTTTGAGAATCAAGGGAGGAGTTACTCTGAGCTCTGAGAAGGACTTCCTGGAAACCCCAGCAGTGCCGGGTGTCTCGTCCCTAACCCACACGAAGCATAGTCGCAGGTGAAGGGATGTCTTCTGCTAAAGACGTGCCCCGTGTTTCCACTCTGCTAAATGATTGTGCATAGGACCGGCCGGGTTTCTGACTGCTCTGCCTGACTTTGTATCCCTCATTTGAGCACCAATGAGCTAGAATTCAGTCCCTCAAGGTCACTCACCACTCATTCTCCTGGAGGTTTTTGGTCTCCTGGCGTGTGTTTTTCACCTGCAAGATTTGGGGAGGGGGGTTAATTGGGGGTGCAAGTTATGGGCAAAGTCAGATGATGAGTCACCATGTTCACTCCTGCATGCTGCACTCACTTTGTGAATTAAAGTCCCACGGTGTCTCTAGCGTTCAGTGCTGTAGTGGTTTAGTAGAACATTCCACATCAGCAGACCATTCTGCCCTCTGCGATGCAATGCAAGGTAATTCTTTTCCCGCTGTGTCGGCAAACACGAAGAGTTTTTTGCTAATGGCGATACCAGCGAGGTTATTTCTTATGTAATATGTGTGAAAAATGCGCATGTGCGACGTGGAAAAAACGCCACAGTTCGAGCTTAGGAAGAAATGGAGGGAAAAAATCTTTAATTAAACTTCCCGGACCGTTAATCAGCGGTCAGACCAGTGATCCATAATTTGATCTCCTGTTGTTTGCTAATAATCATTTGAGTTAATACTTTCTTCTTTAATTATTTTTTTAATTGTTGTAAATTTTCGGACAAAGGGACACATTTAGTTTTACTAAACATCGTATTAGGATGATCTCATTGTTTTACTTTTTAATTTGTTTTCTTTTTTGTTATTTTGTAAAGCCGTCAGCTTTAGGAACGAGCAAATCTATTGTTCCCGTGCAAATCCAGGGTAGGGTCTTCGATGTAAGATTGAGAGATTTAAAGACAGCTGTAGTTTTTCACGGCATAATTTAATTCACGCTCAGCTTCTGCCAGCTCGCCAGGTCTAATCTTCTTGCAGATTTCATCTGATTTATTTGATACTGACTTTCTTTAGCTGCCCAGATGTTCAAAGCCATTTCACCAGCAGGAAAGTAAAAAGAAAACATTTACAAAATCAATAATCTCTCCACCGAGGAAAAACTGACAAAAAAAAAACACTTTCTGTTTTTATTACCCTACCTTTTCAATTAAATCAAGGATATTGGCAAACACGTTACTTTGTCATTAAAATGAACACGTTATGAATAAATGCTTTATCTAACAAAATGGTAAATGTAGTAATTGACTGAGGATGAATTACCCTTATTAGTTATATGCCTTAGATCAGGGTAGCCAATCTTATCCGCAAAGGGCCGGTGTGTATGCAGGTCTTTGGGATAACCTTTAGGTCAGCTGTTCAAACCCAGGTGTGAGGACTTTTCAGCCAATCACTCCTCTAATTAGTGACCTAACTAGGCGTATTTACGGCTGGGTCATGATGGTTTACTGTCCTGCTCAGCTTCTACCAAACACGTAATAATTTGACAAACTTCTGGTGCTAAAACTTCGGGCTTAATTAAAACGAAATTCGGCTTACTACATGTAAATGTAACTTTAGTTGCAGAGAGAAAGCGAGAGAGAGAGAGACTAACTGAAAGTGGTACTATAAATACTTTTTAGATTTCGATTCGATTATTTTGTTTCCATAAACCTTACAGCTATTATTTCATTTGAGAAAATTTCTGGGTGATGAGCAAGGGTGTAGGTTTGGTTTAAAATCGGTAGATACTCCCACAATAATGCTAAGGAAATATCCCTACCGTCCACACCCAAATCTACGCCCTTGGTGGTGAGCAGATATCGCTCAAATATTGTAGTGGAGGAATGACAGTTGTATATCTTACCCTGTGGAACATGTCCAAGTGCTGTTACTAATGACTAATTACTGCTTAATAATTATACTCGCAACTTGCTGAAAGACATGTAACGCTTAACAGGATTTTTAGGGTAATAATAATAATGATGATGGTAACATTATATATAAAAATTATACTGACATATATTTGTTGACATCTCTACAGCATACGTTCTTGGAAGATGGATGGATTGATAGTTGGATGGATCATATTGCTGTTGGTCAACCCCCTGTTTGTTACAATTCAGTGATGTGTGGGTCTTGGAGCCGAGACTGCAGTGAGGTCATGCTATGGTAGAGCTGCACTGGGTTGCAGTCCTTCCAGGGACCACAAGAGGGCAGTGTTACCCCAACTTTGAACGATAACCCATTTGTATGATTGTCCATGCCATCAGAATCCGCCATCCACATTATTTTACCAGGTCACAAAAACAATGCATTTGCAAAAGACTTGCACTTAATATTTTAGGATGATACTTATTTACTGAATATGAGTGGAGGCTAAAAATGATTTATGCCAGGCAGCAATCACAAGCTTTCATAAAATATTTATTTATTTGTTTGCTTGTTTGTTTGTGTGTGTATGTATGTATGTATGTATGTGTGAATGAATTTATGTATGTTCTGTGGGCTGGTAACTTGCTTCCCCAGTATATTCCTCTGTGACCCATTTGACTGGTTAAAATATTGGATGGGTTATGGTTAAATCATAAGTGGATCACATCCTACTGTTTATTTTCCTGATTGTAATGATTGACCAACAGATTACAGAATTTTTGAATGATATGCTGTGTTTTGCTTAGTGTCTCAAGGTCTTGAGTATAAGGCAGCACAACTGCATGCGACTGCATGCTTACATTTTGTATATAATCTATAGTATGAAATTAAATATGGAACCAGATTTCATGACCCCTCAAGTGTGTGTGTGTGTGTATGTATATATATATATATATATATCATTAACAGCAAGTGCAAGCTTACAATGAAGTGGTTTTTGACAGCTGGGGCTCAACAGGAAGTCTTTCTCTAGGGACCATAAAATATGAAAATCGATGGGAACAGGTGATTTAATGGAAATGCAGAGGTGGCCAAAGGGCCGTAACCCTATCGTCTTTTTCATATCACTCCTTGCCCTTGCAACAATATTGCCAATGCCACATATTTTTTACATGGTCTGTAATTTTTGCACTAAAATTGCATAGCACTAAATGCACCTGGAATAAAATGTACCTTTCAGAATGTGACACAGCCCTGCTGCCCACAGTGATGTATAACCCCGGGCAGCGGGTGGAGACTGTGGAAGCGGGTTGGGGAAAATTACACATCGGGGACCTGGACCTAAAGCACAAAGGGGAGCTGGACCTAAAGCACAAAGGGGACCTGGACCTAAAGCACAAATGGGTTACGACCTGATTTGGAGTCAGCAGCGTGGACAGCACCTCACAGGGATGGCGTAAAAGCCATGCCCAATGATGTCATAATAAATATGTGTGTGTGTGTGTCTGTGTGTTTGTGTGTGTGGCATTTAAACACTACCAGAAATAAGGGGTACAGCCCTGGTACAGTTCCCCAAGGTTCACACAACACACTGTAACCCTAATGGGACAAACATGTTCCGTAGAGTCCATTTCTGTACTTTAAAAAGTACATTTACCTACAGCTAAGGGTACATATGGCAGACCCTTGAGGGTACTGTCCCAGTGACAAGTAACTGTGCCCTCCTTTTTCCTGACAGTGTGTGTGTGTGTGTATGTATGATGTACTATGTGAAATTCTGGAATGCTTAGATAAGCCTTGTACTTTCTGTTTGTCTTAAGGAGCAGATGAAAATATCCAGAATTCATTGTTGTCATTAGTCAGGCTTCACTGTGGACCCTGCGGCTGCCATGCCATAAAAGACAAATGTCACAATGGAGACACAATTTGACTTTTAAATGCTGAAAAATGTCCAGGGAAGCACGTGAATCATAACATGTCATTTTACCCTATTTGTATTTCCTTATTTCAGATGCCTTCAAGTAAGGTGCAGCCAAATGGAGACAATAGATGTTTTTTATCAAAGGCCTCAAATTGTAGGACAGCATCGTCTTCTTAAATGCCTTTATAGATGTAGCTATATTTTCATTTCATGTCTGATTGACTATCCAAGGCCAAAGACAACACAACCTTTACATTCTAGAAGCCCTTCATTTAGGTGATGTACCAGCAAAATAATCGAGTAAGATGCATTAGTATATGGGTGTGATGGTCCTTTGATCTGACAGCAAGAGGCCTCCATCAGCCCAGGAGGTACCTTGGTGATCTGCGTCTCTGTCCAGTAGCTCATCGCTGTTCTGGTAACTCATGCTCTTGTTTCTGCTACATGATTTGGGTAATTACCCATGATTATCTGTTTATTCATTTTTTTTATTTCTTAGCAGCTGAGATAGTCAGGTCATAATACACCACAGCTAAGCAGACCACTGTCACACGGGGTCGAAAGTCCTTCTGCTCATCTTCTTGCAACGTGTGGGAATGCAAGTAAGGTTCTAGCAGTACAATTTCTTGGTAGGAATGTGTGCTGACAAACAGAGGCATTTAGGTAGAAACAAAGCGATGCGAACGGCCATTCTTATGTGTAGATGTATAATGGATCATTGGTTAGCTATTTATGTGGCACAAAATGAATCATCAAAAAGAAAGATCATTTAGTGACTGTCCATGGGTTATCTAAGACGCTCAAATTTGATTACACTCTGTCATTCAATCATATGATTGTTTTAACAACTGCCATTGAAACACCTTAAGTTAACTGACCTTCTAACAACAGTGGAGCTTATATACATTTCACAATCAAGACTTACAGTATAAATAAATAATACAGTAATTAATATATTACAGCTTTATTTGTTAGGGTCATTGTGATCGAGTCTATCTATCATGTAAACTGATGCCTACACAATCAAATACGATAAAAATGCGTTAATATACGTTGTTTTTTGGCAGCCTGATTCTTTATCCAGCCAGTTTTAAATAGGTAATTATTTGGTATAAAAGGATCAATACAAATATCAATATTATGGTGAAGTTTATTAATTGTAACAAAGATTTATTCTGTAGGTGACAGAAAGACTGTGAGTCTTAATTGTTTTAAGTCAAGGGTCAGAGGACAGGTCGCAAATATACATCTTTGGTAAAGGTATGAGAGGCTTACGGTGCCACTGCGGCTTGTGCTTGATTAAAAGCCTCACGCTCCATTAAAACTCGCCACCTGCTGAACCCACATCCACCTCTGTACTCAGCATTGCCGGAAAGCGAGTTTCAGTTGCAGCTTGGAGAGAACAGTTTATGTTATTTGTGTAACATAGATGGAGTGGGGGGGGGGGTGGCAGCGGGACACAGTGACCCTCCCCTGTTTTCAGAGTCAAAACTGCAATTCATTAGCAAGACCATTTTGGTTCTTTGCACTATTGGGTTATGTGTGCATCACATACATGCATTGTATAGTATAGTATAGTATAGTATAGCATAGTATAGTATTGTGTCTTTTTCTATTGCATATGTATAGTCTGTCACTTTTGTGTATGCTACTGTAGCTCTTTTGGCATCTCCTTTGGGATCAATACTACTACTTAACACATAAGGTAAGCAGGTAATACTTAGGTAATACTTACTAAGGTAAGCAGGTAATACTTAGGTAATACTTACTAAGGTAAGCAGGATGTGGGGTTTTTGCCCCTCCGAGTGCAAACATCAAACTCTGCTTATGGTATGTAATAAAAAATAAGATTAAAAATCAAATAGCATCAAATCCCTCAGAATTGGTTTCATGATACGCCAAGGATATTATCTTGTTGATTAGTCAGGGAGTTGTTAAGGTATAGGGAGCTACCCATCCATCTATCCATCCATCCATCCATAGATGGAATCAGTCCAGTACATAGGTGTATTGTAGATCAACTAGTCAGCTTTCCTTTTCATAGTTTTATATGTAGTACTCATTCAGTTACCTAGTAAATCTTTTATGTCAACGGCCTGTGCCCAGAAGGTCACTGGTTCAAATCCCAGCAGAGTGATTTCAGCATTAAGGCTTTGAGCAAAGGGCCTTAATCCGACCCTGCTTCCCATTGTCCATTGCTTTAGATAAAAGCGTTTGCTGAATAATTGCATTAAAGTTAGTACTTAGAACCAAGTTTCAAAGCAAGGACGGGCCGTGACAAATTAACATTCAGTATAGAGATAATATCAGTACACAGTGTCGTATCCAGAAGTGGCACTGAAATTTGCTCAGAAAACCTTGATGGTCAGCTGGTTACCTGCAGTATGTGACACAAAGGCAGCCAACAGGGGAACTCAGGCTGGGCAATAAGAGCCAGTGATTTCCTGTCATCTCACCACAATCTCTTTACCTTATAATTACGAACCCAGGTTATGAACAGGTGTCTTTAATGCTTTGGAAATTCTGTTTTTCCAGTATCTCTATTGAAAATTGAGAAAATGGTCCTGGACACTGATTGATTGATTGGTTTTCCTGTTAATATTTTAAATCATTACAATTGTACTGGTCTGTAATATTTACAGTATATATGATGGAAATTTCATTCACATCATCTAAACATGATAATAGCAACAGCAACCAGGATAATAATGATGATAAAAATAACAATAATGATAAAATATTTCTTTGTTATTATTGTTATTGTTGTTATATTAATATTGTTATGTCTCTGCAGATGCTAGCAGGCCGAAAGCAGTTTATCGTACTGCATTAGAGCATATTGAGTTATAAACAAAGTGTGTGCTGTGACTGCAGCGGACAGTGAGAGGTTCATGTGTCTGACCAGCTGTCGGCGTCCGGACCAAAAAGGGCCTGGAGCCAGGGGACAGTGTCCGGGCCAGAAAGGGCTTGGAGCCAGGGGACAGCGTCCGGGCCCAAAAGGGCCTGGAGCCAGGGGACAGCGCCCGGCCCAGAAAGGGCTTGGAGCCAGCGTCCGGGCCAGAAAGGGCTTGGAGCCAGCATCCGGGCCAGAAAGGGCTTGGAGCCAGGGGACAGCATCCGGGCTAGAAAGGGCTTGGAGCCAGGGGACGGCGTCCGGTCCAGAAAGGGCCTGGAGCCAGGGGACAGCGTCCGGTCCAGAAAGGGTTTGGAGCCAGGGGACAGCGTCCGGGCCAGAAAGGGTTTGGAGCCAGGGGACGGCGTCCGGGCCAGAAAGGGCCTGGAGCCGGGGGACAGCGTCCAGGCCAGAGCTGCTGAACCAGGCAGCCGTGATGATGGGCGGGGGCCAGAAAAGTGCCCCCACCCTCGCGGGAATTCCCAGCAGCCGCTTCTAGGGTGTCCAGGCGACGGCCAGGGTGTCACTCAGGATTCCTGAGCACCTTCTGTAACAGGATCGGTTTGGCAGGGGGAGGCCAACGCCTGGCGCCCCCACACAGCTCTGCGCTCAGCAGCTGCATGACAAGGCGCCGGTCAGCTTTAGCATCCCAGAGGACTGCACAGCTCAGCTTCAGAGAGCTTCACTGTTCTGCGTGCTGCACTACAGCCTACAGCACAAATATCATTAAAAACATTAGGCTACAATGGATTATCAGTCTTGTCTATATAATCATAATAATAATATTATTTTTAATATAATCTTTATATATAATATAAACTGTGTATATATATAATATTTATTTTTCGACCTAATATCTGTACTTGTAATCTTATTACAAGTGTACAAAACAGCTTTTTCCCGAGAGCAGTGGCCTCCGTCACAGCCCTTCCCACTTTAGAACACTGACCATTAAGTCACTTCCACACCTCTGTATTGCTGCTGATATGCACTTGGTCACTTTAGTCACATTGACTTGTAAATACCTAAATCTGTAAATAACTTAGGATTTTCTCATCCAGCACACTGTAGACTGCACTAGGGAATATATTTCTTAGTTACATTAGGTCTATTTATATTTAAACCATGCTGTATGCCAGATCGATGTGGTACATTAATGTATATGTCTTTGCTGCTGAGCCGTGAGCTATGAAACAAATTTCGTTGTGTTTCTGATACAATGACAATAAAGTCTCTCTTATCTTTTACATAACTATATATTTATATGATTTTTACATTTGGTTTTAAACATCTTTTATGGTTTTGAAAGAAAAACGGCAGCTTTCAAAGACTGGATATTAAGGATTTAATAATATGTACAGTATTCTGTCTTTCTTTGAAAAATGTGTGGTTTATATGGTATTAGTATTATTGTTAAACCACAGCTTGACAAGTCACAGAAAAAATCCTATGTACTGTATTAGGAATGCATTATATACTATGGGGCTGACTTAGTAATTCAAATTTAATCACATATATGCATTTCTGATCATCTCATTAGAGAATTAAATAAAATACTTACATACAAGATGTTAAAATTCCCCGAGATCTCCTCAAGGGAAGTGGTTCACTGTATGAAGCTTTATTATTTAAGCTGTTCTCTGTATATAACTCATTATAATATTTTCCATAATTTAATAAAACAGGATTTATACATTTCTGGTAATCTCCCTACCTTTCCACTTTGTTTGGTAGCTACACAACTTGCACACGTTCACTAATCTCAGCCAGTTCTCAATGTATTTTCATCCTACAAATCTGACTGATTCGCTGAGTGCCACGTTTTACAGATTTTTAAGTGTTTAAAAGTTCTCCTGCATATATCGAAAGCATCACCTTCAAAGAAATACTGTATTAACAAGGCAAAAAATATGGTGAAAGTAAAGTAGAGGAGACTGAAGGAGAAGATAAAATTCCTAACTGGTTTACTGATCCGTTGTACTTTGTTTGATTGATTTGCAATTAATTCTGGTTTGTGGTGCTAAGAGGATCGAGCTTGGCGCCAACCTTCAGAACCCCCGACACCTTATACTCGCAGAGAGAACGGCCGGCGTGGAACGTCAATAATCGGCTGACGGTGCTCTTGGAATTATACACGTTCTCCCTTCTGACGCTGGCCCCATCGCTGCTGTGGCTCCATGCTGGAGCCGTGAGACAAAAATATCAGTTGATCGTTGCAGCCATCAACCAGGTGAACAGGAGAGATTTATTGACAATATGTTCAGGATGTTCAGGATGGAAAGCAGGTATTGCTTTTCCTAATTCCTTTTTCCTCCTTCCTGTCTTTGTTCGGGGTCGATGGACAAGTAGAGTGCACACCTGTGTGTTTTGTATGAAGTCTTTAATCTACAGTGAGTATGGGGCCCCGCATATGTGCTTTGTTTCAGTCAAAGCCTGCATTTCTGGGCAGGAAGAAAAAAACAGTACACGTGTCTTTGTGTAGCATCTTTCATCTTGAGCGACTTGGAACGCCAGAGTGAGGTTCTGGGTACTCAGTGCCCTGCCCGGCGTCTCCTCGAGGGCCAGCACACGGACGATAACGGAGAAAGCCCAGGACATCCAGGAGAGAAGCTGATGGAGGAGATGGGCGTGCCATTTGCTGTAGGGTGCATTCAGCAAGGTTCAACCCGCTTGTTTTGCCTTTTCTGGCCGGGTCTTTAATGTTCATGGGGTTGCTAGAGCAACAGCTGTCTCCTTCAGGAACAGCCCATGTCTGCCCTTATCGACAAAGGGAGAGGAGGAAGTGGTTTTAACTAGGGAGAGAGAAACCATTAGTGGGATTCGAAGAAAGATGCAGCGCGGTGTGGTATGTCAGCAAGCGGCCAAAGAAGATAGGGGGCAGTAGTGAGGGCATGGGCTATGTGTGGACATGTGAAATGGGATTGGTGATCTGGTAAATTCCCAGTTGGACTGACAATCCAATGACAATTCCAATGTGCCTGGAATGTTGGTTTTATGCACAAATGGCAAATAAAAATCTCGTATTTCGTATCTATGGTGGAATTTGGAAGAATTGTAAATAGTGTAAAGGGTTTTTGTTGTAACCTGCCACAGATTATTGACTTAAAATACAAAAATGTATTCTGTGTTTGTTTTACAGGCTGATACAGAGAAATTCATTGTCAGCCATGTCTTCCTACAGTTTGTTTTCCTTCTGGTGTCCAATTAGCTGTAGCCAAATGATTTCATACCATCCAGTTGTTTCCAGCCAGTCTTCTACATATCACTTATCACAGACACGGGACCTTTCACCCCTGTGACTCTCAAGGTCACTGCTGTGATCCATATGAAAATATTTAAGCTTGTCTTTGTATTTTCGATACCATTTCTATTTCTGGAATCAAGGAATTTGGGCAGTAGCGGGATGCCACAGATCGAAACCATGATGTTGGTTTAGGTGTGAATCAGATACTATTGCCAGTATGCTTCAGAAAGAAAAGAATTCTCATGTGAACATAACTTTATTTTCAGTAGACTGACATGCTGTTTTTCAGGTGTTGGCGTAAATGGATGCAAAACGCAGATCACGCCTTTCGGTCCTGTCAGATCTGACACTGTCAAAAGACAGAAAGCCGTTGTCCTGAAAACTGTGATGCCTATTGACACGCTAGGCCTTATCTTCTGCTTTTCTGCTGCCAAAGGAGTATTAAAATACACCCACAATGAAATATTTATGGCGGGATGAGAATTGATCAACTCCTTTTGCAGTAAATGCTTAGCTGCCATTCAGTGCAGCCTTTTGCAATACGTACAGCTTTCTTCCTTGTGATGCATATATACACACACACACACATATATATGAAATGCATGTTTTGTAAAAAGAGTAATATAACTATTTATTATTGCATATATCAGCTAGACTTATACTCCATAGAATCTGCATGGTGTATTTGTCCTCTTCTGTATGCAAGTAGTTTTTGGTATAATTTTAACGTGCATTGTTACTGTATTTCTCTGGTTCAAATGTCAACTGCAATCACTACAGTGGAAGGAGCAGGCAGGAAAGAGACTCGCATAAACAAATAACAAATACCCCCTCTTTCCATTAGAAAATTATTCTTGCAATTTGCTGGAAATTTGTGGCCTGCCAATCATTTGGTCAATTTTCTTTCTCTCGACTCGAAAACAGCACTAATTATGCAAAAAGGCAAATATTTTAAGCTTTACTGGAACTCTGCATTGGAGCAAAAAAAAGAAATCCTGCATACGCACCAAGATAAAAGCAGAAATACATTTTTTTCCACCTGATGTTGTGTACCCTCTACAACATACTGATTAAGTGGCCCATTGAGTTGAGATCTCATTAATTACTTGATTTACTCGCAAAAGTAGAAGTTGGAGGTAAAATGAGAGCCTTGCCTAATACCATGATGCACCATCTTAAGGCACAAGATCTTTTTAATGTATTCGCTGCAGCAGCGGCTGAAAGGGTGGAAGAGGAAGCTGAATGGATCCATTAATTTAATTGAAACGGGCCCCCGACAAGAGATAAAACATCTCCTGCCTGCATCTTTTCAGGCTACGTCGGCTTTATAGTAAACAGCCGACGATCCGCGAAACCAGAGAAATAAATAAATAAATGGACGAACAAATAAATAAATAAGGGTGGCAGATACACTCTGCGGGGACTTCAAGGCCGCAGAGCATGACACGGGCCGGGGAGAACGGCATCTGAAGAGGCTGGCCTTTTTTCATGTGGAGGGCTGCGTGAGCATCCGAGCCACGCTCCATTCATCGCGCCGCTGCCTCGCAATCTCCACGACGGTAATTTGGCTTCTGGCTCGCCGGCTACAAAGACGGCCCCCGCGTTTCATGTTGCCGATCTCCGAAAGGACATTGTGATGTACCTTCTGTGCCCGTTTTTCTACAAAAGAAGTACATTATACATGTAAGTATATAAAAACAAAAGGGTCTCGCGGTGATATGAACTGCAGACGGATCTCTGTCAGAAGAAAAACAAAAAAGCTGACAAAGATCTAATGATAAGGATGATGCTAGGAATGTTGGGAATGGCATTTTATGGAAAGGAAGGCCGGACTGAGCTGTGAACTGCGTGGAACTGTGTGGAAACTAAGACCCCTGTCAATGGAGACTCAGAATTCACGTCAATGGGGACAAAAAACACCTGTCAGTGGGGACTCAAAAGCCCTATCAATGAGGACTCAAGAACGGTGTCAATGTGGATTCAAGGACCCCATCAGAGAGGTCTCAAACCATGTCAATGTGGTCTCAAAGACCCCAGTCAATGGAAACTCAAAAACCACCGTCAATGGGGACTCACCAGTTTTTTTCAGTCAATCGGTCAAATTGGTTTTCAAATAGAATATAGTCAATAGCTAGCCTGTAGCTATGTAGCCTTCACGGAACCTCCTCATACCACATAATCTGTCGCATTTGTGGTGCTGTGTGCATGTCCAGCTGCATGACGGCTGTGGGTCACTACTCCCAACTCTTGGCAATCTACAAGTTAGCGAGTTTGGTACGTTCGGTTACTTGGCAATTCTCTTGAGACTCATTAGACCCATAGGAGATATTTATGATGTCATTTATTAATTCATTATTACTTTATTTAAAATGCATATAATTTTTTATGAATTTCGTTTTGAAGTTGTATTCCTCTTACCATATTTTTCCCATTGAATGTGAATATTTGAGTCCGTGATGTGAGGTGTGACCTTTGTTCTCTGTCTCTGGTTTGTACAGTTACATCTTCAGGTCAGGTACATTTCTCCTGACATGCTCCACAATGGACTAATGCTAACTGTGATGGCCGCCTCACCCCCCGCATCTCCTGGCTCTGTGATAAATTCAAAATAAAAATTGAATCTCAGCCAGGCTGTGCTGGGGAAGGCCCTACTGTGTAGATGTCTTGACTTACAAAGTTAAATGACGATTTATGCGATTTCCACCATGGTGACCAATGGGTATGTTAACAAACACACCCTTCTACAAGAAATTTGAAAACATTTATGTTTTTACTGTTTCTGTTCGTTGTTAGCTATTCGCGGTTCAACTTTGTGTTTCCTGGAAGTAATGAAATTTATGGATAGAAGGGTGAGCTGTGAAATTTTTTAAAAAAGATATTGAATCAGTATCTGATCACTTTGTGCTCCTCTGATATTCCCTGCATCATTCGCTCGCTCACAGTGCTTTTTTAGTCCTGCTTTACTACGAGTAAGCTGTAGCCCTGTGTCTCTCCTCTCAGGTAAGGAACAGCTGGTTCCATCTCCAACCAGATCCCACACAGAGCTCCCCCTCTGCTGTGTAATGGTACGACCTACCCTGGTACGACCTCACTCGTGCTGTTCACCCTCGGGCGGAACTCTGGAAGCCTGGTCCACACGGTCCTACGGAGATACAAACAGATGAGAAAACATCTGATAAAAATATTTAATCTACTCTAACAGCTAAATGACGAAATGCAGATATGGATTTCAGCCAGAAAGGCCCTTTATGAACAAGACTTGTAAAAATCAATAATTCTTTGTACTGGGGCTACAATGCAAAGGAATTACTTTGGTTGCAAAGAGTAATGTGTCTGCTTTGATCTTGGAGCTGCCCTCATGGGTTTGGGCGGCTCCCCTTTGCACCTCCTGCTCTGCCTCCTGACTCCCTCCATACTTACAAACATTATTTCAAACCTCTGTTTGACATGCCTGCAGTATGTAGTATATCTATGTGCTACTCTGGAAAGAAGAAGGAAAATATTTTATATTGAAAAGAGTCAAACAATTGTTTTTTATAAGGGTAGGACAGTGTTATAAAGAGAAGCTGTGCTACTGAAATGCAGCTACCTGTATGACGGATAGATGTATCTTAAAAACAAACCGAAATAACGCACTGTTTATCTCACTTGATCACACTGACACTGATCAGCCTAAGAGCAACTTCCAAATAGTATAATAACCGTGAATCAATAATGGAGGAAAAAAGTACAATTTTAGCATTGCTCACTGATCCGGGATCTGCGGACCATGCAGAGATGGAGGGACTTTATGTGGGTTTAGAGCAGACATTAAGCAGTTCGCATATCCACACTAAGTGATCCGCATCTTTCACTGCGAACGACCAGGGAGTCGGGCTCTGGTAAGATCACGCCCTCACAGTGTATCGTGACACGCCCTCGCCTGAAGTTACTCTCCGTCGGCCCCCCAGGGAAGTCGGCAGGAAAGGGTGGTGATGTTTCACCTGCATGCTTCTGAGACTGTAAATTTCTTTGTGAGACGTGTTATGGGTGAAGGTCTTGAATCAGTTATTAATTTAGGTGACTGGCCTGCTCAACAATTAGCAGAAATGAAGTGAAAATCCTGGTTAATTAAATCTAATGAATTATTCATTAATCGAATAAATAATGTCATAGATATCGTGTGGTGTATCAAAATGATGGATGGCCATCTTGTACTGTTGGATTTGATATTTATATTATATTCAACAGGGCAGTAAAGAGTGTTCACTGGTCCATCTATGTGTAATCAAACTGATTCATCCAAGTTCAGTGCAATCTGTTTCAACAGTATGTATATCAGAATGGCCCACCTGTATAGAGCATAAACCAGTTTGCTAGTATACTGTAGAAACTGGTCCATCCATGTGCAGAATAAACACAATTCTTCATAGCAGTTCAGGCAGGTGAAGCAGCAAGGTCGCCTTGGATTCCTGTCCAGTGACACTGCATTTTCTGACTCTGCTGCTCAGTTCCACTGGACAGGCTGCTGCATTTTCTCACTCTGCTGCTCAGTTCCACTGGACAGGCTGCTGCATTAGCCCTCTGTACCTGGGTTTGCTTTGCAATACTCTGATTTCATATAACTAATTACACTCTAGCCTCCGGTGACCCAGGGGAAAAAAAGTTGTTCAATTTTATTTAAAATATCAATTTGACAGGAAGTTGGCAAGGTCACACCCCCCACCCATGTGATGTTATCTTAAAGAGCCTACTGTCCTCTTTAAGGGACAACAGGACTTAACTGAGTGGTGTTTATAGTAGGAGAGATGTGAGCAAAAACATAATGTCCTCTACAGAGGACAAAAATGAATTTCTGGCTCTTGGGAAGAGACACAAGGTGAAGCTCAGAAAATCACATCCTGATGTTAAATTGTACCATCTCTCCTGGGATTTTCCGATTGGACATAGCTGTGTTTATGTGTCTTTGTGCTTTCGTTTCGTACTTTAATTAATGTCACACCTTAGTATTTAACTTGACTATTAGCTTCGCTAATAAAGTCAACAGTAAAGCAGGCAGTAACAATTTCAATAAACGTAATGAGTTTTCATTCATCAGCTTCAACTTTCATTTGCACGTCTTTCCCAAATGAACTGTGTCTTCGGGAAGCCTCCTTTGTCCAGATGGCTATTTGAAAAGAAGCCGCAGCAAATCCAATTAATTAAGTGCAAAGTTGGAACAAAAACCAACCACTGAGAAAAACAATTTTAATTCACTCTCTTGGTCTTTTCACACAAGCATCGAATTGATCTGATAGGGGAAAAAGAAAAGCCTTTGTTCTGTTGCATGTTTGGTGTACAAAGAAAGTGCTGAGTTTGACTCTTGTGACTTAGAAGCAGCGGAAGAGTCATACGGGAGACTGACGTATTTAATCACTATGATTGGACGAGGAGATGGAATGTGATTAAGGCCAGCTGGCCAATCAGTTAAGACCTTGAACTTGCACCATTCTCCACTTTCCGTAACGCCGATGGTGGCTGTTTTATTTTACGTCGCCCTCTTGACGGCGACTTGAGTGATTCTTCTCAGAGATAAATATGTCTGGCTGACCCCAGGTTTAAACTCCTCGAATACGTTAAGTGCTGAATTTTCAGGATGCCGGTTCATCGGACGCAGAGTATATCAGTTAAAACGTCACTCTACCGCACTGGAGGGAGATGAGCGTTGTACATTCACTGCGGCCCCCCCACTCAGCCTGCCCACTTGCTGTGACGTGGGGGCAGGGGGGTGGTACTTCAGTGGAGGCAGCGGGTTGGGTCACGTGCCATCATTTCAAAGCCTCGACAGGCCTCCCCCTTATTAGCCTTAAACAAACGAGGAATTACTCTCATTGATTAAAGCGCAGATTGAATTGGCCACCGGAGGGCGCCGTGTCCCGCCAAGGTCAAGTCTCTGGCACCATTGTTTAACGCCGCCTGACAGGTTCAATCTGCCATGCCCCGGAGGTGGGCTGCCCGCGTCGCCCAGCACACAAAGGCCACGCCGTCAACGGAGACCCCGATCGAAGAGGCACGGTTTGTCAAGCCGTGACCTGGAGCCGGCCACCCAGCCTGGGGTCGCGTTGGCAGACAAAGTCCCCGCAGCAGGAGCAGCGGCTGCCTTGGACAATAATTACAAGTGTCCCACGGGCAGGGCCATTGTTACTTTTAAAACTCCCCCAGAATCCATCTTGCCGACACGACCTAGTAGATGGGGGGGGGGCTTTTCCTTTCATCTCTGGCAAAAGCCACCTAGGGGAACAGGCTAAAGAAGCTTGATTGGGAATATTGACAGCGCCCTTGTAGGTAGGCTGTCAAGTGCGGGCCTTGGGTCTTGGGGGCGGCCCGCCTGGCTTTCGCCCATCCCGCTAATTTGTGTCGCCTAGGGTGGCGCGTGGGGTACTGATGAGCGCCGACGGCCAAATGAAGCGGAAAATCCTGTCAAAATGGGACTCCGTCGTTTTTCCGCGCCTGCGGCCCAATTGCTCGCATTGCCCTTCCTTGGATGAACTTCAAAGGAGCGTCAAGAAAAAACTGGATGGTTATGCGATCTGCTAAATGTGGGTGTAACTGTCTCCCTGCCGTGAGGTTTATCCACGTTAAGAGGAGATGATGAAGAAAAAATTTAACAACACACCTGATGTCATCCTCGATAATTACCATGGATTTAATCGTTTATTTAGAGTTGGATTTGGCACGGCGCAGGTCTGGCAGAATGACCTGGCAGAAGAATTCTGACCTTCACTACAGTGTTCTTGTTGGCAAATTACAAAATTGTGCTTGGCACATTTTCAGATTGATATTTCATTCAGAATATCATTGTAAAACTTGAAAACTGACATGTATGTTGCATGCAATGTCAGTAACACCCAAAACTGAAATATGCCAATAGTGCACATATTGACGTCGATCAGACCTATCACCTTAGATACTGGCCGAATGATTCTACCGTCCCTGGGATGTAATCTAGACCTGCTTCAACAACAAGGACTTATAAGAGAACTTTGATCTTAATGTACCACTTTTTTTGGGATGGTTGAGACATGTAGACGTTGGGACGGCTTGAGCGTAAGAATGATTTCCTGTGTTTGTGAAATACCCCACATACTTCTATGGGACACAGGGTCCTCACCATAGGGGCGGAGCGCCGTAGCGTTTACAGAGCCATTGTTGCCGTTGCAGTTTCCTGCCAGTTTACTGTGCCAGGCTGCATTTTTTGAGGGCTGGTCCGATTGAGGCGCTGCCTGGGTTCTACGGTGTGTCGTCCATATTTTTATGACTTGGTAGATCCACAGGAGTACACAGAAGCTTTTACATACCTTTCTTCAGATCTGTAAGTTTTTAATAATTTTATACCTGATTGTCGTTTGGAAGGTCATGCAGCCGTCGCTGGCAATTTGCAGCCATAATAGTTTCACCGAATCAGCTTTTAAAATATGCTGAAATCACAGCGAGCAATATTATTGCATGGAATTACACAGTCCATTAAAGTAATAATCTGACTTTATGAAATATGAATATCCATTCATCCATCCGTACAGCAGTTAAGCGTTTATCCAGCACAGGGCTAGGGTTATGGTTGGGGGTCCGTAACCCCTACTCAGCCCTAACCTTGACCTCAAGCAGCCAAACAAAATACAAGACACTTGACATTTTTCCTTTTATGATTGCAGTCAGGTGGCATGGTAATGCAGTCGATATCACTGTTTCTTCACACCTCTGGAACCAGGGTTTGAATCTCTGCCAGGGCTCCATGTGTGATCTCCCATGTTGCCTCTGGGTATTCTCTGCTTTCCCCCTATGGTCCAACAACATTCCAAGACTGATTGTAGTTACCTAATTGCCCATAGGTGTGAATCGTGGTGTGAGTATGCCCTGTGATGGGTTGGCGCCCCATCCTGGGTTGTTCCCTGCCTTGTGCCTGTAGGCTCCGGACCCCCTGCAACCCTGAAAAGGATAAGCCGCTACAGAAAATGGATGGATGATTTTCATAAAATTGAGTTTCCTCTTTTGCCTCTTAAGCCCTTGAGTATGACCCCAAACCTCCCTTCACCAGAAGTGCTGGACACTGGACCCTCCAGTGTCACCATTAAATACTGTCTATGTGTGTCTCTCATGGAGAGCAAGATGTGGTATGTAAAACTGCCCACTCTCTCCACTGGGATACAGTGCCACTGTTCTATTCTCTATTCCAAAGTATAATAAGCACGAGTAACAATGGGTATCGAATAGTCCAGTTTTGGCTGTGGTTTATCTTTGCTATGTCTACAGTGTGTGGATGTGCAAAGAAAATTCTAAAAAGCTGTAATTAACAGTCTTAATCATATACTCACAAGACTTCCTGTCTGGCGTGGTAGATATGTCGTCCACGGTTATTTTCAGCTCACTGATGAACAGCGTTTAGGGACTTTTCAGCTGGTTGCAGTAAGGAAAGTGGCTTGTTTATGATTTATTTTTAAAAGAATGACAACAACTGGAGATTAACAATCTGAGCAAAGTCTTGGGGTCAGGTACATAAAGTGTAACTGTGTTTTATCATATGGTTCTATTAATAAAATATATGTATATTGTTCACACACATACATAGAAAAAGACAAGATTTCATTGGGCCAAGATCTTGAGAAAAGGAGTCAAGAAACACACTGATAACACAACAGAAACCTTTGTTTACCTCATGATCTTGACATGAAGGAAATGTCTGTTAGCAGTATTATCACAAACTGGGCAGCACATTCTGGGGGAATAGGGAGATGGGAGAATGGTGCGGAGTAGGGATCCTCAGAGAGGACGTGCCAGACTTTGGGAAGAGCCCCCAAACTGCCCGGAAGTCCTGACTGCGGCTGAGCAAGGAGGACGGGGCTATGTGAAAGGAAGCCACCGTTCCCGCATTTGGACCTTATCTGAATGCCAACAGTCTCAAAAAACAAGAAAAAACAGAATGTCAGCTCCTTCTGCTGACCTCAGACGAGGAACTGGACTTCCTCTGTTTGTACCTATTTCAGCAAGCTGGATGACAATGCCCAACGGAGTTTGGAGAACCGTGACTGAATCCACAGAGCTATGAGCTCAAACCAGATGCACAGGGAAAATGGAGTGATTTTGCAAATCATGATTAAAATTAGCACTGCAGACACAGCAAACCTGTTATGGGCAAGTGGTTGGAAAATGGTTGGATCACTATAGCAGATCTGAGAGAGTACATCACCCATCCAGTCAAAATTACATCAATGAATAAGACTGAGTCACTTGTCCCCTAAATGAATCATGCTCTGTATTATTTTTGATGGGAGTATTGTGACTCACTAAACCAGAAAATATTTAGGTATTAATTGCTGGTGTTGACAATGTGATCACATATAATACTCAGGATACATTCTACTACAAATAAGCATCGGCCCACAGGTTTAACCAAACTTCTTCGGTGTGAAGAAGAGGGCAGCTGACACACGCACAAAAGATTGCATGAATTTTCATTTTCCTCTTGTCTGACCTCGGTCGAGATGACGGGGAGGGTGATATCGGCGGGATTGCGACTCTGCCGTCATTCAGAACAGCCCGTCACTCCTTTCCGCCGCGGCGAGGTCAAACGTAGCCAGAGATCCACCTGCCAGAAGGACTGCCAGTGTTTAATTGAAATCTTTTGATAGATTTCAGAGCCAGGTCAGATGTCATCTGCTGCCTAAGCAGAGGTCACCGGGGGCTCCTGGAAGGACCCCCCCTGGCCTTTGTGGTTTCTGTAAATTAGCTCCCGGGAAGTTGATTTTCTGGAAGACCGCGAGCCTCCTGTCAGGAGTCACTGCGAGAGGGCACTCTAAGAGACAGTGCTTTATCAGAGGCGTTTTTATTTTATTAAGAATTGGTCTGGATCGATGGGGAAAATAACTCATCTTACTGTGGGAGACCGGTGGGTCGAAAGGTTAAAAAAAGACTTCTTAACTAATGTTATCTTACCCGAAAGGAGGCCACTGAACCAGATGCTTTCGCTTTTGTTACTGTGTTTTTCTCTTCTTTTTTTTAACTCGACAGCGTGAACTAGTTTACATTTTAATAAGCTGTCAGTAGGGTCTCCCTAGAGTAGCGGAGGACCACCAACATAGTTTCTGTAGTCCGTCCTACTGGCAGCAGGTCTTCGGGGCTGTAAAATGCGGGAAACAGCAAGAGAACTTCTGTGTGTGAGCAAGGCAGGCCAGAAAGTGTCATTCGTAGTATGTTTTAATAGGCTTTCATTGGCTTGTTAGGAGCGTCACTCATGAAGTAGTAATAATACTGAATAAATCTTGAAAACCACCCTGCGGTAAGTGCATGCAGCATTGGGACACTAACTATAAATAAATAACAGCTTTAAAGTAATTAATTAACCAGCCGGATTGCATTCAAATAATTGTACAACAAAATGCATTGAATTACTCATGTAAGGTGCTCTCTCTAGGTTATTTAGAATAGTATTTTATTCAGAAAATCATTGTTTTATATTTAAGTGTTCTATTTGTCGCTGACATTCCGGATGAAAAGAAATATTTCCTTTTCGTTTATCCATGAGATAAAATGTAAAACAGGATGAGATATTTATAATATGTATATATAAATATCTCTTTACTCTCTTTAGTACTGGGCCTTGTTTTCAAGACTTTATTTTCTAGTAATATTAGTAAAGTAATATCTAGTAATATCAAATAAAGATTTTAGTGCGTATCTAAAGAAAAGTTAAAATGATTTATTAAATGATTGATTTATTTAGTTCCCTTACAAAACACAGTGCCCTATGTCGTTTAATCTCACTGGGTGCTGAGATCAGGACCTCTGTACTAGTGCGATAGATAAAAGAGCATCTGTCACATGGGACCAGGAAATAAGGAGGCAAACAATGAAACAATGTTTATATGGTGTCGGACGCGTGTCCCCCTGCAGCAGACAATGGGATTAAGGGCTCCCTCACGGCGCATATGCAGACGCCGGCCTTGTCGCATCAGAAAGGGGAGCCATGTCACCGCCGGCCCCCTGGCCCATCCCTGAAGGGGTGCATTGTTAGAGGACAGAGAAGGAGCAGCTCTGCCCCGCCCCGCAAGAAACCTAGACCAGGGGGCGTCTGTTTTCCTACCAGGCACAGATCAGGGAACTAAGTCCATCTTTGACCCCCGTAAAGCTGAACAGATGGACATGTTTTAATCACATTTCGTTTTATAGGGGTGAGCGCCTGGGGGGGCCCACCAAAACAAATCGCCACATGTCACCCCTGATCTGGAAATGGGTGGACATTGGTCTTGTTCGTATCATGAATTGTTTTTCTACTAAGCTGCTCTTGCCATTGGATTGGTCGGGGGGGGGCACCCCTGCGTATGTCTATTGCTGCTCTGAGTTGATACACACATGTGAGGTTGCATGGTCTGGGATCCCTTATAGTACAGGAACAGGTGTGTGGGGGGGCGTTCCATTACTGCGCCTAGTGTCACGATGTGGGAATTCAAAAATGCCATAGAGACCCTTTAATTGAAAGTTCCAGAATGTTTTACACACAATGTCCCCTGACATGCACGCCAGTCCCCAATGACCAAAAGAGCTTCCTTCACAGAAATCCTTCATTTCCACTTTTGTCACACGGACTGTCTTGTACTCAGTGGATCTGGGATGAAATTAATAGTTTCACTTTTTTTGAATGAATCCATGTTCTCTTTGGGCATTTGTTCTAATTAGATGCTGCAAATATTTATCAGCTGTGACCCTTGGGTCAGTCATCAATCTATCACTGACACACCCCACTATGGCTCAGCAGAGCTGATATTATCAAATCTACAAAATTTTACAAGAGAATTTGTGACATTTTGCCCCACTTCTCATAAGAATATCCACATACCTAAGATAGTAGATGTTAAATTCCAAGTAATAGACAGGAAATCCATCCAGGTTGTACCCCTGCCTTGTGCCCTTTACTCCCCGCCATAGGCCCCCGGCTGCCTCTGACCCTGACGGACATTGAGTAATAAGTATGCTTGTGTTTATATTTTCAAAACCATCCTTGTAAATGCATAGCCCTGACCATGAACACCACACATCTGAATCTCTACAGTCACATGACTATGCCTGGTCATGTGACTTCACATTGCTGAGAGGACCAGCACTGCATTTGGTTCCATCTTGTATTCAGGGCACAGATGGGCTATTGTGCCTTCGACTGGAGCACATCTCACATTGCTGTTGTCAACCCAGGATGCTCAACCAGAGCCTTGATAAACGGCTCTCTTTGGGGGGAAACCAACCGGTCGAGGTGGAGCCATTGTCCTTTGATGATGCAGAAAATAAAATGATTGCTATTGCGCTCTATCGACTCAACTCGTTGTAAGTCTGTTGCTTCCGCTTAAAGGTTAATTAGACTTGAACCCAGAAAATCAAGAGGTTAAGCAGGGTGGCCACAACAGAAGGCTGCTTTATTCATCCTGCCTCTCCCCGACCCCGAACCCCAAATGGCTGCTAATCAGATTTGTCTTGGCCTTTGTGACTGTGCTGGTTTTAGCTTGTATCGCTTGTATCGCTTGTATCTCTTGTGTTTGTGCCTCACCCCATTGATTTTCAAATAGCATTAGCTGCTCGCAGCCACCAATAATATTTACCTGACAGGTTCCAAACATTTATCTTCAGCCCCCATTTCAGCCACTTAGCCATTAGTGTGTTTTGGCTGTTCAGAGGGATTATGTGGCTAAAAGATTTTCGGACGCTCACTCACACTAAATATAACACAGTCTCAATAAACAACTGTCTAGCTGTGAGTAATAGCGCGTCCTTTGAGCGAGAACGGCGCTGCCTTGTCCTTCAGAACCATGATGGAAGTTTCTATGGTGGCGATTAAGGGAATGCCCTGAGTCATTTATAAAAGATTCTGTGAGTTTTTGAGCTTTAAGGAACACACGTGGCTTTTGTGAGCTCACAGGTGTCCTTGTCAAGGCTCGACATCACGCTCCTGCCAAACAACCCCATGTCTTCAGTCCTTATTTCTCTGAGAGGCCAGTTTTGCTCACACTGCATTTTGGGAGTCGTAGTTTAAACCTTCTGACCGTTTCGGCAAACATGAATTAAGCATTTCAGTATCTTAATGGATGACTGTTGCAATATATTATTGATAAGAATTGTTTTTATCTTGTTTTTGATTCAGTCGAGCACTTTTGTTGTCGGAATCATTCATTCACTCATTTTCTGTAACCAGTTGTCTAATTCAGGGTTGTGGGGGATCCGGAGCCAAAGCCAGATGCTATAGGCGCAAGGACTGGAACAACCCAAGATGGGGCGTCGACCCATCGCAGTTGGCTGAATTATTTCTTCTGAAATTATGGATTCATTGGTTAAATGGTTAGATGATTCGAGCTCGGAGAACAAAAGAACGAGCGGGTGACAGGTGACCGATGGAACAGCACGAGCAGCATCTCGATGATGATGTAATTTTCCTTCTCTGTGCCCCCCCCGTCCACGCCAGGTTTGCGCAGAGCTCTGGCAGCTGACGGTGACATTTCCAGCCATCGGCAGCATCACCAGCCATCTGTCAACGCGACACCGGTCTCTGTGTGACACGGAGAGTTTACTTTGTGTCGGCGGGGATATCCTCACAGGAGAACGGCATCCGGGCCTCTTCCAGCCATTAAGCTTCTGGGGCAGTGACACCGAAGGCAATCTTCTTCTCACTTTGTCACCTGAGCCAGTCATGCAGCCGAAGTCTAATCCATTCAGCTGCCAACAAAAATGTATGCGACACTGACGGGTATATGGGCTCATTATTCTTATTGAAATTAAACAGTCCAAGGAGGAATTCAAGCACATGAAAGGCTTTGAAGACCTTAATATGGCAATGTGAAAAAAAAAAGTTAATAACTTCACTTCTTTTAAACTCTCTTCCTTCCTTGAATTTTAGTCACATCCAGACTGTAGTACCTGCATGTACAAGCTTTTAAAAACCCAGAGCGCGGCACTCGGACAAACAGGGCTGCAGCGAACAGGTCTCCGGAACACAGCGCACTAATTATCCTTTCATCCTCCAGTCACACAGGAGCGACTCGGCGCGGCCGGTCAAGCGCGTCGCCCGAAAACAGCTCAGCTGCCCGCTTTCAGAAGATCTCGTCATACGAGCCCGGAGACTCAAAGGATGTCGTGTCATATCGAGCCGCCAAGGTTCACGTCACCAGAGCTGGGGGGTCAGAATAACACCGCTTCGTAATTCAACCTGTGCTGCGCGGGGCTTCTGTCCTTATCCCCCCCCCCCCCCATCATCACGCTTGCAGGTGTTTATTTCTCATTAGCCACCCTGAGTTCATGTACAGTGCGGGGGATTAATTTTAACCCCCAGGAATGGTGCCTAAGCGGCATGTGCTCCTTCTGATCGGGCTTCATCTGCGTCCCAGCTTCACGCCTCCCGAGCCGCCGGACCCGGCGTGAGCTGCCACGAGCCCTGTTGTCCCCCCCGAGTGCCTTTGTGAGTCTAAATGCCCGTGTCAATACTCATAATTCAAACGCAACGTGGGGGAGGCAGTTCCGAGGAAATCACGTTTCCTTCAACTTCCCTGCACTGTTATATTCAAATCAACGGCAGCGCAATTTGTGTTTTTGCAAATGCAAAATGTAGCCGCTCCTGTATTTTTAAATTTACAGGTGTAATTTCTGACACTGATCGGTATAACTCGCGTCTGTAATGTGATATACTGTTGTCATAATTTGTCAACCAGTGGCATGATCTATGTGTCATATCACAGACCTTATAAGGCAGTAACCGCCGTGTTGGCCGCTGGATGGGGGCGCCCAGTTCTACCTTTCACAGGCTGCACAGCGACCTGCTGACCACACGTGTGATGAATCCCTGAACAACTTAAATAGTTCGCTTATTCAATCAGTCAGTCACCTCATCTGTTGTTTTTCGTGCAGATCGGGAACTGATTTCATGGTTACACGCGTAAAAGCATTGGTCTCAGGTTAATGTCACGGGAAAATTTGAACAAAAATAAGTTAAAAGACTTTTAATTACAACAAGCTTCGACTGGAAAAGCAGACTAAAGATGAGTTTAGTTGACTGCATTTAATTTTCCATCATGCTTATTAAGTATGAAGATTTAATTTAATAAGTACAGAATTGACAGAATGCAGCAAAATAGACTGCATTCAACCAAAAGAAACACGGCATTCTAATTGTTGCTGTTTGTCCACTATTTTCTTGTTTGTTCTGTTTTGTAATATGGGAACATCTACAAACTCAAGCAGAGTAGTGAAGGGAGCTATATGTTTGTAACTGTGTGATTGGGTTGTTGTGACTAACCATGACTAACCATGACAACCCCTCCCCCTATAACCAATACATCCATCTCTTTTTTAAGGGGAGACTGAGGGGGGACTGTCTTTCTTTTATCCTTCCTTCACCATCTTGTGTC
>JAODLD010000046.1:4644577-4660825 GCA_026781065.1 Mormyrops boulengeri
GAGACTTCAGGTACATTGGGAGGGCAGGTAGGAACTGACTGGAAATCAGTGGACTGAAACAAAGAGACTTCAGGTACATTGGGAGGGCAGGTAGGAACTGACTGGAAATCAGTGGACTGAAACAAAGAGACTTCAGGTACTCTGATGTACTCATTTGTATCAAATTCTTCATCAATTACAATATAAAAACATCATCCCTATATAAAATACACTACTGAGGCTAAATTCTTACTCCAATTACATCCAATTAATTTATGTAATTAAGAAAATTAGTTTTAACCTTAAAGAGCACAGTCCACTCCAGCAAGTCATCTATCTAAATTAAAATTATTACATAATCATGCTGATGAAACTATTTGCTTGTACTCAGTATCTAGGCTACCTACCTAACTAACTAACTAACTTTTATCTAAACAGATTATCAGAATTTGGAAAACTAGATTGCAGACTGGATACCTGTTTTAATCATTGCCTGTTATTATAACAAGTTATGTAACGTTTTTATTTCTCTAATTTTATTTCTGTTTCACATGTGAAATTCATACAGTAAAAGCAAAATCCAGATAACGACCTATATAAGACAAAAGCAATGTCACTACAGATCAGAAAAAATTCCACAGGCAACATGATTTACACAAGCCTTCTTCTTCGTTTTATTCAGTAACAACTTCCACAAAAATTAACATTGTTTTTTTAGAAATTAATGGACGGTCCCCACATAGATAAGAATATGAATGTGATATGAATGTGATATGAATGTGTATGTGTGCATAAATTGTGCAATATGTTGCCAAATTAAATATAATAAAGAATTCAATCATAAAAATATCACTGTATACCGAACTAACCATTTCTAGTCAAAAACTACACGCAAGTCTCCAGCACAAAATATATGATGGATCATGCATAAAACTTAAGTAATAATTAACCAAACTTTAGAAAGAATACAAGTCTGTAGGGATCTAATTTGTATAAATTTTACTGTGTTTAGACACAAGAATAATCAGCATTAGCCTTACATATACTGCACTCTGCAGTTCTGCTTTTCTTCCTTAAGCATAAAGTACAGTAATATCTTCTTCACACACGTGAATGTTAGGAGCAGAAGATTGCCGTGAAAAATTCATGAATCACAGGCAGCCCGTACCTCAACACATAACAGTCTGCTAGCCTGAACGATAATATATGAAAGCTATTTATTACCCATTTGCAAACAAACTCTACTGTATGCTTTGCAGGCCAAACTACTGTCAAGCCTGTACTGTACACTTGTCAAATTTCCTATCAAGTCCTTTTTATATAATATACAAACCATCAAACTAATGCCCCTGTATGTACATAGTTATTATACTGTAAGCTCTGGGAGCACTATATTTTGGACTCATTATTAAAAATTCAAAATTAGCAGCACACAATTTTTTTTTTGCTGTTTGTATGCGGTCCATTTAAGGGCTGAAAATAAAAGAGCATCCCATCTGAGCAAAGCTGCCACATGTCGGTTCTACTGCCTTGAAGCCTAGGTCTGCTAAGGGCTATTACACACACACGTCGGGTATACCTATCCTTATGGGGCCCGCTCATTCACTTCTGTGGAAAAAATGCTAACGCTAACTATGACAACCTTAACCCCCACCCTGCCCTAACCATAACCATAAGTAACCAAGCAAAATACTAGTTTTTGCATTTTTAGTTTTTTCATAGCAGTCACCGATTTTTATAAAATAGAGTTTTCTCCCGGTTTCCTAGTCCCCATAAGGGAAAAAAAAAACGGATATTTATCACGTTATGGGGACATCGTGTCCCCATAAGGATAGGTATACCCGCTCACACACACACACATATGATAAGGTGTATGATTTGTCTTAATATATGATTAATGTCATTCATGATTAACTGCATGAAGTAAGTACTGTAACTATCCAGTGATTCCTGTTAATCAAGAGGTTTGGTGTAGGGGCAAAGTGATGGGAGGGATAGGGTTGGGGGCATTGTACTAGTGAAAAAAATGCAGACGATTGTGATACATATGTTTAGATTTTTTCATCGGTTGCTAAACTGAGTCTTCAACAGGCCATCTCCAGTACCTCACTCAGCAATGTAACTAAAGTGCGCTGCACAAAGCCAAACTGTACTATATGTAACTCAGTCAAACTTAGCGGGTTTGTTGCCCTGAAGCGATTCTCTCCCAGTGTGTGACCCCCTTTCACATTTTCATTCCCACTCACTCTTGCATAACTAGGGTTGCCACCTGTCCGGGATTTTCCGAGACCACCCCGGTCTTGGAAAAAGTGAATTTCATTCCAGGACACAGAATGTCCCGAAATCTTAGCTAGTCAGAGCAATATAGATAATTAACAGAAAGAGACTATACTGTGTCTTTAGCCGAAGTTACATTGAAAATGGGTGGTAAAACAGACAGGGAGGACCTTACAGATACTGAAATGCATTTCAATCGTCATTTTCCATGCCACGCTTTATGTGCAGGAACCGACTGAGCTGCCGGGGTCTGCAGCAGAGAGGCATGCAATGGAATTTCAAGAAATACTGACATGTATTTAATACATGTTGTTTTATTTAACCTTTATAAAAACATGCACTTTTATAAAGGGGTAAAGCTATAATTAATTTGATTCATTTCAGTGATGTAGAGATCACCAGTTGACTTCAGATGTTGTAAAAACAGTGATTGGTGGATAGTATTAGTGAAAGTATTCAGTAAGTATTTCAGCCTGGGTGGCTTAAGTATATAAAACTACAGGTACTTGATACAATAAATTTTAAAATTATTATTTTGTGTAAAAACGTAAGATGTAAGGTATGGGATCACATAGAATAAGCTATTACACTATAGAGTAAATTAGTTAACAATGCATCCAAAATACTGGAGATTACACTGCAATATAGGATTATAATTTCCCTATCAAACAGACCTAAACATTGTAATGGTGTCGTTATGTACAACATTTTTCGTTTATGACTGAGTGTCCCGGAATTTGACAAGACTGAGCTGGCAACCCTATCCGTAATTGCAAACTAATGGGTGTCGTGTACTGCCAACTGATATCAATGTATTAATTAACAGGGCCGGATATGGAGAAATTTTCTTAGGGTGGCATGAGGGTGACATGGAAATCAGTTGGGGTGGCAAAATCAAAGCCATTTCTTTATACATTTGCAGGTGTTACATTCTCTAATATGTACCATATATAGTTAAAATACGTCAAATGCAGTAAGTATACACGTTTCATATAAACATAGCCTATAACTTTCTTATTTGTATTAGCCCAAATAATTAAACATTTCAGTTAGATAAAAAAAATAATATACATTTTGATTTTATGTAGTACTGTATAGGCAGATTTAACATTCCTGTTAATACTAAAACTAAAATTCATTGGCGTACACAAATTAAAGTTTGTCATATGATTATCGCATTTTATTTTTGATGATAACTGCAGGTTTCAGCCTATACTACAGCACAAAACAACACCAAATCATATATATTAACTGACAGTCTCCTTGCACTTCAAGTAGAAAATTTTAAACCTCGTTTTTTCATGATTTATTCGGCTAATAACGCTTACCTTGATGCCATTTCCAGTGTAACTATGCGTGCGTTCGACTTCCTGCAGCCGTTTAAAGCAATGCATTCTGGTCCTGACGCAATGCATCATGGTTAGATTTTTTTGTCCGGTTTAAGCCGGCGATGCAAAACGTCACCACGCGATACCATGTCACATGGTACAAAAACTTCGCAAGAGCAACTCGACTTAAGACAATCGTGCAGCACTGCACAAACTGGAACCGCCTCCGTGACGACACAACTTTGCCCTTATTGGCTGAAGAGTTTAGTTACACGCATGGCGTTTGTACCCCAGGAAGTTCCGATGCGTTATATGCTATTTCTTCCGAATATCGCGTAAAGTAGTGAGAACTGGTTTTCAGTTGATTTACCTGGCAAAATAAAGTTTAAATAAATGACATAAATGCTCTAATAGTACACGTAGGTTTATTTATTGTTAGTTACTGTAATGTTGCGCTGCTTTATTTGTTTAATCGTCCAGTCTGTGAAGAAGGCATTCGAGTAAGAATTGCATTGTACTCTGTACATGACAGTAAAAACTTTGAATCCTTGAAATACATGTATTTGATCTTTTTCCTGGCAGCTATCTTTTTACACAGGGCCACTATACACAATAGTTTATTTTTCTCCACTGCAAACAGTTTGGATCAGGAGTTAGTTATTGTAAAAGAAGTAATGTGCATGCAGGTGATATTTGTATAGATTTGTCTACACCCTTCTGGCAGTGCTGCCATTGAAGTCAGGTCTCGCACACTACGAGGAGTAGAAGTTGTCCGACTTCGCTGCAGTCAGTTTATACTCCAGCCCTGCAGCCGCCCGCAGATCTCGGTCCACGTCACGTCAGCTGCAGACAGAACTAAGCCCAAATCGAACGCACCCAGTTTTGAGGGGACACTATGGGCTGAACCATTTTTTAAGGAAGGGGAGGTAACGGTATGCAATATATTGAATTTTAGAATTCACGTTCAATGTTAATTGTAGCTAGACTTGCTCAAAGCGTTAATGCTAGCTTATTTTAATAAACAACATAGTCATATGCAAAATTAGGGTGGCACTAGGGGTGGCAAGAGATTATGTTAGGGTGGCACATGCCACCCCATGCCACCACAGTAGATCCGCCCCTGGCTGTGCGATTGTGCCTTAACACAATAAAAAACAATAACATCGCGTCATTAAATTAAAATTCATCCGACGAGTTAACGCGTTAACTAAATTACTACCTTGTAAATAGTTTGCAGGGTTTGCAAATTGCCCCAATGCTTTTAATGTAGCTAATTTTAAACTTATAATGGAATAATACAGATTTCTCATAAGATTTCTTCCGTGAGCGTGAGTCTGAAAGTGTGAGTGGCACGCCAGATGCATGAGAGTTGGCAACCCTGGTGTGTCCAGGCTTTTGACTGGACTGTATCAATGGAGAATTTCTGTGGATGACTGCTAGTCAAGAGTATGAGGGTGGATTTTAATGGAGGCCCTACTGAAGGACTCACAGAGCAGAGCTAGTATTGGCTAATAACTAGGAAAGAGAGCTGGGCCATTCCTCACTGCAGGATGTAGCTGGGGTGGGATTGTTGAGGGCCTGTTCAGTGAAGTACATATAGATGAGGACGTGTACAGACCACGGCTTGAAACAAACAACTTCAAGACAATGAGTAGAGCTGTTCTGAAAGGGGTAGTGCTGATAGGAGGTCATAATCACTGCCGTGTCACAGGAAACTATATTGCAATGAAAAATTTGTTTGTAATAATCCCCTACATCAGAAGCCGCGTAATTATGTGGTAGCATATACTTGTAATTCTGTAGAAGGGGAAATTTCAGGTAGTCTCTGAGATTAAATTCTTGGCTAACACTTTACTTGAGGACACAAATAATGTAATATTATGTTATTACTTAAATATTAATTAACCACAAACAAAGTCTTAGTTGCATACTGATGTTGTGTTTGTTTATTATTAATGAATCGTGACACATCATTTATCTCAAGCAATTACTACATTTGTTATTATATCTGTTAATTCTATAAATCTTCGTGAACTTCTGAATGCCACTGAAGGAGAAGGTGATGAATAACGCAAGTGAAATACTGATCTCACGTTTGTTTATCATTAGTGAATCGTGATGCATGTTTTGGCTGAAGTAGCTACTATATTTGTATATGTTTTGTACTTCAGTAGTAACTGAGTTACTACAGTACTAAGTATTTGTGCCCCCTCAAAGTGCTACCGATTTTTTTTTTGTTCGGCCTCCGGTATTGTAAGTTACTGTGAGTTATCTGTATTCAGACGTATTTATTTGTATTTATTTTCTGTGTGTTCAGTGAGTAATGTTTGTTTTGTGAATCTATATTCCTGAATTGTCTCAGGATTTATGTAAGATGAATGCATCAATTTTGTCTGTCTGGTCACAGTTGCTTTTCTTTGTTTTGAATCGTGGTATAAAACTGAACAAAACTCTAAACTATACAGATCACCCCCCCCCACAAACACACTCACACACACACACACACACACACAAACATACAAACCCACACATAAAATGCATCATGGCTATTGATTAATTTATTAACTGCATGTATATCAGAGTCGCTCCGTGAAATTGATATGACGATATTTCATCATTCTAAAATACACCCATCTGCACATCTTTACCTCGCGAACAAGTTGTCCAATCGATAAACTTGCTTAAAGTAAAAGCTTGTGTTCTGACTTCACCATTAACCTTTCATTAACTATCAAGGAGCAGGTAAATGCATCACAGTCAATAATGCTAATTTTAAAAGCTGCTGTATGAGACATGGAGAATTCTGTATTCATGCAGTGGTAAAGTGGCCATCTTTATGACTCGCTATTAAAATTTTTAAAAGCGAATTAGAGATGTGAAATATTTTGTCGTGGGGTAATTTATGTGGCTTGACAGGAGTTCCTGGCCCTCGTTTCCAAACGGGGTCATCTCTTCCAAGTGGCCAAAGCCTTTTAGGACATTAATATTAAAGTGATAGAGATACCCCTGTGCTACTTTAACATCACCCTGTAATTTTGCCTCTTGGAGGATAATAAATGGTGTTCATAATTGAACATTACTTTAGTGATACTTTAAGGGACTCTTGGGGCAGATCTCTTAAGGTCAATACTAATGTCAATTATAGAAAAAGTATATGGTATTTTTGGACCTTGATCTACTTTAAGTATAGATAAATGCTGTAATCCATGTGCAGTTCTTAAGACCTGAAAAATAATATTTTAATGTCCCCATTAATTCCCTGTAACTGCAGTGGAGTGCATTCTGTGGTCTTCTCTTGCCCTGTTTGCCTTTTTCAAGGACAGCCAATGTTAGGTTAGGTTTTTAAATTTATATAAATAAGATGTATATCCACTAGGCTCCTACTTTTGGAAGTGGGCTGCATGCAGCAGCCTTTTGAATGCCTTCTATTGCAAATATGAACATGCGAGAGAAGAAGGATCGTCATGGTGATGAATATGATGCCGAAGATGATGGTCATGGTGCGTGTTGATGATGGTGACGATGATGGTCATGGTGCGTGTTGATGATGGTGACGATGATGGTCGTGGTGCGTGTTGATGATGGTGACGATGATGGTCATGGTGCGTGTTGATGATGGGGATGATGATGGAACACTGAGTGCTGGTCCCTTATAGCTGTTTTTATTAACATGTCCTGTCCTTAAGAATTTCTATTCCATCTGCAGGAATAGCTTTTTTGGTTGGTGATCTAGAGCCTCTCCAATAAACTGGTCTAGCTGCTGCCCTGTAACCAGTCTCTAAGTGCCTCTAGTTAATAAGATCCACACCTATGTCTTTATCTGAAAAAAGTTAAATTCTCTGAAAATAATGTGTGTACTGGAATGTACCCATCTTCCGAAAAAAAAATCATTAGCTTGCCAGTATCTGATAAACTACAGTATAATGGTGACCTTGTACAACTTCTGTAATGGCATGTTTTTATCCATTAAATATCAGCTTTCACACTCTCCTGAACAATCTCTTGAATCTATGAATCACCTAAATGATAATTTTATCAGTGATTTATTTACACCTTCTTCTACTGCTGTAATTTGGTGTAGTTAACAGGAGCATTTTTAATCACTGAAGGAGAACTGCCCTGGTTTGTATGGAGTAGAAATAGAGGAATGGTGAATATCAGCACAGTCACATGTGGGAACATCATCTTCTGCAAGGAAAAGATTTAATAGAAAAACAAAAATGCCTCTTTCCATCTTGTCAGAGTCTTATTTTACAGGGCAATATGGGTTTTTCCATCCTGATGCGGAATGCCTGTAAAACGTGTGTAGGAGATTTTAAGCACAATTACGGTGTCAGGCACTCTGAGAAATGGTTTCCGTCAGAACCTGTGTGACAAATGCATTGTGCGCGGACAGATTCTGCGATAAGTGAGTTGTCACCGTGTGCTGCTTATGACATGTAGTTGGATGTCATCTGATCCCTAGGAGAAGAGTTAAATCAGCCAACCGTACCCATTTTAACACAAGACTGTGAATAGTTTTGTGGAGGGCAGCTGCAAGACCTCACCTGGTAGGAGCTGTGGTCACTCCATGTGTCATCAGACAGGGTGACACAAGGAGCGGTAAGTGACATTGAATTAATTTTTATACTGTCTCTCGAAGGAATAAAAGGGAAACAGGCAATATGTGTGTGCGTGTGTGTATTGGAGGTCCCGGGTGGACTGACCCATGTGGAATTCTCTTAGTCTTTCAGGAATCTATCGACAGCAAAAAATCAATAGGATACCTGCTAACTCCATTAGCCTGATTAGAATGAAGGGCCACAGGGACATCAAAACAAGTCCATGAGCAGACATCTTTATTTCAGGGATCACGCAGGACAAGAGCTTCTTTTTTCTGGATGGAAGACTGAAAAAAGGACCGGCAGCTGGATACGGACCGTGGGGGGGAGAGAAAAAAAAAAGTCGAGAATCTGACAGGTAACATGGACCATGGTGAGAGAGCTGCTTGTTCACCAGTTGGTGTCTCGTCTAATTGGGTTATCAATACCGCCGTGTTAGACGGTACACAAATCAGGAACCAGGGAGGATTACAGCACAGTGCCGGTAATATGCCAGTTATAACAGTTGTGATTAACCTGAATGCTTTCTATATTTGAGCTTTTTTAAAAAAAAAAAATACCTTTAATGCCCTAAAATGTTTATCTACACATTTCAGTTTTTTTCCTATTAAAAATCTATGTGTGTAAAGCATGTAACATTTAGTGAGCCATTTTTTATTGCTTAGTATCAGAATTCTGCAATATTTGTAATATTACAGTGCTTGGAAAATTCGTATTAGCAGATGTGTGTGTTTGAATTGGCGTGATTCCTACACTCCCGAAACCACATCAACAATGCAAGTTTTTAGAAATACAATAGGATGTTCAAAGCTTTAACTGGTGCTCAGGTATTCAATAAGTTGATGGGCTCTAAGTAATATGTCATAGTAATGAAACACACCAGGCTGGGTACAGATTTCTCATGATTAATGGCACTACAAGAAAGTTAATGTGAAGTTGAAAGTGGGAGTGGAGTTGTGTGCTGTGTGAGGGCTTTAAATCCACCCACCGGGGCTGTCTGGACACAGCTGTTAGACTGTCTGTCGCAGAATAATGGCAGAGACTTCTGCAGTGGACTTTGCCTTGTGCCAGGGAGATGGATCTCATTAATACTTAATGAGACTTTCTCTGTTCTGTCACCTGTGGCTGCCTGGTCCACTTCCTTATCTTGACGATATCTGCATTCTCGCTCAACTGTTTGCTGTAGGGGTATCGCTGGGATTGAGCAGCACAGTGAGAAAACAGGTCTTTTTCTCCTAAAAGCTTTTTGCTTATTCTTTGACCTGAGAAGAAAATTCTGGCTCAGAAAGGGGATGGAGTGCGTCTAGAAAATGGCGTAAACATGAAGTTATTTTCTAACAGCCTCACCTGTCATTAGGTACATTTTAGGTTGTCATTAGGTTGCGTTACTGTGCATGTTAGGACTCTGAGTGACTTGCTCCATAACATATGTCTATGCCTATGTATAACTACTTGGTTAATAACTACTAATTCCATTGTTCTTGTCTAATACACAACAGTCATTGATGCACTCTGTCAGTCTTTAACCATTTTATAGGAGTTGTTTTGCTAATCCTTGAATGGGTGTTTAAATGTCCCTAATGAAACTAATGATTTGTTTAGGTGTCAGTCCTATAGCATGGAATGTGGTCAAAAGTACACTGACACATGAACAAACTTGTTGGTTCAAATTGAAAGACGTCAATAATTTTAATGAATCTGTGACAGTGGGCATGTCGACTCCACTGTGGCTCTTTGAGTAATGCGCTGTCTTATTAGTGCGCCTCAGTAACTCAAAAGGCCACGGAAGTCAGTCAGATGTGAGATGACAGTTATCGATTTCATTGTTTGTGGGGACACTGGATGTCCAATAAATTTCACTTTCCCATAGCAGCGTGTCTATATCCTTTAACAAACTGGACAAAGCTTACACAATTAACTAGACTGTTTCAGAAATTCAATAAGCCTGTGGTGACAATGGTGAGGGTGCCGGGTTCCGTACAGTGGGATTTCGCGGAGGAGGCGACATGGAGAACAGTGTGGATTGATTTCTGAGTCCGCTGTGGCTCTATAGACTTGACCATGGGGTCTTCTCGGACCATTTTTATTCTTTTGAGGGAAGACCTGTGACTTTCGTGAGTCCACAGAGCCCAGCCTGTGGCCGGGCTGTGTCTCCTGAACTGCCCCCGGTATCGTGTGTCTCGGTATTGACAGCCGAAAAAAGGCGACACGCATCACCAGAGACGATCAGCCACCCATCCGGTGGCCCGCGGGTCCCCGGCCACCAAGATGAGGGAAAGTTCTTCACTTTTTCAAGGAAAGCAGGGGGTGCCAGACTCAGTAGAATCATACCGGGATCTTCACGCTGCCCATTTACGGCAAAACAGGTGCATCTAGGGCGACAGCAAAGGGTGTCTCCTTAATCGAGGGTGACAATCTATGCAGCCGGTACCTTGGCGAAGAAGCGCTATTCGCTGTCGCTGTGTTTTCACTTGGCGATTTTGCGCCTGCAGCCAGACACACAAAAGGTGCACCCAAGTCAGTGGCCGGGGTTCAGGCGCTTTCAGGGAAACACGCAAACAAACAAAGGCCGCGGCGAAAGCATAAATTCACCTCCTTTTCAGGGGCGCTTCCAGGTGGCTAAAATAGCACAATAACACCAGGGGGGAAAAAAAGTAAATTGTTCAAGTGTACAAAGGGAGCGACTTGCACTTCAGGGGAGATCCGAAAACCTTGCTGCCAAAAGCTGGCACAGTGAGAGGAGGGGGGAACAAAACAAAACAATAAAAAGAAAAGCTGATAACCAGGTGTTAGTACACTTAAAAGGTTTGGTACGTCTAAGAGGATGCAGTGCCAAGCTAATATGGCAGATGGGACCATTTTGTGCTGATGTAAAAAGCCCTGACCTGTATTACAGTGCCATTCCTGACCTAATTTCACCTGGGACTCCATGGGCGAAGAGCCCCAATCAACACGTACACAAAGAGCAGGTCCTTGACGGAACGTTGCCGCCTTCTCCAAGAGCCCCCTCCGAACGCGGCCCAGAATAGCCACAAAGGCCTATTAAGCCGTAATGTTTGCAACCTGCTTTTTAACGGAGCCTCTGTGGGCGTCTGGTTGCCATTTTGTGTATTTGTCTCCCACATAATGCAGATGCCGTATCACCTGAGCATTCAGTGTGGATTAGTGTGTGTGAGATCGGCATCAACATCCTCCATTTCTTCTGTAGTGCTCGATGTCAAACATTTTATGATTTTTCCTTTAACACAGATCTCGCTGTCCTCATTTATTTGACTGATATAGCTGGTCTGATATATTTGACTGGGCTTTTAAATTAGTTTGAATCTAAAGTAGTCATTCGAAAGTTGTCTTCCTTTATCTATTTAACTAGACAAAGGAAGTCCCCTTGCAGAACTTAAAATGTTATGTTATATTAAAGCAACATTGTTTCAGTTATTTTGTTGAATACGTGTTTCTCTTACAATATTAATTATTCATATAACATTTCCTCTGTGAGATGCTTCAAAATTTAAAAATAATAATATATAATGTAGTGCTTTTTGTAATCGTTTTTGTAATAATTTTTACAGTGATGTTTAAAGAATGCCACAAGGTATGTAATTGCAGGACTTTTTTAAACATAGTAGGAGGCGCAACAGGAGTTGTCGTTGTGCGATAAGATTATTCTTTAAGCCATTTTTGTTTTTTTTCCCCTAAGTGATGTCCATTGAGGTTAAAATGGACACCTACTTAATTCAGTCCCCTTGCAGCAGAATGGACTGGCAATGGTAACAGACAGTTTTCATTTAAACAACAAAGAACATAGACTTCATTCATAGTAAAGCTGTCTTCTTTCAAACTTGTATTCTAAAGCTGCTTTCTGCGGGGCCCCCAGCTCAGTTTCATTGGTGGACGGAAACTGATTCCACACAAAGTCGAGTATTCGGTGTGCGGGAATGAATAGGCGGCCTTTTCTAGGGCCGTGGGCCTCAAGGACCCGTTAGAGTTGCATTTTTCGTATTGTCTGTGGAAGTTGGGTGGAAAAATGGAGGAGAGGTGGAGAAACATTAAACAGGTGGGCAACGGCATTGTTGTGTTTATGAAAGATTCTTTGATGGGAATAAAAGGCACTGCTGGGGCAAAGTGATTTCAAATGAGGTTTTTGTTACTCGCACCGTTCAGATTCAGCACCTCGTGCGCAAAGCCTTGTATGGCCCTCCATTTACAGGACGTACATGTGTTTGCTATTGAAGGTAAGCCAAGCTCCTTAAAGTTACAGGCTCAGATGTTACAGGCCGTGTGTGTGTGTGTGTGTGTGTCTGGGCGTGTGAAAGTCAGTGTGCGTTGGAGCTTCCGGAACGGAGATGCATCGCAAGAGCGTGGAGAACGGTCGCCTGGCTTTATTTTTACCATTTCTTTTTTTTTGTTTTTGTTTTTTTACCGTTTCGTGACTTGCCGCACTTTGCAAAATGAGCCTCATTGGTTGTTTTGCTTTGATGCTGCCCTGGATGGATTTCGTCCCTGTTTTTACGCGTCCCATCAACATCTACATGCTCTCGCATGGCCGACGCTCTTTGTTTGTGTGAGGCTGAAGCTGGACTGCGGCAGTTTCGGGTGACTGGTCCTCTGGAAGCTGCCGAACCGCGTTTTAGATATATTGTATGCCCCGTGCATCAGCTCATGCCCTGGACCGCGTGCACACCGCTGAATGGAGAAGAACTGTGTGTGGAGGTCCCTCAGCCTTACAGCTGTGTAATTGTCTAAGAAAAGAACCACTTAAGAGACAACCTGTAGATCCCCGAAGCTCAAGAACATTTTAAGTGCAATTACTGTGCAGTGAAAAGTGCACCAGTCCAGCACATTAAATATAAGTACCGTAACTAAAGGGTTTGCTCTATAAAGATTTACCAATGTCAGAAATTTTTCAGATATTCGGTGTATAAAAGAATGTGTCTTCTATATGCTTTGGGGCTATAAAATGTTTTAGTTTATTATTATTTTGAGCATGGTTTATGCAACGGGCATCATAAAACATGAAACTGCTGTTAGTCTCTTAGGTTGCGTGAAACACGTTTTCTATAGATGGGCTTACAATAACTGGATTCAGATCCGTACTTAAAGAGTCAGATGTCATCCCTTTAGTCACGGTTTCCGCAGTTTACGCACAGTATAATTACAATGTATGGAGATCTGTGCAAATCTTGCCAGAAATGTGTGAATTACTTCTATAATGTGCCAAATTGAGATGAATGTATGTGGCACTCATAGTAGAGACAGTCAAATGAATAGTTAGTTATATTTGAAAACTTGCAGAACTTGAAACCTCTTGGGTCATCGTACTTTTGTTAGGTCATAGTGCTGCCATCATGAGGACAATTTAGGAGTGCTGACCTTTCACCTTGTCACCTTCAGATACATCACATCCTTAGTGTCTGGTTCAGAAATACGTTTTTTTCCCCTAAAGTCTAAAGTCTAGCATAAAGTCTAACCCACGTACGGCCCAGTTTTCGAACCAGTGTCCAACATCCTTAGCGTTCGCCACACCAGAAGGGCCGGAAAATTTGAGAGACACATGAGAGGGTCTCACGGCGATACAAGGGGTCGAGGACGCAAGCACTTTCAGAAGGACTTTGGTGAGCTTACAATGCGAGTTTATTTAACTTTGTGTGCTGTGAGCGTGGTCACTCAGTAATGAATTATATTGTTTTCTAACCTGTAAGAGTGCCGCACGAAGCTCTCGAAAAGCAGTTAATTCCCGAATACTGCACACCCGACAACAATTAATGATGCATCTGGTCTATTAAAAGCGCATCCAGTTTTGTAGCACGTTAATTATGACCCTCTCTGCATGCTGCGATTGTGGGTCAGCTCTGCTTGTTCTCTTAATGTTTTCATATTGTCCTGAATTGAAAAGAGCAGCCAACTTGTGGTGAAAAGGCCCCACATTTAGGGTTGGACATGACTGACAATCCTTACTATTGTGTTACTGTTTGTGTTTTGTGGAAGAATTCCCATCCAATGGATTACAGATACTTACAAATAATTATAACCACATGAAGGCCTTTTTTTTACAATTTAGACAGGATTTGCTATAGGTTATTTAATCAGTGATGAAAAAATGACCAGAGAAAATAATCACTAGTTCTTGTGTTGTGTGCCACCATCTTGGAAACTGTACCTTTTTATAACCAAGACCTTCATGTAGTACTTAGATTAAGTAACATATGGTTATTATTGTCAGTAAATAGCAGTAAAATATTCAGAAGTATATCTCTTACTGCAAAATGTAAATCTTACATATTTTATTTATAGATATATTATATACGCATATATCTTATACGAGAGCTGAAATTAACAACTCAGATATGACTGTGTGCACATTAAAGTGTATGAAAGATTTTTTAAAGATGGTATAATTGCATTATTAAGAGCTGTGCTGTAATTTATCCACGGCAGTGTCCAGGATAAGCCATCAGGAAGTGTCTGAATGGGCACCTGTTGTGTATTTTATGCATAATTTTATAAATGGATATGTATTTACTAAAATAGCATTGCAATAGTATGATTCATTGTGAGGCTCTGACAAGCAGCCTTTTGATGGTTTTCATATGCAAAAATAAATGCACATTTATAAATCAGTTAAGTAATTCCGAAAGAGTCACTAAAAGGCAGGACCACAATTTAGACCATGTCTGACACTTCTGTAAATGAGTAGCAAATGTCTGCAAACTAGTTGTTTAATTAAATTATAGCTGTCATTATTTATTAATTATGTATTATAATTATAATTATTATGTGCCACATGTTGCTGAATAGGGTAATATTTTACTGTCAAGGTATTTTCTTGATATAACTTTGAATGCTTAGTAAAAATTAAGGTAATATTTTAAATGAATTAAATACAACATCCATGACGTCCATGTTTTTTGAGTCACTGTACTAACCTTATGATTAGATGGAAGGAAATGCAGCATTCGTGTATCTGATAGAGTTATTGAGAATAATTCTGTAATATATTTTGATCAATTATGAGTAAGAACCATTACTATTCAGGGCTTCAGGTTTTATGTATTTCCGTATATGTACAAATACATCCTTAGGATGCTAACAAACACATCCTCTGAAGTCATCTTCAAGCCCAGACGTTTGCCGTCATCCCTAAGTCAGAAAAGGCATGGGAAGGGGGCAGCTGTCCTTAAGTTCTGCAGACAGAAGCTGTCTGATACACAATCACCGGTACCAGGATCCTGGGTCAATTCGCCACGGTGGGAAAACGCCGACATCGATACGGCCCACACAAAGAGAGCGGGTCCCCGACAGAGAAAGAGGCAGGTCCTTTTTTTATTCGCCGGCGTGGGGAGCATTCTTCGTGCAGGGTATCAGAATACAGGATGCGCCGTGTCTTGGTCCTGTTCCCCTGGAACACCCTACCTTAGTTCAAGCCTCCCGCAGTTTGTGTCACCGATACTCAGCTTCCAAGGAGCTGCCTGACCGTGACAAACCAGCTCGGAGCCTCTTGTAGTGTGGGCGCAGGTGCTGGGAGAACTTCCTGAAAAACACCCCCCCACCATGGTGGGGGTGGGCAATAAAATGGGGAAGATTTCTGGTGCTGGGCATTTCATGTGTTTGGATGCTAAAAGGCCAGGTTTATTTGCCCGTGAACAGATCAGAAACCCAATTAATAATCCGCAAAAATCCATCCAGAAAATGAGAATCTCATCCTGGCAATGTATACGTGGGGGGGGTTGGACTTTGTTTTCAGGATGGAACAAAGAAATTCCCAGGATACAGTTTGCTAATATTGAGATTGTGCTTTACGTTTTTGGTCTACTAAGGAATCATGGGATAGCATAGGTTAGAAACCCAACAGAGGTTGGTGAGTCTGTTTGTGAAAAAAGCGGTTTTCAGTAGAAGATGTTCAAGTCAAGTCAAGTCAAGTGGTTTTTTATTTTTGTTTCAACCATATACAGTAATACAGTACATAGTGAAACGAGACAGCGTCCCCCTAGGACCATGGTGCTACATATAACACTACATCGACACAGGACTAAATAAAGTGATACAGTACATAGTGAAACGAGACA
>JAODLD010000046.1:4660925-4682375 GCA_026781065.1 Mormyrops boulengeri
TGGTGCTACATATAACACTACATCGACACAGGACTACATAAAGTGATACAGTACATAGTGAAACGAGACAGCGTTCCCCCAGGACCATGGTACTACATATAACACTACATCGACACAGGACTACATAAAGTGATACAGTACATAGTGAAACAAGACAGCGTTCCTCCGGGACCATGGTGCTACATATAACACTACTGCGACACAGGACTACATAAAGTGCAAGTGTGCAAAAAGTGCATACATTGCAAAAACAGTGCGACACAAGACAAGTGCTCACCGGGAGCTGAAATCTGAAAAAAGAATTATTTGGCAAATGCTTGGATTTAATTAACTTCAACCCAGGATTAGGAAAGTGGTACACCTATGGAATAGATCGAGAAATAATCACTTGTTTCACAGATTTTGGACAGGAGTTAGAAATCTCTGAATTACATCATGAACACGTCTCCTGACATATGTCATAATCAGCTAGCTACTATCAGGCAAATATTTATCGATCAATAGACAAAGATGAACACACCCTTCATGGGGAAAATGTGTGTAAGCAACCGTACTATTTTGTGTTTATGCTGGAAATCTGTGTGGTTAACACTTAATTTGAAAGGAATCTATTCCTTATATGGGAAAAGCCCTTTTTTGTTTTTAAATCAGACTGGTGTAAGTACTGATGCAGAGTATAATATTAGTTGTTTTAACTGAGAAATACAAAAGAAGAAGCAGTGAGGCAGGTGGGGTTCAAGTCAATGAAGGCTCACTGAGCTACTATTTGGCAATTCTATGTGTATTACAACCTTTAAACATATTTTATTACAATCTCACTTTGCTGCTGAGGTGTGAAACACAGGCCCAGTTGGGAAATCCAGACTGCAGTCGTGCCCCACCCTACGTGCACTGAATGCTACTTTAAACTTGATATGGGGAAAACAAATGGTAGAAATTCACCTCTGAAAGGAAGGAGCCCCCAGAAGCTTGGTTCCTGAAAGCAGCCTTAAACAATAGCCTTATACTTGTGTGCCAGACTGGAGTGTCACGTTCACAAAAGTCTAACCGCGGGCCTTTTTTTAGGGAAATGATGTGACAGCACAGAATGCTTAATGTTACAAGACGACACTGTAAATCATTGAAAAGCAGCTTGTCGCACTCTTCTAACTGCATTTGTCTGCATATAATCATTTATCTTCAGCTAAATTTGCATCGCGAAAGAAGGACAAGTGGCAGTGGCAAGAGCAACCATGGGAGAATTCAAAGAGTCAGGTCAAAGCACGAAAGAAAAGGAAATGTTTTAGGACCCGTACTTATTATTTTAACATTTAACCACATCGTGCGTGCCAGGCTAATATAGCAGTATCCTGACATAAAAGCAGGTGCGGTAATGTACAGTAACAGATACAGTTAGATGGTAGTTAACAGATAATGCTATCCATCTATCCATCTCACATAGGCGCTTAGTCAGTATCGGGCCACCGGTAGACACAGGGCAGCGAGCACCTTAGATAGGATATGAGCATGTTAGGTCAATCTTTTGATGAAGACTTCAGCATGAGGGATGCGTGTCACCTCAAGAAGTGGGTTTCTTTCCTTGAACGATGGAAGGGAAAGTCTAGTAGAGGGTGAGGTGAGAACGGTGTCCGCTCAGTCAGATGCGGGATCTTCGGAACGTACTGGGGTGTGTACTTAGGTGAGGGTCAAGGCTGATCAGCCTATCCGGAGAAAATTTATGTTGTGCATGATGAATTCACAAGGTGTCACTAGTTACCTACATCAAAATGATTGGTAACACTTTACTTGAGGGAGCACAAGTAACTAAGTTACTCAGCTGCTACTGAAGTGCAAATCATGAACAAATATAGTAACTGTAAATATAGTAAGTTATGATTTGTTAATGATTAATGAACATGGGATCAGTATGTAACTAACACTTCGTTTCTGGTTAATTAATACGTTAAGTAAGAGTGTACCACTACATTATTTTTGCCCCTTCAAGTAAAGTGTTACCAAATGATTTTCTTTTCACATATTTTTTGTTGTTGGAATATCAGTCTAGCTCTAGACAAGATCACAGGTTTGCAAGATTCAGTAATAATATTTGGGACTTTATTAACTTGTTCAGCGTCATTTAAATGCCCTGTTAAATGCTTAATTACTGAATGCCATGCATGATTGGTTGGGTTTATGTTCTCCAGTAATTAAGAGAATATTTATTAGACTCGATCTGATGACCCTAATCAGGAAAGGAATTAGCAGATGGATAGGTGGACAGTTAATGTTTTTTTATGAAAAATTGTCTGGATTAATGATTAATGGCACAAAAATGTAAAAAAAAAAAAAAAAAAACACGTTTCAACAAACCATAGGCATTGAATCCATAAATGTGTTAGAGGTTAAACTAACATACCCTTTCAAAACAGGGCAGTTTGATTGCTTATATTTAATTAGACAGAACCAAAAGCCATTATTATTTTTCAGAGAAGCCTACATGATGCCATGTTAATTAGCTGTTGATGTTTTGAGCTGGTCTTTTAATTGTGCAATTATCGTGGGCCGCTTTTGCTCATTGCTGTGTATTAAGGAGCTTATTTGTTACAGCAGCCGATGCTAAGGGCTCAGCTATGGTATAAAACAGCAGCTTCCTGTAGCTTGTACCTTTCACTGCTACTATAACCGCAGCCTGTACTGGTTTATGTTAAATCATTCGCTTCATTAATAAAGTGGATCACTTTCCCTCAGATAAGGGAAAGTCACTTTTCAGAGGAGGTTTCAGAGTGACTGGTTACATATTTATATATGCAGAAATGAATCGGAAACATGCACGGCATTTAGGAAGAGTGCTAGTAATCACGCACTTCGTCTTTAGCTATTGTGATGCATCGCTAACGCTGCAATAGCCGCTAGGCTAAGCTGCAGCGCACGTGGCCCTGTTCTGCCCTCTTTCGGACAGCCTCGTGGGCTATACCAACTGAGCAGCTCGAAGGGGGTAAAATGTACGCAGGTGTTAGCAACAAGAAGGGCTCTTTAGGTGCGCCACATGCACAAGGCGGGCGGCTAACCTCTCTTAGCAGAGCTGTGGTGTCCGAGTAGTAAAACTCTGTGGGAGCTAAAGCAGAAAGTCACCCACGTTAAACCTAATAACTGAAAAAATGAAACTGAGTGGCCCTAAAATAAAGACATTTGCAGCAAAGTGGGGCTCAGAACTAACAACCCTTTAGCTTTCAAGAGCAACATATGTCCTCTGAAGTGACTTTCCTGCCAATGGCCATTAAAAGCTTTTTTTTCCATCTCGATTTGCTCCTGTGTGTCAATAAATAAATCAAAATTTTGGGTCATGCTGTTATACCTTGGCACTCAGCCTTGTTCAGTGTTAAAATCAGTAACACACGACACAAACTGTTTGTTCTTAACAACAGCGTGAATTTTCACAAATCCATGTTTATTAAGTACACAGTAGTGTCAGTCGGTGGCACATTTCTGTAATAGTAATAACATTTCTGTTTAAATAGCAGTGAGGATGTATTAATACGAGGTGATTGTGCGCTTGATGAATGCAGTTAATGCTTTTGTTAAATGCAACCTGAGTTAGGCAATCAGTTGAAGATTACACCGACAAAAGGTATTTATTGGCCCAGACATGGGAGTACATTATCTGTGCGAAAAGGAGACTAAGTGTTGCGGATCAGTTTTATATTTATTCTCTTAAGCCTTTAGAGCAGTTACATGGTTTATTTACTAATTATGGACATTATTTTTATTTGTCATTTACATGTATTATATGAGGCTTTTTTGTGGGGTGGGGGAGGGGGGAGAGGCCAAAATAATTCTCTGTCCTCAGTCAGAGGTCTTTCATGTTCTGGTCTCTGTTTCATGGGCTTTTTCCACCCCGAAATTTACATTGGCTTCCGTCGTGTTGCTGCGCGAAGCCGTGAACTTTACGTCCCCCACACTTTACGAAGGGCGTTTTACACAAATAAACGTGCTCTGCCGGAACTGAAAGCTCATTGTGATCTTTTAATATGGTAAAAAATACGAGAAAAGAGTAAGCAAACATCGGAGATGGTGGACTCTGAACCCCAAACTACATAGGGAGTGTATTCTCTTCCCCATTTGAAGGATATACACGCTTTCCTACCCCCTGGGCACGGGGCATGTAGTAGGTCTGTAATCCCTGGTAATGTTAGTTGCTGCTCACCTCTTTATCTATATATGTATGGCACGTGTTTTGTTTGTGGTATAGTGTGTACAGGCACTGCTGCAAGCTCGTCTTCATAATAGATACAAGTAGACGGACAGTGGGGCTGCTTTGTGGATGCAAGTGGCTTGTCGAAAGGAACATGCATAGATGTGTAGAATGTAGAGGGGCAACTGGCTTACATTGCCCCAGCCACCCTATTACTTTTTTACCTGGCCTGTACACACCATTTGTCAGTTCTTCTATGTCATACATAAAACTTCTCAACTTTGGGCTTTTACAGCAACTTGCATTGCAGCCCCAATAATGTGCGTAGTCGATTGTTCAATGAAATATAGTCAATAGTAATAATAATGTGGCAAGATTGCTACAAAGCATGGAACAGGTTACTGTCAAAGGAAGGACTGTAATTAGCTGATCTGAAACACAGCAAAATGAACTCGACCCCTACTTAGCAAGCTTTGAGATATGTGAGTAAAGTCACACAAATATGAGCTTGTCTATATACACAAATACGCCCGTGTCAGGTGTGACAAAGGGATTAGTGGAAAGGGAAACCGAGTCCCCCCAGTTTTCATGAGACAAGGCAGCCAGGTTTAGGTTCTCGACTCTGCCGTTGTCCTCAGCAGTCCTGGAGGAAAGAAAAGGAGCGGACAGAAAGAAAGGATGGGAGGAAGTAGGGTTTTCAGGAAGTCTGCTGGTGGAGAATGGCGTTCCATAGCAGGAAGCTCTACTAAAGCGTAATGAAGAAGCTAAGCCAAAGTGCAAAGGGGAGCCCGGGGTAGCGATGGCCGAAGAGATAGCCGCATCTCGTTAATGTCGCAGCGTAACATGCATTCGGAGCTTAGGGTCACTGCGAAAACTGACAGCGCTGCTTCATTTATTGTCTGCAAAGCTTACCGCACATTTATCCTGCGCCAGATACATTTATCACAGCAAAACAAAGGCTATGTATCATACTGTTGAATTTGAGTTTATTTATTCACTTCCGATTGATAAGGGAGAGCATCTAAAGTCAGTCTTACATCTTAATTGTGGCAGTTTTTATTGTCAATGTTTAATATGGAGAACGTCCTGCCGGTGCACGTGTTAAGCGTTACTTGATATTGTCAGTGTTGTCGTTGGAAGCCTTTTGAGAATTTAACACCAATTCATGAATGCAGCAACTATCACAGTAGCAACAATTAGATTCTGGCAAAACTACAGTATAAAGCATGTTCCCTTCATTGTTGAAATTACTTTGCTATGCCAAGTGTAATTGTCTTTTATCTCTTTTCAGACAGGACATGCGATAGCAATTTATGTTCTTGTGTGCCTCCACTTAAGCCTGTCAGAAAATCTTTAATGCCTGTAACCGATGCATTATGGGAAATGGATCCAACAGGATACCTTGTGGCAATTATTAATGGTGCTTTGCAGGGCACAGTTCTACACTGCTGGTGTTAGCTAATGTGCAGTACAATGTCGCCCCCCACCCCCCACCCGCCACCTTATTGCCAAAAACTGAAATTAGCATTATATTTCCCTTCCGCTTCTAAACTGTTTTGAGCATTACTTTAAATGAAAAAATGTACCGCGATATTCCATGCATTTGGAGTTAACCTTTATTCTGTTAAAGCTAAATTATCTAAGCTCAGTGCAATAGAAGCGCTTAAATTGCGCAGACAGACAGCAGTAAGGTACACACCTCATATAACGCTGCTGAGCAGACTTTTGCAAACAGGGCTTTTTTTTAATACAAATATGTTTCAAGTGTCTTTCCAACAAATGAGATGCGTGGCTACCTTTTTTGTCTCAAGATGGCCGAATATATTCTTTATTTATTGCACTTTTAACACAAAATCGTTGTTTCAATGAAAGCCAATAAATATTTCCATTAAAAATAGGCGAGTCAATTTTTAGGCAGCAAGCGGATTAAAGAGTGGCTGGAAAAACAATGATTATTATTAACCTCAGGGTGCCGCGTTCTGTTTGCGTGCCTGCCACCTTTCAGCTGATAATACAAGTAATTTAGGCGCCAAAGCGAAGGCCACAGGGAAATGCAATAGCTACCCTACATTAAACTGGAGTAGAAATGAGATTTAGCTGGGCTGCTGGAGACTGACACGCTGAGAGAGGGAAAATGTGCGCGGTGCTTTATGGGCCGTAGTTAATTCAAAGCATTGAAATAAAATAGAAAACACTCACGACAGACCCAGGGACGGGTTTGTTAGTATTTTCCCCTTTTGTTCAACCGACTGGTACGCTAAACAGCACCTCCTGACAAACACTGGGAATGACCCTTGGTGTTATTAGTTTCTGCATTTACTTTTATAATATGCGACTGTTATAAAATGTGGAATCTCCGTAATTTCCCGAATAAGGCTTCATTTTTAAAGAGGAGTCAAGCGCTATCTAAATTGTTTCTATTAATATTTAGCAAGTGAAAAATACAATAATGTGCTTATCTGTGAACGATTTACTGCACTCATTTCTCATGGTGCAAAAACATGGAACACGGAATAATGAAGTGCACAGTATGTATATTAACAGAGAGAATACAGAGGGACAATTTGACTATCAACTCGTGTACCGACAGGTAAAATAGTGTAGTGAATGTTTTTGACGTATTACATTGTAGTTGATAAAAGTTTAACATGTATGTCTAAACATTTACCATGAACATTCTAGTAATAAAACCAAGTGTATATATAGTTTATCAGTCTTGCCACAGATTAAACCAGATTCAGCAATCAACCTTAAGGGGGCAATTGTTATATTTAATTTCTCTGTGACACTCTGTGACATGTGTTTACCTTGCTTTTTTTCTTTATTAGCTTTAATTTCCTTAAATACCATGTTATAAAAAATTACAACCACAGAGCACTTTTATGTGGCAAGAATGAACAGCGATGGGATGTTTCCCACAACCACGCATGGCAATGTGATGATGCAACTCTCCTGACAATTATGTCTTTATCGTGACATGCTGACACACGAGAAAGTTTTTTTTATCTTTCTTTTTTATGGAGATGGGGCTGTTGCACTCTGGGGTATGGAGGCCGGCACCAGGCCGCTGGCCTTTCTTTTAATTTTTATCAATAACCAGACACCGCTGAAAGACACAACCATTGTACAAAACCATCCATTGAAATGAGTGTCCTCGCATTTCTTTAACCGGTGACATACTCCATGCAGCACTGGTTTTTAGGGGAATCTCATGGAACACACTGCAATATCTGAAGCCTAACACTGCGTATTAAAGAAAATTGTAGTTGATATTTAAGTCGAAACACCTGAAGGTTTCATGGACAAAAAAAAAGGCATAGTGGAGAAAAACTGGAGCCATCAGCTCTGTAGAATATTATTCAGTGCTGTAAAGGGATAGCCTCTGGTAACTCTGAAAGCTGAGATCACCACATACAAAAGACGATTGCAAAAAAGAAAGGATTACCTCAGGAAGACAGAAGTTTGGTATTCTAGTCAGAAGATTTCATGTAGGATCTGGACTGGAATACTAAATAAGGCATCTAGGCTTGTGAAAGAGGACGCTGTAGATTTTATTGTGTGATAATAGTAGCTTCTCAGCCAGTTCTTGTTAGCAGATGAGTGTCACCAGCAAACTGATGTCAACTCGACTGTTGACAAGATTGGGGTGAGAGGTCTGTAATCTTACTGAAAAACATACATTCTGAAAACCTAATCCAACAAGACAGAGAGAGTGAACAAGAATGGAGAAAGGGGGAAAAAAAATCAGGTATTGTGTCCACTGCAAAATGTGATCATCACAGAACACAGAGCATCACAGAACATCATCACAGAACATCATCACAGAACATTATCACAGAACATCATCACAGAACATTATCACAGAATACCATCACAGAACATCATCACAGAACATTATCACAGAACATTATCACAGAACATCATCACAGAACATTATCACAGAACACCATCACAGAACATTATCACAGAACATTATCACAGAACACCATCACAGAACATCATCACAGAACATTATCACAGAACACCATCACAGAACATCATCACAGAAATATAGTGTTAGATAGTTTATATGATTACATGTTTATAAATATCATTGAAACAAAGAATATGTTTACAGAATCTGTTCTCCATCATGAATTAATCAAGGAAATAATACTTTGCCTTTCCTATATAGAAATTATTTTGGTTTCTGTGTTTATTTGAAAACTGTAATGCTTTGTGGCAATGAAAAAAAGTGCCATAATACGTAAAATTACGCTTACTAATCATAAAACATACCAAGATTCGTGTCATATCTTCAATATTTCAAAAATTATAGCATTTAAGATCTGGTGTTCATACAAATATCAGATGGTTTCATCATATATATATTCCCATTTGATCACTGATGCAACATTTGTACTAAATCGAGAACATATTTTTTTTATATATAAAATATGAGAGCTTTGAATCAGGATTTAACAGAAAGTGCTACTTACATGTTCAGTTGCAACCCAATAATATCCAGAATTGTCACTTATCCTCATACCATATCTATATTCATTTCATAATACTAATCTTTTATCACCACTTGAAACGACTGGTACTGTGGGTTTAATGGAAGTACCCTTACGCCCATATTAAAGCCTTTAACTTTTCAAAACAAGCATCTGAACGAGTGGATTATGCGTTTAATAATCGGATAAATACAAATAGCGTCGTTGACTTCGTTCACCTTTGTTTACCGGGCTTTGCAATCCTTTTGGTAGGTTCCTGAGCAGGTGCCGGTGAACGAGCGTAACAGACGGACCTGAATTGCGCTACAAGTGACCGTGTCCATAAATAACATTCGAATACTATAGCCGCACAACTAGAGATCGCAAAAGCTGCAGACTGTCCGTGTCGCGAAGTGTGCTTGATTAGCTGTTAACCCGGCATTCAGCCTAGCGCATAAACAGACGTGCTGTTTGCTGTAAAAAAAAACGCATAATACTGAAGATAAGGTATGACGGCATTTATCTATCCTATATATCAAGTAGATGATGTCACAGCTACACAAAAACATGCCAGATTAGGCACGTTTAAACATTTAATATAATTTAATTGAATCATTTAAATTTAAGACTAGTAAAGGTGTTTTAGTTTAAAAACATGCCTCTCCCTGAAATCATGAGTTAACGTCATAGTCATTCAGCAATGACGTAGGCTGCCACTCTAGTCCCATCCGATTTTAATTATGCATTTACATATATATGTATATGAAACAATTCAAATGAATGGTTTAATATTTTTTCTATAATTTTTCTCTTTGTTCAGTCAGTCATCCAACCCGAAGTGTACTAGCACTTTTCTGACTCAGGCTGAAGATGAATGTTTTATTGCAGAAATATGTGTTACATAAGAACTTCAAACTGCCCCCGCTAACCAAATCTCTCCTAATTACTTGTCTGTCATGCTCTTCTTGCTATTTTTAAATGTACGTGCATGCAGGAACTATTCAGAAGTTCATTCGACCTGCTTTTGATTGATACGAATACAAAGATTAAATGATACTGACATCTAACGTGGATGGATTCGGCTGGGGGAGGGCGGTGAAGTACTGTTGGCCGCTTTCCCATAAGGGACTCTTCTCTTGTGTTGATGGGTGCCACACAACACGGGTGTCTGCCTTTTATTCAGACCTTGAGCAAATCACTGGTATGTTACCAAGCTGTGTCGGCTTAAAATGCTCATGTAGTGAAGCCTTAAATTTGCCGCGTCTTCATTTATCTGACTCGGCGAAAACACCACATGACATCTCTTTCTGTGCCTTTACGATGATTTAACGCTACAAACGCTATCAAAAACTACAGCATCCCCGCTAAAAGGATGATTTGGGCGTTAACCAATCTAAGCAAAGCATAAAAATCTTGCATACAACCCGAATCCAAACCTTGTCTGGAACTGAACAAAACTGTAAATATTTCTGCTTTGTGGGGGTGTCTGACGGGAAAAGGGCAGGGCGTCTAAAGCGCATGTTCGCTTCCTTTCTGTCTCATCCAGTTACTTTATGGCACCATTAGATGCCATTTAAATCATAGTTCAAACGAAAGCATTTCTTGACATGACTGAATTCCATTCAACGTTCATATATTTCTTATTTCCAGGTGTCACTGGTTAATTAATTGCTCTAAAAAGAACAGGACCAAGATGTTTAGAAGTTTTTACTGATTTCAAAATACAGTTGTGGTTAAATAAATACATTATCAACTAAAAATGAAGGAAATTCAAATTATATACATGTATATAAAATTATAAATGATGCATATAATATATCACACAATATATAATGTTATGCATATATAATATATAGCAAAATGTAGCCAGTGATTAAAGGGGTGATAAAACAGGCATATGCAATATTGTGTTTATGTTTCAATTAATTTAATTATATTGGCCAAGGTTATGTGCATTAAATGGGCTCAAATCAAAACTTTATTTGAATTTCTAAGTAGGTGTGGAATTTATATCCTGACCGGATTGGACCCCACCCTGGTGCCCCTGTGTTGCCTGGGACAGGCTCCAGCAAGACACTTATCCATCAGGAGGGATCTGCGAAGGAGAATTATTCTGGAGAGACTGTTTTGAGGCTTTTTATCTTGTCTCAAAGCTAGCATGTATAATGTTCTCTTTAGCATGAAGGCTTTTCAAATGTACCACCTGTGTGATGCCATATCAAGACAAGGGGAACCTGTAAATATCAACCCACCGTATGCAGGACGGCCAATCCTGCCATGGGATTGACAACCAATGAAAATGCTACATTGTTAAACACTGTGAAAATATATGTAGATTATGTTTTTATTGTCTATTATATAATGTGGTGTTTTCCATGTCACAGTTTCCTGACAACCCTGCCGCAGATTATTATTTTGGTCTCTCAGAACATTTAAACAACAAAGTCCATTGTTACTGTTTAGGTTATTCACCTCTGAGAATGGGAAAAACATTATTATCAGGAACAGCACCCTGTAACCAAGTCAAGTTTATTGTTATTACTTTTTTTACTAATGTTGCCAGATCTCAGACTTGTAACCTACTGATGAATTGCACTGAATTCAAAGTAGCATAAGTCACTCCACTTTAAACCGACTTTATTCCATAGTATTTGAATTACAGAGGTATGTAGCAAGCACAGTCGGGGGCTTCCCATACGATTAGTCAGGCTGAAAAAAGACTGAATTATGTTGAACCACAAGCAACACAATAGTACTTCATGTTATTGGGGGTAGGGCAGCATGGTGGCGTAGTGGTTAGCACTGCTGCCTCACAGCGAGAAGATCCTGGGTCCTTTCTGTGTGGAGCTTGCATGCTCTTCCTGGGTTCACGTGGGTTTTGGCCGGGGGCTCCGGTTTCCTCCCACAGTCCAAAGGTGTGCATGGTAGGCTGATTTCCGTATGTAAATCGGCCTGGTACTATAGTTGTGTGGATGTGAGTGTTGGCGCCTGCCCAGGGTTGGTTCCCGCCTGCTCCCAGGATAGGCTCTGGGCCCTCCGCGACCCCAGTGCGGATTCAGTGGTTACGATAATGGATGGATTATTGGGGTATTTTACTATTCTGGACTCGTTGATGCCTATTCCAAATGCTTGGTGACTTTGTCCTAAAGGTGATGCATCTCCCTGGTCTAACAATACTTTTGTTTCTTCTGTTAAAATACAGTGTGAAGGTTTCACAGTTTCTCCTTGTTTAGTTGAGTCCCTTCTGTAGGATTCCATCTAGGGCTTGAACCAACAACCTTCTGCCCGCATTCTTAATCACCTGCTGCTCACATCACGCTGTGGGTTTTCCATTAATAGGTTTCCGCAGCTAATATGACATCATACCAGAGAGATATAGTAGTTTTTGTTTCCCATTTAGATGCCATCCACAATCTTGAGTTAATAAGAAGGGCGGGGCAGTGATACAGCTGTAACAACAAGATGAATCATACTCCATTCATACCTACAGAGCACTCCACTGTTCAATTTTATTTGACATTGTTGTTATGCACATACAACATGCAATCCTTTGTTTATAGTTCATGTTGAGGAAGATCCTGGCACATTCCTCAATTAGAAGTGAGATGTGAGACCAGAGGGAAACACTGCACTCTTAAAAGAAGTATATCTTACCCTGCAAATGTAGCGAAACATCTTACGGCTTCATCTAATTAAATAATTGTCACATTTTTAGAATATTTGCTTGTCAGTGATTTAACAAGTACATTGTTGCTTCTTTTAATAGGGATTTCGAATCTGTATTAGTTATATATTATAGATACGTGCAGTAAAAGTGACGTATAAAGGAAATGATTCCGTTTATCAGTATCAGTATCATTCTCTAATATCTTTACTGCCAAATTAAGGATGAAGGACAGGAACAGGTAGTACATATGATTTCCTCAAGGATCACTGGTCTTAGAAGAATTCTTAGAAGATATTTCCAATGCCTGTTACCCAAATATTCCCAGGAAGACAAAATATTGACACGCATAACATAGGTGTATTTCAAGAAATGTTTATTCTCTATATTCAAATGTATTCCAAGCCAAAACAAATCTTATGCAATCATAAAGGTGAATCCAAATTATTTGTGTGATGCTGCTTCAAAACCAATGCAAAATGGTCAGTGTGGTGTTATTATTAATTTATTATTAAATATAACATGCAGTGTAACAAATGATAGATATTCGGCGAGTTTCTCTCTTACAATATCAATGTTGCATGCAATGCTGCAGTCGTCTTGTCACCGCAGTTTAAAAAGGGATCATTACGATAAGCCTTCCTTTTGGTCCTGGTAGCTTCTGGAAGGTTTAATTTATGAGCATGACATGCTGATGAATGACAGCTCCCAAAGAACTTGCTTACACGTTACAGTGTATATGACTGATTGTGGCAACTTACATTTTGAAACAGTTGTAAATGCTTTAAAATTTGGAGGATGATATATTGTTCAAATGTAAAGTTTTGCAATGGAAACTCATGGATTCTAATTTACTTACTTGTCTTTCATTTCCATACAAATCTGTTAATATTCTGGTTTTATCATTTTTTAATTTACATTTGTATTTATTAAAACGAAAATAAAGAAGCATTTAATTTGCTGATCACCTTGTTGTTTAATCTGTAAAATTTTTATTTATAGGTGATTGTGTATTTTTTTAACAAAATGCCAGGATTTTTCTTAATTTTGAATATCCTTGACCAGAAAGGAGAATCAGACTGTATTTATTCCATGTGACATTATTTGATATAGCCATTAAATGACTGAAGTAGACCTTGAAATGAGAGATGTACAGTATAATTAGGTACTGTTCATCCTGGACACTAGTCTAGTAGAGGTGGAATATGTAGCATGAATATAGACTTGTACCCTGCCTAATTACAGGCATTATCTCATTTGCCATTGTAAGGGACTGTTGCTCCATTTTTCCCATTTGTTTAATCATGCTTTTCACATATTGGCAGGTACCATTTGGTCTGAAAATCCGCATGGGGGTTTTCGAATTGGGAGAGAAAAAAAAAACCTTGCTTTTCGGTAATGCGGCGCAATTTGTCAAGTAATTAGCCAAGCTAATTCAATTTTTGTAGCACTAATCAAACGAATACGCTAAAGGATTCTTTCCGCCGCCAGTTCGCTGTCTGTTCACATTTGACTTGATGGTTTGAAGAGGCTCCTCCTTTGGCCCCCCACTCCACTTAATCACTTCATTTGCATTTTATATTGGTAAATCAAATTAAGCGCCAGCAGCTTTTAACGTGATTGACTGTGGTCAGGCCTGCTCAGATGGGATTTTTCTTTTTTTTCCATAGAAAATTAGACCAATTTTAATGTTAGCAGAGCCTGGCTTCACATATTCAGCAAAGCGCATTCATTCAGCTAATTAAAAGCATTTTTTGTGGATGACAGAGTTCCCCAGCTGGTTTTGGCCTTCCCTGGGTTTTACTTTTGACTTTGCCCCCCACCCCCCAAAAAAACCTTCTTAGACTAGCCATTGAAAGAGAGGCCCAATAATCCACACATAATGAAATCAAGTTTGATCAACGTTCACATTCACCTCAGTCACCACTGGCTCCTTTAAAGAGGTCGGACGGCATGGCCAGCCAGCATGAAGGCATGTCTGCAGTCCTCTTATAGATAAGCATGTTACATGCAGAATTGCATGCATCACTCATATATTCATGTACTGTATCTGCAGTTATCACTGTTACACACAAACACACACACACACACACACACACACACACATATATATATATGAATTTCAGATAAATATCAATACTGTCCTGTGGTATTATTGTAGTTCTTTTGTTTTCTTTACATTTCGTTAAAGGACATTGGTGAGTTGATTAATTGTGCTCATCTATAGTGCAGCAAGGCAAACTACTTGAGAATCTGTTTGCAAACTTACACAACATTACGACGATGATAATAAGTGCCATCATCTGTCCTGGGTTATTCACTGCCTTGTGCTCGTTGTTTCCAGGGTGTGTTCCTGATCCCCATGACCTTGCACAGGACAAGTGGGTATAGAAAATGGATGGATGGATGGAAAATGGATGGATGGATAATCACCATCACCAGTGTTTATATCCAACCTTATATCCCCCATCCAAGCTGTGTCCTCATGACCTCCCTGTCTTGGTTCTTTATATAAACACTAATAATAATAATAATCACTGAATTATGAACTTCATTTTCCACTAGTTCCAAGCACCAGTGGAGTCAGAGATATGAATGAGCTGCATCAACAGATGTGAAATATGTCTCTAATAAGAGAAAAAATAAATCTGAGAAAAGGGACCAGGAAAAAAGGGATATCCTTCGGGGAATAATTGGGACTAATGGCCGGCGTGTTACCCAGGCAGGGCAGGGCGGGGTCCACACTGCCCCTCACTGGCCTTGATTGCAGCTTTTAGGATCATTACTGTTAGAATGGGAATGTTAACTCTGAAGAGCCCCCCCCCATCCCCCCATCCCCCCATCCCCCAGCTTGCAAACTGAAGTCTACAGGGGAAGCTGGGGGGCAAAGCAAAAAGAAAACAAAATGAAATCTGTATTTGTCTTCTTTCATTTTGACTCTGAAAACATGTTGGTTGTTGTTTGGTAGATTAGTGCTTAATTGAGGACATGTTCATTAATTCCTGGTGCAAAAGCTAATATTAATTCAAATAGATTTTACATTATTTGTCGTTCAACATACAAGAACGAATAACTATTCATTTTTTGTTTTTGTTTTGCTTTTGTTTAAAATCTACGTCCCTGCATTGCTGCTCTTCGCTAACCACAGTATCCTTTGCATCGTAATATAAAAATTAAAGAAAGTCATCAGTGATGTGGAATTACTCCTGGTTTTGTCCTCTCTCGTGTTCTTATTTTCCGGGGCTAGTTTGAAGTTGCCGAGAATACGCTCCCCGCTTGAGTTCCGCTATTGTGCTCCGACCGGCGGCCTAATGCCACCACCGTGTCTGCCGGGAGATTGCCCAGACATCGCCGGCAAGTGGGCCATTTCTAGCCGTGCCCCCCAGGGAGAAGCCCCCGTCTGTGAGATGGAAAGGGTGGTGGGGAGGGGGGGACGGACGAACCATCCACCAGCTGCTGCCGCCCACTTCCCTGTCTATGCGTTTTACCATTATCTCATGAAAAAAAAAAGAAAAAGAAATGCAACCACAGGCCGCAATAAAGGCAACTTCACATTCTTAAACAAAGATTTTTCCTTTCTTTTAAGTATTATGTTCTTATAAATAAATAGATTAGGGTTAGAGTGTTAGTTTGTATGTGAATAAATATTAAATAAAAATAAGCAAATAGGTTTAATGTGTGTGCGTGCGTGTGTGTGTGTATTCATATAAATAAATAATCATATTTGTACCTTGCAATTATTCATACATGCATTAGCCACTGCGGTTGATAATAAAAACCCACCCTGTTTAACTTTAATTATGTTCCCACCCAGCGGTTTATGCTACAATTGACTGTTGTGTTGCTGAAAGACACATTTTTTTCCAGGGGAGGGAGGTCCCCCCCTCTGTCATGCAAATTAGAGGGGAAGGAATCAATTTTATCGCAAAGCATGAATTGCTGGCACGTCCCATTCAATTAGTTACTGGGGGTGGTCTCTGTGTGACATGTGTGCACGTCTATGCCGTACACGTTTCGGTTTTACCTTACATTTTAGTCCTCCAACCAAAAAAAGAAACGTGTGCTGGTGCAAAGACAACATATTTCTACAAATATCAAACAATTTAGTATTATCTTAAGAATCATTTCCCTATAGTCAGATATTTTTATTTCAGAGTAAAACAAAAACTGCATTTGTAAATATGTGTCTGATGATGGCAGGTAGACCGTTAGCCTTCTTCCTTTAGGTTATCGTGGTTTGGTCATTTCTGAAAGTGCATTCGTTTCCGTGTGCCGACAGACTTCTATTCACCTGCATATTCAAATGGAATCTCCATCTCCATAAATTACAGGGCGCATCGAAACAGCAAACTGAGTATATATAAAGAGCGAAAACAGCAAATGTGTCTTTGTCAGGTTTGGGTCCCCCATCAAGGGGACCCCTCTGTTCATGGCGTATCTTACGTGTGCGTTCAGCTAGCGGCAACACTCTCCTTTAGGGATTTTCCATCCGCGTGTAACGGGAAACGTTGTTTACCCCTGCTATTGTCATCATGTATGTATCTGTTTATTCACTTATATAGAAATTATATCTCAGCTCTCACCAGAAGGAGAAGAATCTTAAGTGCATTAATTTTGCGTGCTCGACGTTCTCCAAGTGTGTGAACACTGGGTGCGTCTTTGTGAATTGAGGAGGTTGTTCTCGCCAGTGACGGGACCAGCAATCAGTGGCCTTGTGACGGGTGGCTGAGGGAATTTGCCAGTGAATCACTTTTAATGGGCTGAATGGTTGACGCTTCCATTAATTGCTTTTATATGCTCACTTGAAAATGCCTTGGGGGTGTGAAAACACACGACGCAGTCGGTCCATTGTCAGCGGGTTCAGGGCGGGGGCATCACCAGAAAATCCCCCACCTGCGGCACGTCACCCTGTTAAGCTTTTCTTCTATACATATTTTAATAACATATAGTCACATAATTACAAAAAACAGCACACTGTTCCCTCTTGGATGTCTGAATCTTTATCAGCCGTCACTGGTGTCATTTTTATGTAGCCAAATTCACGGGAACAGTGTATGTTAAGCGTGAGACTCGGCACCTTTAAAAAGGTACATGGTTCATATAGTTGTGTAAGTGCTTTTTACAATTCCGCAAATGGCGAAAGGATAGAGATCACATTACTCACACCGGCCACTTTTTACTTAACATCAGCTTATCGGACTTTTTATCGCCCTCATTATAATTCAGGACAGCAACACACTGATTCAGTCGGATTTCATTATTTTTCATCGCTTTCTGAACGCCAGTGAACTAAAATTCTAACTTAACTAAATAAAGAAGCACACATTGGAAGATAATATTCTGCTCATCTTACAGCTAATATTTAATGTAGCAAATCCATGCCACCGCTGATGCACTATTAGTAATCATTGCATGACTCAGTCTATATTGCTATTCTTTGTTATGGAAACAAATGGCCACAAATAAAATTGTACTGGTCCAATGGCCCGGCAGATTTCCATCTCATGAATGTATCACAATTTCTTCTTAGTTATCAAATTAATATCAAGTGCACAAAACAGCTATCTTGCATTTTCCTTTAGGGACATGAAATACGGAATATCAGCTCCATATTTTGTTGCTTATTCTAATTTCCATAATTGTACTTGACACAAAATATAAGACGTACTGTAATATATGAATTCATATGTACCATAACAGAATATAGCAGCATCGTATTTTGACTTGGTAATGTTTAGATTGATGACATACTGATCTGATGCATAATTACAGTATAAAGAATAAGTAAATAATTTATACTATAAGCAAACTGCACAAAGACCAATATGAATAACCCTGTTCCACTGCATTTCTCCAAATGGAGAAGGAACATTAAACTCCGTCCAGTGGATGGTAATAAGGTTAGCTGAGGCTATTAACGATGACTGACCTAACAGCCAGCTGCAGGCTGATGCGCAGCCTTCAGAATAAAGTCTGCTCTTCCCCTTGGCTCTGCACAGCAGAACGAGTCTGCAGCATATATAGATGTTTGCCAATTTTTATACCAAGAACTCTAAGGACATTTAACTTGCGGACTGTTACAGCTATTCACCAAAGTCTTTTGATCTTGCACAGGTGGTAGAGATCAAGGACTTGGGGGGGCTTGACTGAAAGTCAGATTTCAGTGTGTGATTCTGTCAGAGTGAAGTCGCAGTGCTGGCGGAGCCCCTGAGACCTGCCATGAAAGCACGATCCTGCACACTTCGTGTTTGCATAGCTACTAGGGCAGCTCAGGGGTTAACCGGATAGCTAATACATTTCTGAATTCATTTTTCAGCTATTTTGTGTACATATGCTAGCAGGTATATTTCAGTACCGAACAAGAATATTGAGCAGAACTTGTGCTTCAATTGTTTATTTCAAAAGACAAAAGAAGATGCAGTGATGATATTTCAAATGCAATTGATATTAGTGAATTGGCGTCATTGTGATTTTTAAGTTCATACGTAGCATGCAAGTGTCCCGCTGTCGCCTTGGTGCTCTGACAGTCACTTTAGGACATAGCATCAGTAGCTAGAGCGGCAGTCATTTTAATATATTACTATAATACAAATTGAAATCCAAATCAATGTCTTTTGCATTGGAATTATATAGCAAAATATTTTTTTTACTTGCCCTATTTCTCAACTGATTTAACATTTTTACCAAAACTTATTATTGTTGTTTTTATTGTTATTATTTGTTTAGCAAATGTTTCAGTTTCAGTTATTTCAGTTGGCAAGTTATGTTTCCAGGAAACTAATTTAAAACTGGCTTTAACGTTGATTTACAGTAGGTGTTTGGCTGATTCTGTATCTTAAACATAACTACATAAAAAGTATATAAAATTTTATAAAATCTCTTCTCAGTTAAGCTGAGGATGGAACAACTGATACAAAGTGTCTTATATGATTTAAAAAATGCAAAGATCTGTAACGTCGTCAGTGGCAACTGTGAGCTTAGCAGGGCACTGTGAGCTTAGCAGGGCACTGTGAGCTTAGCAGGGCACTGTGAAAACATCCATGTATTCCGGCCCTAATGCTGCACTGGGGACTAAACAGGTGGTATAAACTGACAGAGGCACGTCAGAGACGAGGCTCTTCCCGTCCAGGCGAGATCCCCGATAAGGCTGACAATGATGGGGGCGCCGTTGCTGCACCGTCAGCCACTTTATCTCCCTAGCCAATGAAACGAGATGCCAACGTTTTGAGAGAAATTTCTTTGGAGGGGGTGGGCTTTTTGAAAGCACATTCAGAAAAGTTTATTTGACCGTTCTGACAGTTGTTGCTGTACATATGGTGTATAAAAGCAGTGGAAACACACTATTCTCCCTATATATCTGTGGCTGATGTCCAAAGGAGATAAGCTCTTATAAAAAATTAAATAAGGGTGCACCTCAATCATTTGTTCATGGAACCAGTCAACTGGGACAGCCATGCACTAATGCTTTCGGACTCAATAGACCTTTCTATTATTCCTGTACAGCCAATTTGGTGCTGATAATGACTCTTGTACTATACTGTAGGCCGTGGGGCACACGAGCAGGCAGGAGAGCTCTAATTCTCTGCCTGTGGCTTCCTGAAGGCCAGCACCCAGGCCACCAGCTCGAGTTGTCTCCATCTCCTCACATTCCTGCATCCCACTCTTGTCACATCACTCGCTACCCATTAGCAGCACGTTCAGCATAATCACAATAAGACTCGAGACAGGCCTTGGTGCCGACTGTAATGGCCAGTGCTGAATCCTCAGACACTCAACAATTGAGCATTATTTATTTATTACATTTTTGATGTGACTTCTAACCTTACAGCTAATCAGAGTGGGCATAATTTATATGCAGAAGTGGTGAAAACAGAATGAAACCGTTGAATTTTACAGTATTTTGTCAGGGAGGCCTGTGTAATCAGAGACTTTATGATATTTGTTGGTTGCGCACAGTAGAATATGCTCTTATCGTGACTTGTAATGGATGTCCACTCTAGAAGCGTCACAAAACCATTTCTTTGAAGGAAGGATTTTTTGTTAAATATCCAGCAGTATAGATTAATAAGGTAGATCAATGTTTCTCAGTCTGGTCCTCGCCGACCCACAGACAGTCCACGTTTTTGCTCCCAGGATTCGATTTGGAAACACTGAGCGAGATTGTTATGACTGCAACTCAGGTTCTGTTGTACCGAATACAACCGGGGCCGGAATCCTGGAAAGGAGCGGAGACAGGAGGGCCTTGTCGACAAATTGCTGGAGAATCGCTATGATGCCTGATGCGACTTAACAACACGAATACTAGCAGATATTTTCCTAACCCATCAAATATTATCAATATTATCCTTCTGCATACATAAGTAGATATGGAGAGCATGCCACTATATGTGGATGATACCAGTTTTTATTACTGAATATTATTCAAAATTCCAAATATAAGTCACCTGATGGCCCAATTTTGACATGCTGCATATAAGATGGACTGAGAGTAGATTCAAGGTAAGGTCCCAAGGTAAAACTGGATTCTGTTTTGTCTCTCTGGCTCAGACCTTGTTGCCTTATCCTAGGTCTTCCTGAGACACCCCCTCTCCTGCTTTCCTTGTTTGTGGCGTCCCCTATCCCACCCTCCCACCTCTGCCATCCCTATCAGACACTATGTCAATGTGCTCTGGTCGTACTGCACATTGTGTTGCATTGTGCTGACTGTAGCACATTTTCACAGCCTATAAAAGTCAGAAAGAATTGCAAGAAATCAAATGGTACAAAGAATGTTCACATTTCTGCATGTGCTTCTTATATCTGTCATTTATCATGCTTGCATTGGGGGGGGCACTGGGAGGCCCAGGATGTGTACCTGCTTCCTGTAGATGCATTACATTAGGATATATTTTATTTAGCAGATGCTAATGTCCAAAGCGAAGTCCAATTGAGGATTAAGTGGTGTTAATTGGTGTTATCTTGCAGTCTGTAACCACTGCTACACTTATGTAATATTTTGCTTCCCATAAGGCCCAGCTGTGCCAGTGTTCTGTCGAGTTGAGCTACTTTGTCAAGTACCGTAGTGCTAATTGATAGCCCTAACCCTAACCCTTACCCTAACCTTAACCCTAACCCCCCCAAAAACTCTAACCCCCTAAAAC
>JAODLD010000046.1:4682475-4705837 GCA_026781065.1 Mormyrops boulengeri
ATAGCCCTAACCCTAACCCTTACCCTAACCTTAACCCTAACCCCCCCAAAAACTCTAACCCCCTACAACCCAACCCTAATCCCCTAAAACCTAACCCTAATCCGAAGACGGTGGAACTGCACATGCGCAGAAAGGCTAGATAGGTAGCTCAACTCGTCAGAACACCGGTTCTGCATCACCGCATTTATACTGCAGTTTAATTAGCCTCGTCATTTGCCTTTTAATATAATATGTAGAAAAGGCTGGGACTTTATGTTCGTGCTGTTCGCGCGCGAACTGACGTATTCCCTGTCTAGTCCCTCTAACTTTGTTTCCTTGCCTGCCTATAGCGAGTATTTACCTCAAGTTCGGTGAAATATAGCTAATTACCTACCTTTGTGTAGACATTCATAGTTAATTCTGTGCGATCCAGCAGATATGGGAATCTGAGTCAATGCCGAGAAGTAAATTCATGTTGCATTTTATGTTTATATCGTGTTCATTTAAATGCACGCAGGAGTTACTGTTCAGGTAGTTATAATGTCCTCACGGATATTCTTTAAATACGTTGTGTAGATTCTCGAGACGACTGTAACATCTATAAGATTAGGGAAGTTGCATTTATCTGGCAGTTATGTTGGTTTATATACCGAGTTACATTAACATCTGCGTGCAGAAGAGAAATATGCGCTGTTAATGTTATTATGCCATAACTATTGTCGGCCGCCGAGAGCGAAAAGACCAGGCTATAATTGCGGTTAAGAATCAGTAAAGTTCGTTTCTCTATCTGAATGTCAGTTTACTGTATGTATCTCCAGGCTATTTTTTTTCTGTTAACGAAAGTAGCTATGTGATGAATGAGGCTGGAAATCTTTATTTACCTTTGAGATATTTTTGTATTCATACTAATTAGCAGTAATGTAGATTTGCTGATATGAGTGGTTAAAGATGTTTATTTGTTATTGCAGACTAAGACCAATAATATTACAATGCTACTGCTGTTATTGGAACTCTGTCGTCATCTATTATACGATGATGACATCGCTCTCACCCCGAACGGCTGGATGGGAATCCAGCCACTTTCTTGAGGGTGATGGCCAACACTCGCTTGACAGAGCTTGTGGTATGGGCCCTTGGTGCCTTCTTCGGGTCATCAGGTGGGTACCCCCCTTCACCAGTGTTTCGTCAATTGCCCACAACACCTCCAGAGGGCTTGACAGCTAACCCTAGCGTCCCAGGGTAGCCCCCTTGGCCCCTCAGGCTCCACCACCACTGCTCAAGTTGCTCCCTCCCTGCTTGATGGATTAATCCAGCGCTCACAGCGCTTTAGCCGCAGCCACCTAGATGCGGTCTCAGCTCGTTTAGTGATGTTTGCCACTAGACGTCTTCTGTTGGAACCCCTAATACCAAGCCTGGACAGGGCAGTCCAGAGAGACTACCCGGGAAATCCTCGGCAGCCTACCTCCACTGGCAAGTTCCAAGCCCGCCATCCCCCTTATTCACATTCGTGGATGAGGGCCTGGTACTTCCCAAGCTTTCTCTCATGGGCCTCCTCCATTCTCTCCTCCCATGGCACAGTCAGCTCGAGGAGAACCACTTGTTTGGTTGCTCTAGACCATAGGACTATATCTGGCCTGAGAGTTCCGGTTGTAATCTCCTCTGGAAACTTGAGTTGTTTCCCAAGGTCAACCCTCATGTCCCAGTCAACAGCAGATGTCAAAATTCCTGTGGCCATTGATGTCATACTAGGGCTCTCTTCTACCCTAACAAACCTAATGAGGCTGGGCGCTGTCGACCTTGTGATGTTGCGGGCCTCCCTTCTCTCCTCCTCCAGACCTGTGGCCAGCTCAGCCAATATCTGATCGTGCCTCCATCTGAACTTGCCGTCTGCCAAACTAACTTGACAGGATGACAGCACGTGTTCAAGGCTTGCTGGTCTCCCACACAGCTCACACCCTGGGCTCTCAATCTGCTGTTATTGGAACTCTGAGTACGTCTGGAACGCAATACAGAACTCAGTGAAAGCCTTTGTCTCCTCATCTTTTCCTGCATTCTGACCGATGCACCATCTTGATTGCTGCCATAAACCTAAAAGAACCAGATTGACCTTAACACCTCCCCAACATCATACAAGAATGTTTTACAGGATAACTACAATGACTGCATTTATCAGGCATGGGAAGTCACTCCTTGGCAGGTCTTCAGTCAAAACATTGCAATTCCAAGTCAAGTTTCAAGGCATGTGCCCTCAATTCCAAGTCTTTCCATCATTTTTGCTGTCGAGTCACAAGTCATCAAATTTGTGACTCAAGTCCAAGTCGACTTGTGAGTCATGTAATTTGAGTCCTTCCCATGCCAGTTTTTTACCTTTAGTGATTAAAGCCTGCTGCAGCAAAAACCCACCACAGCACATTGTAGGTTAAGTCCTTCATAGGCAGAGATAGGTTGAAAAGAGAGTCTCCACTCAGTCACAGTTGTCCTCATGCAGTTTTTAACGTCCGTGAATATACAGAGAGTGATGCCTCTTTCCAATAAACTACCTCAGGAGACCTTGCATCCAGCCAAATGAAAATGCAGACAACAGAGAATTACTGTACATTGAATTTATAATATTAATGCTATGGTATCCAGAGGGGGGGACTATAACCTCAAGTCTTCTTGAGTCACAGGGTCCAAGTCGGGTCCAAGTCTCTAGTATTTCCCTCGGCATTGCCAAGTCATCAAATTTGTGACTTAAGTCCGAGTTCAGTTGTGAGTCAGTGACTCGAGTCCCCACCTCTGGCATTTATGGCACTCAAATGCTAAACTTTGGCCACAGTCTTTAGGTGCTTTAAGGTTTAATAACACAAAATACACTATCAGTCAAAAGTTTTTCCCACTTTTCCCTTTATTTCACAATCTTCAGATATTTTATTCTTGTTAAGCATTGTAAAGTTGAGTGAACAACTATAAATGAAAATATAAGAGTACGTAACAGTGCATGTCTGACATCCTATTAACTGGTTGTGTGGTTTTGGCAGTCAAATTCTAGGCCATTCTTTCTACATGAGACATTAAATACTGCTCTGTTTCATGGGATGAAACGGTTAACTAGTGCATTTAAAGTTAATTAAAGGACAGCTCGAATTTGCTCTGCTGTTATGACTGCTAGAGGAGGATACTTTGACGAATCAAAGATATGACATTTTCCTGCTAATAAAGGTACTCAAATGCTGAACATACTGTAAATATATTTGTTAGCAAAGAAAATTGAGTGTATTTTTAGGAAATGTTAACTGAGTAACATGCAAATGTAGAAAATCTCAATGTGTGCAAAAACCTTTTGACTGGTAGTGTATAGGGTACAATATGTACACAGAAGTAGCTCTACAGCAAGTCTATCCTTCAGGCCAGTGTATTTAGTACTGTGCTTTGGACCAGTTTAATCATGATCAACATAATCCCATTATGACACAGTCAGTATGGGCACCATTATCTTGATAATAATGGTTTGCAAGTCCAAGATACGGTTATCATTCTTTTGTGGCATCTGTCAAAGCAGAAGCCATGATTAAGGAGAGGGTTGCTATATAATTTTACCAGCAAATTTACGATGAAAAGAAAGCAGATCGTTCAATGCACTATTCATCAGACTCAGCACATACCTATAGAGTGACCGAGCCAAGGAATCGCTAATAGAATCCAAAAGCAGCTTATAGTGTGCTAATGTAATTGAAAAACATGTGATTCATTGTAATTCACTCCCCTTGGCTACTATTAATCGCTGTTAATTACTAATTATTCCCGGAACGAATAGCATAGTTTAGCTGACATGCTGCCACTGACACACACAATTTCTCTGAAAAGTATTTTTGTCCAGTTACATTGATTAAATTCAGCACTAATAAGATTAAACTGCGCTCTGGGTGTGTTCATTGCATAACCAGCATGCGTGTGGCATGTGGAATTCACATGCATTTCTCCTGTCCCTCCTGAGCATAGGGGTGCTGAATAAATTCCCATATTGCTAGAGCATTATTCCCGTGCCGTGCAGCATCCCCGGCATTCCAGAGCCCCACCTGTGCGTTCTGAAAAGATGGAGTGTGGCCTTTCAGCACCGGCCGAGATTCACCCGCCTGCCCGCTTCGCTTCAAAGCCTCTCAGTACTGCCTTTTCACACTTATTGTGTCGACCAGCTGCTTTCTGGAGTTCCCACTTTATCTGCCTGCCCCTGGCAGCTTTGGCCTCGCAGCCTCTGCCCTCCTCGCCTGCTGATGGATGAACTGGAAAGTGCAGACGTCCTTCTCCCACGCCCCACGTGTGTCACCTCGCACCGCATTCAGTTTCACGCCCTTCAAAGCAAGACCAAATTCTGTCACAAATTCTGTCTAAGTTGACTTTGACTATAATCATTATTACTAAGAAAACCTAAGCATCAAAAACCAATGTAAAGTTGATCTGCCCAAAGTTATTACTTACTGAAGTATTGCAGAAATGAGGCTGATGTGAGAACGTAATTCTGGGATAAATTTTTATACACAAATTAGCGAAACTAACACTCAACTGCGACAAGGGATGAGCAGTTACCTCCACACAGCTGGTTAAGATATTACTGTTATCTTAAAAGATACTCTGTAACATCATACTTCAGGCCAATTAACACTGTGAAGGAGGACTCTTTTGGCTTCATAAATAGGTCACTTAACAAACACATTTGATAAGGATTCAAGGATGCTGTAAGTTGTTCCCAGCTGTAGTGATCATTTAGTAAACTGAGCCATTCAGTTAGATAATTGGATCATTTTTCCCCAGTCTTTCCGGTTCAATAATATAGCTTTTGGCAGTAGTCAATGAAAACAGTGAAGGGATGAGATGTTTGGGAATTTGTAATGTGGAATTGTCACCCAAACCAGGAATGACAAATTGGAACACTGAACCGCGGATTTCTGATGACCTCGAACAACATGTTTGAACATAAGAGCAAGGTCACAGAGCATGGAAACAGTCATGCAAAGAGGACAAACAATGCAGACTTGTGTTATTTTTTAGTGAAACCCCGGTGGTAGAGTTTGTGATTGGTAGTATGTGTTCTTTGAAGACTTATATAGTGTAATAGCTGAATTTTAACATTACATATCATAGTGAAGACGTTAATGCCTGTGTTTTGCCGCTGGATGTTGTGGGTTAATAATGTCTGAGGACTGCTTTTCCACAGGCACTGATTGTCATCTGTTTGTAGGTGCAAAGAGTTTGTATATTTGAAGTCATTTCTTATATTAAATGTGTCTTCTTTCAGTTGGAAGCACTGGAAATGACACTGGCTTGGTATACAATCATTCCTCACTTAACGACCGAGTTCCATTCCTATGACTATGTCGTTAATCAAACTGGTCGATAAGCGAGGAGCCGCCCCTTACCGATATTTCAAGCATACTATACTTGTAGTGGGTTTCTGTCAACCATCTTTAGATATTGTTTTAATGTCACCTTTGCATCATTGATAGCATTTTCAGTATATTTATAAATGTTTATACGGTAATGTACTGTATACTGTAATACACAGAACAGATGAAATCAGCTCCAATATACATTACTGAGGTTTGCATACAGTACCGACCGGTCGGAGAGCTGGCCGTACGTCCACGCGGTCATTAAAGTGGTCGGTCGTTAAGTGAGGAGTGTCTGTACTGTATTCCCTTAATATATTCTCTAAATATGTTGCTGAATCATTATCTGTTGTAAAAATGCTACATTGACCTCAACAGCTACAAGAAACAGGACCTCATTACTGCTCAGTGTATAGACTAGCCTAACTGGTATTATTTGCATACACTGCACTTCTGTTCTAGTTATGGTCTCCAGCATGCTGCTGACAGTTGGTGCAGAAAAAAATGCCATTAACATTTAAATTCCTTCCTCACAATGAAATTCCATGTTTAGATTTCAGAACGTTAGGACTCCCAACTGCAGGACAGCATTGAATATTACTGCCACCTGATAATATTTGCTATCGAAACGATTGTTGCCACATGTTATACAGGGCTATATAAGGTACGTCTCACCTTATACCACTCACCTATCCAGGCAGTCTGTGAATGAATTCTCGGGTAAACTACCAAACAACATTTAATGACAACTTACTTCCAGAACCATGATTTGCTAAATACACTATATTATTGAATGAACATGCTTTGTAGACAAAGAACATGCTTTGTGTAGACAGAGTATATCTAACCTATTTAACTCACTGCTCATCTAAAGATTACAAGCAATATTTAAAGTAAGATAAATACCAATAAATTCTTTCCATTAGCTATGACTATCTACTATAGGCTGAACTTTACCCAGAATCGTACAATGTCTTCTGTGACACGATTAAGGGCAGCTTTCTGCTTCTGTGGACCACATCTAAACTCCTCGATAAGTCTTACAGTGCTTTCTTCGCCGTTGTAAGGAACCCTTGAATGAACGATAACATGACACCACTTCTAGGAAAGACAATAGCTCTCATAGGTTGCTGGGGCCCAACCAGTCCTGAAAAGCATGACCCTGTCTTGTTATGACACAATTCTGTCCCTTACACTGTGACCAGCTAAAGCGGCTTATTTCCACAGCAAAAAAAAATTTTGGATCTACCGCAAGTTTTATTGGGTTGCGTCATGTTTAAAAAGTAGGGATGTTCAGGCAACCCTTCTACACATAGCATTGATTATACAAACCTGACTGGTCTGCCGGAGAATCTCCTGCAACTTTTTCTTCTGAGGAGCATATGAGACATGCAGAAAAACTGTACAAAGAGTAAATAGCTTAGTATAAACGATCAGCCCAAAGGGCACCGGCTTCTGGGAACTCTCAGGTTCACGGGTTAAACCTTCAAACTAGAGATACTTTCACTGGGGTAAATCGCAGATTTTTGCAGCCTGATAAAGGCCTAATGACTAAAACATTAATTCAGTTACTGCAGACGGTGAGATACTGAAATTCACTTTCACAGTCCATGGTAAACGCTCCAGTAAGATTAATCTATGATGACTCCTCACAAACCTGTAATGGATAATGTAAGTCCGGAAGGTGGATGGAAGGATCTAGGAGGAATACTATTCGAACACATTTGAAAGGATTCCAGTAGCTGGTGATCTTTTGTGATTGTAATGACAGGTCTCAGTGATGCAGTATTACCTTACAAAATCATTCTTTTTGTTATAACCCATTAATAACTAATGATAGGATGCAGATTAGGATTGCCTTTTAATCTGATAAGTGATACTTGCAGGGACATGCTCAGTAACTACATCTGCCAGGTGAGTGTCTCATCTAATCAATGTTTAGACAGAGTTTTCCCTCTTTATTTTCTTAAGACCAAACGTGATATTACCTAAATTTCATCCTCATTATACCATCCAGAATTGTAATGTTCATAAACACAGTAACTGATGCTTTATAAGAAGACATGCACATGTTGACTAGTTTTTTCAATTTATGAAAGAATAGCAAATCCTCCTCCTCCATTTATCCACCAAAAGCATTAGTCAAATATAATATTTGATCAGCAAGCAGAGTAAAACAAAGCTTGTTAACATAAGCACATTATCAACATATGCAATGAAATTCAATCGCTCCAGATATTTTATATTGAAAATGCAATATAATAAGCCTTGTATTTTTTTCTGCACCATAATCAAAACTATGTTTGTTTAAGTGACAGAGATCAAGATAGATGCATTCACTAGATCTGAATTTGCTACTGAGCTAGCTAAGAGGCGGATGCAGAAAAGTTCGCTACCCTGTTTAATTAAACAGCTAAGGTACTGGTGTGAGTTGGATAGTAGTGTTTGGTATCTTCTTAGTGCTTCTCATCTTCGGAGTGATGCTGTAGCTCTGCGAGTGCGTGGAGGCCAGCTTCAGCTTCATTAATGTAATCTTGGTGATGTTTCTAACAAGGTTCTTTGAGGAAAAACTGTGCTATTTCCCTTAGTGGGATTTTATGCTACACTTTCAGAAAAAAAGAGCACCAGTTTGTACCTTTGCTTGTCACTGGGGCTGTACCCTCAAGGGTCTGCCAATTGTATTTAAGGTACAGAAATGGACTCTGAGGAACAGGACAAAGGTACAGAAAGCATCAATGTACCATCAATGGTACAGAAATGTTCCTCGGAGACCATTTCTGTATCTTAAATGTACAATTACCTACAGCTAAGCATATAGCTGGCAGACCCTTGAGGGTACAGCCCCAGTGACAAGCAAAGGTACAAACTGGTACTGTTTTTTTTCTGACAGTGTAGCACCAATGACTTTCGACTTCCTGAAAGAGCTGGATTGATGGTTATGTGAGATATGGTCAAGTCTGTCCATGTTGTTATCTGGAGGAATCAGGTCCAATGTTACAGATCATATGGGTTTGATATACTGACCTGCAAAGAAACCGACAGCCATCCATCAGGACACCTCACTGCTGAACGGCAAAGAGATAAACTCTTCCATATTTCATGTCTATTTCAAAGTCACATAAGAATTGATAAAATTTAATAATAATAATGCTTTCAGCTATATGTGTACGTGAAAGTTTACATCACTTACAAAAGGGACTTATTCCTTGAGTTCTTCATGGTCTGTTTGGAGAAGACAACTGAAACAAGCCTGTTACTTAAGTAATCATATTATTATAGTCAATGAATAATGAAGGAAATCTGCATTTTTTAATAAACATTAAAGGGCAGCAAGGTAAGATGACTGGAAATGCAGGCAAATAGACATTTAGGGATTTTATTCTTGCTGATCCGATCCATGGCACAATAGTATGCATATAATGAAAGGAATGAAATACCTAAACAAAAAGTTTATAGATGGATCGTTTTCCCCCTTTTTACACTATAGTTCATACAGATGACAACAGTTGCGTTTTTATAAATAGGATTTTCCAAATGCACTTACATGCTGTTTTCCTAAGTCCTTTAAATTCTAACCTTAAATTCTTTCAGTTACACAAGAAGAATGTTTGTCTGGCTTTTGGCAGACAGAATGATGTTTATAATTCATGTTGAAATTTTGATTTGTGAACCTAAAATGAAAAGTGGATCAAATGAATAAGAAACAGAGCCAGATCCTCCAGATCACCAAACAATGAAGACCCGTGACAGGGACTAAAATGATTGTGTGTTTGTTTGAGTTTCGCTATACTTAGCACCGATGAGCAGCCGACTCTAACCCTAAGAGCGCTCGTGTCAGCCTCAGATCCTCAGAGTCAGCTGAGCGACGTGAATGCAGGGAGAGGTGCATTCTGGGAAGCTGTTTGTTGGAGTGGGTCAAGGAACTACAGATTATCTCCTCAATGACACACATTCAGCCATGTTTCAACTTGAACCCCCCCCCAGCCACCACCACTCCTAAGAAAAAAAAGAATAAAAAGCACTATTACTGAAGGTCAGTCACCGGGGCGATGTGTAAGTCAAGTATGCACATTCCTTTATGATTATTGCGTGGACTCCGTATGACATTCAACATAATGACCTCTTCCAATGTATATTTGAGTCTAATTCCTGTAGGTTTAATACGAAATAGGTCATGTTATTTTCACACAGAAATAGTAACACAACTTTAAATCATGCTTATCCTCACGTCAGGTTAGTCAGCCTACTGACAGACAGCTTCCGTGTAGTCAATCATTTCCCCAATACTGTCAAAGAGGACAGCGAAGTACATTCAGCCTAACGGTCAGAGTATCCTGTTCTTGTCGGCTCTTTTTACCGAGAGAAAAATTAAAATAAATCCGCAACTCAGATCACTTCATTCCAGCCTCACAGCTCCACGATTATCGCACAATCCTTCCTGAAGTGGCGATTCTTTTCATGCAGTAGCTTATGTGTGGGTGCGTGTGAAATAAATTACATTACTATATGGTGCTGTTATATATAAAATAAATATATATAAAGGACGCTGATATCTTTACCCCAGTGTCGGTGTACTGCTGTGTACTGGGGCACCAGGTATGGGAGACACTATTTCCTTTGGGAAGAGGGGTGGTTGGAGCCTTGGGGAAAATGGGATGAAAACGCGTGCAATGCCCAGATCCGAGTCACAAAACGCAAAAAAACTACCTTCCTTTGGTACGAAATGAACTAACCGGATCAAACAGATGGATCCCAATGTGCCACGTGAACACATCACTGTGTTATTCTGCAAATTACTATTTTAGCAGGATTCATATATCAATGGGAATAGGCGCAGTATGATTTAATATCAGAAGCCATTAGGCACATGACCCCTGACGCGTCATTGTCGTTATATTTCGGTTATGTATTCGTCTTTCCCTTTGCCATCCTTACTGTTCATCTGCAGGTTTCAGGCAAAATAATCCCCAGTTTAATGTAATTGGTATGTAAGGTCTAGCTATGTCAAGCGGTCAAGGGGTTAAAATAGATCATCAGATTGTTAATATGATGCATTCGTGTTAGCCATCGTATTTCAGAACCCACGTGTAATTTGCATTAAACAAATTATTGACTAAATTAATAGATTTTTTATATTTACATGATAGGGCTATCAATGTATTATTTTCCAGCAATTATATTGAATAAGTAAAGCGACCAATCTGGAGATTACGTTGGCTTTACCGTTCCAAAACAAAAGCTCACCCAATATTATATAGCCTATACGCTTCATTTTCCTCTTAACATTTACGATGAAATGTAAATAGGACGTAGGCGCCCGTACTAAGAGGCGCCACCTACGGAAAGTCTCCAACAGCTATTCGCAGTGGATGCTGCAGCACCCGGTTTGACATTTCTCTCCATCCACTGGTGTGTCAGGATTTCGCTTGACGTTACATTGAATCTGCCATGTCACCCTTTCCACAAAGAATAACGTTAGACTGCCACGGCAACGGGTTTGGCGTCACCTTCTGTAAAATAAACATAAATGAAAGGAGATTTACGCGTTTTAAATAAATATGGATAGACCTACACCTGTAGGCCTATTAGATGCAAAACTTGCAAACTGCAAAATTCTATGTAATAATAAAAGTGTCTATACGTCCATGACGTCTTTGCGCAAATATCCAAGTAGTTGCGGATAGTTCCACACGCAGCAGCTTAATTTTACCAAGCGGATGATAATGACAGACAAATCAGGTCTAATCTATATGGTGTACGTCAAACATTTGATAAAAACCACTCACAGAAAATAGGAATTTGTTATTCTGTTTTCCCCACTGCATAAATAGATAAGTAATGTAATACATTTTCAAATGTACTATACCCTAAAACCAACCTGCGAGGCGAGCGGGTCAGCGCGGCACCGTAAAAACCATTTCATGAATCGCGTGGTGGGTCTCTAATTGATGACGGACGCATGTAATATATGTGGACCTACGTGACATATTTCACAATTCCTGGTGTGAGCAAGATTTTTAAAGGAAATACCGCATTCACTTTTACATTTGCACGTTACTTAATAATTATTTGATTAAAACGCATGTTTTATAATTAGATTAGATATTCTCAAAGAGTTATATAAACGGTAAATGTTGGGACAGAAAGTCCATAAATATTATTATAATATTATTTCCAGTCTGAAACGGATCAGATAGTTTATTGGGATTCTTGTTTTACAGCCTGAACTACAAATCTGCGTCATTCGCATTTTTGTGCAAAATAAATGGCGCACGAAATTAACGTTGGAGAAACCGCTACTTTTACTTCGTAGTAAATCAGTCTCATTGACCAGCCATCCCCGCGTTAATAACCGCTCTCGGACATGCACCAAGTCTGCAACACTTATACATTTAAACGTGTGATCAAAACTTCATTATAAAAATAAAAATGTGTATTTAGAAGGCCTAATTAAAGGAAATGCTGCTGTATGTGACTTAAATGTAAACGAAGCATATACTTATTGGCGTCTGTACAGCTTCTTTAAATTACAAATACATTTCAATTAACTTAAAAATAATTAAATGAAATAATTCCACTTAAAACTTTCCACAAGCGTAATGACATATTTTACGATGAAGAATTATACGTGAATTTAAACCAATTGCGCAATGAAAATGCAAACGAAACGTTCCTACAAAGCTCAGGTTCGTTTTAGTATAATTTCTTACGAATTTAAATATTACCGAGAAGAAAGGGTCCAGAATATACCGCACTGTGCGATTTATGTCAAACTTTTATTAGTGAAATAATCCTTAAGATGTATTTTCACATATGGCGTCATCATACATAATCCTCAAAAGACAAGACACATAAAATCTGACATAATTCGGAGATCGCAGTACAATACCTCTTTTTACCTCAGCAAACAAAAGCTTATGAAAAGTGACACGTCTTTTGACAATAAATAATAATCATAGTTTTAGTACAGGAATAAAGAGAATCACCACTGGTTATTTTAACCAATAACTATACACATCTTTGCGGGAATAATGTTCTTTGACTGACGACAAACTCTCAAATGTTCCCATGATGTTTGTGGCAAAATAGAGGTAAGGCCTATACCTCGTCGTGATGCTTTAGTACTTGGGCTTTGACATAATTCAACAAAAAAATTAAGAGCGGTATCTGTAAATCCCTCTCCAATTGTCATTTACTCTCGGGTCAATGAAAGCTGGGTCATCAATGTAAAATAATTTTATTACCAGTTTTTTCTCCTCTCGCTTTCTCGTGTCAATGCCTATTTTTTCATTTCCGTGTAAATCCGCCAGCCATTATTACGTATAGAAGATTTCTTCCAGGTCTATTGATTTTGCGAAGATTGTGGAGCTCTTTCGTGTGATTCTTCGTCCTTGTTAGGCAAAAGCACTGGCCAAACTTCTGCTCCAAAAAGGCAGCACCGTTTAATCAAGTTGAGGCGTGGTCCGTATATTTCACAGGCCAGAAGCACACAATTTCCCTGCAACTCTTGGTGATCTTCTCACAAGTAACTCCGCAGACTTCCCCGGTGTACGTATAGGTGCATTTCAGCTTCGTGTAATTCCTATGATTGTCTTCACAGTGTTAACTTACAACCAGAGGTCGTTTAAATAAAGAGGCTTCGTGCAGTTGAATTAGCTGTAGTGTTCGCATGTAAAAACTACCGGCGTCATTTTTCGTATCCTTCTTATCGACACCACGTTTCCCCCAAACTTCTTAAAAACTAGTCCAGTTCCTTCACGCCTCTAAGGGACTCGACACCATACTGTTCGGTGTATCTGGAAGTTGAGAGGACATCGATGCAACTTCACTCCCAGTTGAATTGGACCCTGGGCCACCTTCCGAGAAATTGACCTGAAAAAAAATTGGAATAATTCAACATCTTCGATGCCAAAAAGGAAAGTGAATTCAGGCCGAGGCATATTTGTTAACCATTGTCCAGCTGCTGAAATTATACGATCCGCTATCTTAACTGGATCTTGTCTTGGGGAAGGCGGACAGGGTGCGATCCTTGGTGCGGTAAATCCCACGCACGATGCCCGCTGCTGGGACTCACCAGCTGCTGAAATGCCGGTTGGTCAATGTCACTCTGCAGCGCGAAATCACTCAGGACTTTCCAGGGCGGCTGGTAACTCTGCACCTCCACTGGGTTTGCCTGCAAACCACCGTCGTGTCTCTCTGGACTCGCGGCCACCATTGGTGTCCCTGTCATTCCCTGGATATTCTGGAGGGGGCCGGATACAAAAGAAGACTAATATTAACAAAACACGTGGATGCACCCCTCCACTGCGGTTTACGCTGAACTTTAAATATGATGTATAATTTTAGAGGAAAAAATATTAAGGGGAAATTATAAACGGCAAAAAAAAAAAAAGAAAATCTCCGGAATGACACGACACTGAGACCCGACCACAAGTCACAGTCTTCCGCTAAATAAGGGAAAAAAATCTAGTGTTCAAGCATATCCATTCAACCCCCCCCCCCGACAGCGAGGCCTCCTTTATAACATAAACATTAAATAACATAACGTCAATGTAATCACACATAGTGAATGATTCTCATTTCGATTGTCCAGTTTTGTTTTGCACTCATTTTGTCTTTTGCGCCGTCTCTAATCCCTCTTCATTTAATATATTCTTCGTTTATTTGCCTTTCGTGCCAAGTTGATTTTCTTTACCTTAAGAGCAGTTTTATTTGCTCTTTGCTCACCGTTTTGTCGTTGGACTGCTGCTGCTGTAGCTGTTTCATCAGTATACTCCGCTTCTTGTCTTTGCAGCGCTTGTTTTGAAACCAGACCCGGATAACTCTGGGGCTGAGCCCCGTCATTTCCACCAGCTGCTCCTTCATGAGAGCGTCGGGTCTTGGGTTGGCGTTGTAACAAGTCCGCAAGGTGTGTAACTGCTTCTCGTTCAGCACCGTCCGGACCCGCGTCGTTTTCTCGGGCTGTTTGTGAATATGAGGTCGAAGTGCCGGCTGTCTGGCAGATATGGGCTCTGCTGCGAAGATTAAGAAGAAAATATAGGCTAAGATAACACACTCATTATCTTATTATTAGGGATAAACCGTTGGTCTACGCTGGGGATGAATGTATGGCTGTGAAATGAGTCTACGGTTTTAGTGTGAATTTTATCTATTAATCGCAATTATAAATCTGTACATATTTACTTAAACTGTGCCATAACGTTATGTATAGTAGCGTAGTTGACCTTGAAAGTATCATAAGTATGACGCCTAAAATAGTTTAGATAGATAGATAGATAGATAGATAGATAGATAGATAGATAGATAGATAGATAGATAGATAGATAGATAAATTAAAAAATAAATAAAAACTAATTATACTGTTAGAGACGGAGGTGTCTCTAAACACAGTCGAAGGACAATGATAATAAAACGACACGTTGTATTTAGACATCGGGTTCCCCAAATTCATATTTAGATGTCTGGTCCACGTTAAAAGATTGTTTTTTTACATTTTATTCCCTGTGCCCACGCCACCTCCACCGATACACACAGATGCAAAAAACATAATTTTCTTAAATGTTTCACTTAATGCGATGACAGCGCAACTAATAATAAATTAATACCGCAGTGCTTTTCTTTCTAGCAAAACGCTATAAGAAAGTCTTATCTCACGACAAAAGTGCTGAATAAAAGATTTCAGGTATGCTGTGTATGAGCACTAGGAATATTATGCAAAATAATCTAATTCTGTAGAACATTTGAACAAGTCACCCCTCTATACTTAGTAAAAAAAGAATGTAAAATAAAATATCACCCTCATCATATTTAGGCTGATCATGATCAATCAGTCACTTTACAATTCATTCCGGAAATAGATCAATTGATTTTATAAGACTGAGGGGGCACCCTGATAATTATTAAATAATAATTAAGTCAATCATAAATCTAAGATGACTAAGGGTGTGAGCTGCCAGTTCCATGCACACTGTCGACGGTAAAATGCGCAACCAACCTGCCATCTGCAATGGTCTTGCTGGGTGTAAAGGGCTTAAGGGGTCCCCTGCTCCCATCGTGGCCCGCTCCACGACGTCGTGGTCTGCCCTGCAGAAGAGGCCGTCTTCGCGCAGGGCGAACTCGTCCCCCGGGATGAGCTGCCGGCTGCAGGCCACGCAGCGAAAGCACTCGATGTGGTAGACCTTGGAGCGCGCCCTCATCACGAAGTCGTTCTTACTGAAGCCGATGTTGCATTTAGCGCACTTTATACCGTATAACCTGCGAGACAAACAGCACATGGCGGATGAAAACGCTGTTAAGTTAGTGCAAAAAGCTAAACGAAAATATCGGAAGTGTCATTTTCCCAGTTTTCACAGTGATGAATGCAACGGCCGGGCTAAATCTCTGTAACGCGCAACACGCGGCATTATTATTATTATTATTATTATTATTATTATTAAGATAAGAATGAAAATATTATGTCTGTGTGTGATAATTACATTGTGCATTTGATTGTTTTTTAATATCAAAACGTTGTTTGAATAATAATATCTATAAATAGTTAGAAAGTCGACCTATTTCGTTTCTCAAGGTTGACATGTAAATTAGAAAATCCAAAGTTAAATTCATCAAACATGCAGGCCAATTTCAACAGTCTTAAATTGTTTATGATTATAATTATATTTAAAATGACATGAAAATACTTAAAAATAATATGAGTAGCCTACTGCATCTAACAAATATAATTTGTTTAATTATATGTTTTTACAAAATGTTACAATTGCGGTAATTCCGACGTTTGTGCAATGGACGTCTAAGGCTGATTTCAAAAGCTTTTATGCAAACACATTTCTAGCATGTTCGAAATACATCCTATAAATACATAAAACGCATAATCTGCTTTAATACTCCATTGACAATTAAAAAAAAACCTTAGGACTTATTTTCCACGCACAAGCCGGACCCACCTGATGTAATCTCTTTTACAGTACGTTTTTCCCTCTCGAACGAAGCAGGTACAGGACTCGTCTAGGTACTGATTGCACTCTGCACATTTCAAACAAGCGGCGTGCCACTCCAGGTCCGGAGAAACCCGTAGAATATACTGGTCGTGAATCTGATTTCCACACCCGACACAAAGCGAGACCAGGCGCTTTTCTAGGAACAGAACGTAAAATGCGGCTTAACACAATGTAAACAAAACATTTCCCCGCGGTATAATTTTACAGTATAGCTTTCCAAACGTTAAATGCCCCCAATAAGAAAGTACGGTAATATTGTAATAATAGGATTAACAATATAACTGTATTGCTCTGACCATATTATTAATAACAGTAGTTGTATTGTAATTTCTTAACTTATTTTATTTTAATACAACTTATACTACTAATAATAATAATGATGACATTATCATTATAAGTTATCTCAAACACCGTTTGTAACTGCAATCTCTATCAAAATGACTACTTATGGAAAACTGACAAGTGTCATTAGGCTATGAACAAAGCTGTAGGGCGTTATGAAACTGAGTAAAAAGCAGTTGATTTACAGATAATAGCCCACATATACATTTTTAACAATTAGATAAAGGAGTCTAACAAACTTGCCCGCTGTCTTTCCGCAACTATAATGCAACTATTCAGAAAACAGTTGTTACTCAGATTAGAGGAACAGGTCCTCGTTCAATTTCAGCTAAAACTCCGCGATTCTTTTCTGGAGAAAAAAAGTTTTAAAAAAATATCAGAAAGCACCAGTTATTCCACTTACTTTTCGGCGGATCACCCATATCTCCCATGTCAAGAAAATAAGGCGGCGTTAGGTCCACTTTTAAAAAACGAGGTGCTGCGCTATAGAGAAATGTGACGTTGCGATTTTCCAGCGCCGTTTTCAGGAATAAGCAGCACTTAAAGGGTGCGAGGCGTCTCAGGGCTGCTCCGGACCGAGTTGTTCGCCTTGAAAGTAGGGGTGTGTGCGCACGCCGCAATGCCTAGTCCCAGTGCCGGCGGGGCACTCGTGTCCTTATCTCCCACCCATAGCGTGTGCTCTAACTCTAACTGCACCGCCATTGGCCTGACGTAGTGAAGGCGATCGTCATCTTTATGGGAAGCTGATTGGTCATGGAAGAAGCGAACAACTGTCCCTATTATTACTTTACAACTCCCCAAGTCCTGTAGTAGTCATCTGGGACGTATCCTACGGGTCATTCTCCTCCTAAGGAGCGCGTTCCCTTTCGTTTGCTCGCTTTCATCTCTGTTGTAAGAAATCTATAGACTTGTAGTTTTTTTCTTAAAAAAAAAAACAGCCATGTACTAAATTATTTAAAAATACTAAAAAAAGAGATTATGAGTTTACATGTTGGCGTATTAATTTATGTGCTGTTTTTGGCAGGTAGTAGTAGTGATACGGAGGGACATTTGTACACTGTTTACCTAATACAATTACGTAGTGTGCATTTTCATAACGTTGCAACAGGACTGTACAGGACCTAAGAGGCGCTTCCTATAATCTAAAACATGCACATGGACATCATGATGCACCTGGACGCGCATGATGGACGTTAGGCCTACATACTGCTCCCCAGTTTCTTACCTAAGCACTGTGATGCTTATAAGACCATAATTTCTCTTTAGCTAAAAAAAAAGTCTGATTAAATCTCGTCTGCAGTTCTGCAAAATGTTCAGACACAGCAGTTTCGGGGGGAAAAAATTAATGCTACGCTTTGACGATTTTCGCTTTGAAAACAAAGGTAATTTTTTGTTATCGCAGCTAATGGTCGTTCTCCAAGGTGTGACGGGGGTTTTATACTCAAAGCGAGGGCAGCTCTACGGGCAAAACAATGTTCATACCGCTCAGGTGTATCAGGCAAGTGTTTAACCTAAACAGCAGGCCTTCGCGAGTTTTGCAGCTGGGCAGAGGCAAGGGAGCGATAGACAGCCTATTTTCATTTATTAAATATATAAATAATATACTCGCGACAGTGTTTGAAAATATTCACGGCCAGACAGTTGAACCCAATTTGCGAAGTAAACTGCTATGCGCTGGGAACGCAAACACGCCCTCTTGCGTTATAGAGCGCAGTGCGTCTGTCTGTGGTTAACAAAGGCGAAATGAAAATGTGACACAACGAAGATGAAAAAACGTACTGTGTCAGTTATACTGTTAACGAGAGGCATGAGTTCATTTTAATCATCTGAAATAATCCATAGTAATCGAATACATTAAAATACTATCAAAATATAATTTAACTTTACTATTCACTCATCAGAAGATAAATAACTTATTGCATATTTCGTATTCTTTTAAATGTGTGTGTTTCAATTATTTGATACTTAAAATTCGAGCTTATTTTTAAACGCATTTTCACGTTTGATTGTTTTGGTGTCTTGATATAGATTCAAACAGCAATAATAGTTTTTCTTCTTCTTTTTTTTTAAACCGAGATATTACATTCGGCGTTACATAGATGTTCTTGGTCTGCATTAATCCACAGTCTGTCCCAGTAAAGCAGGTATTCCCCTCCTGTATCTCACCTCACAAAATGTAGGCAAATTACCGCGACAAATCTAATATATAATAGGCCTAGTGTCAGCGGTTTACATACTCCTTATCATTCTGGTGTTTGATACGTGCTTCCCCGCTTTAGGGCTGTTTGGAGTTAATTGTCCTCCCCAGTGAAGATCAAGGCAACAGGCAGGTGCCAGTACAGCCGGATGTGATCGAGCGGTTTCATGCTGAATCGCGCTGATATATAGACTTGCACTGAGAGACTGTCCTGTCCACAGTGGGCTTTAGTATGATTCACTGCCTCCTATTACTCACTACACCTTTAGCTTGTGCACGATGCTTTGCCACCGCCCGTAACTCACGCGGTCCCCAAGACAAGTCACTCGCGCAAAGTCACCGACGGAGAACCTGCGTGAGTACAGTAACCAGGGAAATGACGAGAAGAAGGATACTGCCGCTGATGATGATGGTTATTATAGATCGAGGGCATTGAGATCATTCTGTAATGAACTGTGTACGGCGTGTTGATTCGTTGTAGTCTTGATATAGTAGTAATGTTACAAAGGTAAGGATATAGCATATATATATATCCTATATCCTTACCTTTGTAACATTACTACTATATCAATATATATATATATATATAATATATATGTATTACAGTTATTTTTGTGTCTATAAAAGTTTGTTTCGTTTATTTTTTTTTTACCTGCGCCCATACAGCTATTAGAAAATTGAATTACACATTAAAGAAAATAATTGCATTATTTATATGCTTTCGTGTAATTTTCTAAAATTCTGAGATATCAGCAACTAAGTACAAGTGTACTTAAAAATGTACAGGGCCGCTCTAACTGACGCTGTCATTAATAATTTATTTAAAGAAACATCTTTAACAGAAGAAAAGGCAACAGTGCAATAATGGCGGACGGGAACTTTATGTACGTAACTGAGTTTATCCGAGTGGGTAACAATTTGCGCAAGGGAATATTGTCTTAAAACACAGAAAATGGGGGAAATGGAGAAAATCAAAATGTATTATGTATAACTTAAAAACAATGGACAGCGTAGTATAGGTCTAGAAAATAGAGCTGTAACACGTCATATATAATACACAACATAAAATGCACGTCGCGTATGTACTGGGGAGTTATGGAAAGGTATACGCGCTTCTCATTTATGGTAAATCTGACGGTAATTAAACGCTATGAAATAACAAAGGATGGGAGCAGGCAGGAGTATTACTGACTAGGCTTAAAAGTTGTAATCAATCGGGAGAATAACCGAACCCAGTCAGGCTTGTGTAATTTCCTCCAATAACCCTTCCTTAACCCTTCGATAATGTGTATGAAATGTCTATGCAGCATTGAGGAAAGACAGCATCTTTCTTATTTAATAATGAATTGGAATGACACAAACTTGAACAGCACGTTTGAATAACCTGTTCTTCTTCAGCAGTCACACTAAATGCCCTGGGGGCCCCCTCCCTGCTCGGGGCCCCCAGCCATTGCCTGCCTTACCTGCCCTGTCGCTGTGTCCCTGTATACCATAACCTGAAGACACTGAAGAGATCACATGTTCTGGGTAATGGTAATAAACAGTTACAAATTAGGACAATATGATTAATATGCTTCTTTTCAGTTGCTTTGACTTGAGTGTCATCTTTCAAACACCTTTCAAAAACACCCGACTATGTCAAGATAATAATAGCTGGGAAACAAGCAACTGCAAGACAGATGTGAATAAGGCATGTGTATGTCAAGTGTTTTGGAGGTTGTAAAAAACTGACAAAAACCACTACCGGTAAACGGATCATCGCCTGACGGAGAATGGCACTGTTGACCTCCCAGAAGATCCACTTCGCTCAAGATGCACATGCAACATTTCCAAAGTCACAAATCAGTGGCCTAGTTTATCTGCCTGGAGAGATGGGCATTACAATGTGAGACCTGAGTGGAAATCGGTTATCGATTATAATGTCTCGCACAAATAAGTGCCAGTGATGTGCAGTGCTGGGCTAAGTGGACATATATCTATATATATGTCATAACTTTCATCAGAGAACATGCATGTGTACCATTATATGGATGCTTCAGTTTGCACTAAAGGCTGCTAGCATCACAACTGGTTTCCAGCTGATTTAACTGCTTTACAAGTCACTGGCCACTGTAATCAACGGATACACCTGTTTTGCCTTTTGGATGAAGAGGTGTGGGGAACGACCCCTAAGGCTATGAGAGAAGCATGGGTATGTGGGATCATTTTCAATTTTAAACACGTATTATAATATTTAAACACAAATATTTAACTGTCCTCTGCTCGTGTGCATGAACGGGAGGTGTTTTGGGGGACAGTGTGTGGCTCTGTGGGTAAGAACTCTGTGTCTGTAATCAGAGGGCTGCCAGGTGCAGTCCCAGGATCGGCAGAGAGAGTAAGGCCCTTAACTGTTTGAGTAAGCCTGCTTTCTGAACTGTAAGTTGCTTTGGATAAAAGCACCTGCAAAATAAATGTAAGTGTTTCAGGGCTTGATGTTTCAGTACTTAATAAGAAGGGAGGAAGTGTTTTATTTAAAAAAGCGTTGTCCGGAGGTATCGCCTATTGACAGTTTGGCACATCAGCATGAGAGGGCATACACAACAATGAGAGCGTGTGTAAGAGACATGATGTTCACAGGTGCAGTCGAAGACTATTTTTAGTAATTGTGAATATTTAGCTTTTATGTGAATGATATGGCTTCATTTGAGATGGGTAGCTGTTACACAGGGTTAAATCAGTGTTACCATGCTTGGCTAGCTGTTACCCTAGGTTTAAGCAGAGTTACCGTGCCTGGCTAACTGTTACCCAAAGTTTAAGAAGTGTTACAATGCTTGGCTAGCTGTTACCCTAGGTTTAAGAAGTGTTACAATGCTTGGCTAGCTGTTACCCTAGGTTTAAGCAGTGTTACAATGCTTGGCTAGCTGTTACCCTAGGTTTAAGCAGTGTTACAATGCTTGGCTAGCTGTTACCCAAAGTTTAAGAAGTGTTACAATGCTTGGCTAGCTGTGGCACAGGGTTTTAAGCAGTGTTAGAATACTGGAACTCCTAACAGAATGCATCCTTGGAACACCACTTTGGAAAAACTTTGTTATGGCACCTTCTGAGGTTGTGAGATTTATTTGTTGCTCAGAGCAGCCTGACGTGATGGATATTTTTAGGAAAACCTGGATGCTATTGGTGTGTGCATTAATGGACGGTGTTAGTGGGGATGTTTGATGAGAGAAGATAAGATGAAAAGAGTTGGAGGAGGGTTCAGGATTTTCAGTAGATCTAAAGACCACTATTCCCTGCATGATGATGAGTGTTCGGTTGGATGTTGGACTGTGGGGATATCTCACAGAAAGACCAACCCTTTGGGGGGGGGATTTTGTACTTGACATCCAATGTACATGGGGTGCAAAGGTACCGAATGTCCAAAATTCAAATGTCTGCATGCAGAAATCCAGATTACTGTGAAGCAATTCCATAATGAACTGAACTGGACTGCACTTTATTAATGAGGTGTACAGAGGTACCAAGGCGGTGAGGGGGTGCATTGTGATTGATTATGTGGTTTATTCCTTCTTCTACACCCCCCACACCAGGAACCTGCAGCCGCCGCCAATTACTCTTCCAGGATGTAGAGATTAGAGCCGTGGGGTGGGGGTGGGGGGGTGTCCTGGAGGTTGGCGATTCACCACAGCAAGCAGAAGGTCCCCCCCGCCAGACGGCGGCATGGGTGTCAGCAATCAGAAACCTAGAAGAGAAGTCAGCATTAAGGAAGCTCTGGAAGTTTCTTCCAAGATCATTAGCAGAAGCATCATGAGGGACAGATGTGGGAGGCATGGAGGATACGGTGAGACAAAACTGAGCTGCAATTCAGTGAATTGGTAATACCAGGCAACGAAATGGCTTTTGGTGGGAAGATTGACATAGTGATCTCTCTATTACTGAAATCAGCAAACAAGCTACCTATCTGGAATAAATCAATTAATAATAATCCTTTATTGATCCCAGTGTGAAAATATGCAAGTGAGAGCAAGCTTGGCAGTGAAGGGCAGCCGCCTGTGGCAGCGCCGTGGTGCTGAGGGTTAGGGGCCTCACTGAAGGGCCCACAGGCACAAAGAATCTGCTGAGGCTGGTTTTGACCCGGTAACCCGCTGATCAGAGGCACAGCGGCTAATCATTTGATCTATCTATCTATCTATCTATCTATGAATAATAATATAAATAGTCAATCTAGAATCTATCAATCTAGAATCTATCTAGAATCTATCTATCTATCTATCTATCTATGAATAATAATATAAATAGTCAATCTAGAATCTATCAATCTATAATCTATCAATCTACAATCTATCTATGTGGAATCTATCTATCAATCTAGAATCTATCTAGAATCTATCTATCTATCTATCTATCTATCTATCTCTCTCTCTCTCTATTTAGAATCTATTTTTGCTGCCTTTTCTGACATTTATGTCATATTAAGAATGATATGTGAAGCACGTCATCACACCTCA
>JAODLD010000046.1:4711748-4721858 GCA_026781065.1 Mormyrops boulengeri
CGTGAATAGTTTGCCATCAGCCCCCCTACCCGTTCATCTCTGACTACGCCCTTGGTATAAACCCCATCTCAGTCTGCCTCAGTTATGTCTCACTTGTTCACAAACAGTCTTGGCACTAAGAACTTTTACAAGGAAGCCGGATTGATTGGATCATTCAGCCTCTCTGCGGGCAAATGATAATTAGACTGGGAAAATCGAGCAGTATCTGTGGCCTTGTCAGCCAACAATCAGGATGTTTTAAGACGTCATCATGTGCCAGGCGGGTTGCTGCAATTTTCATCCTGCCCCAAGTCATCTTGTTTATGAGCATTTCAAACGGCACCTTGAAGAGGTGCTCAAGCAGTGGTCAATAAAACTGAAGTATCCTCCTTATAATTGTCTTGGCCTGGCATGGAGTCCACACCTAAAGGGGAAGGCAGGGGAACACTTAGCGGGTGATGTGACTGCCCGGAGCAGGATGCAGTGACACGACAACAAGATTTGTGTCAAGAGTTGCTGGGACCTGGCCATTGATCCGGAACTTCTCAGGCAGCTCACGCAAGGAGCCGCTAGCTGATAGCCAGGAGGAATTAGCTGGTCTCCCGCAGGAACACGAAGAGGCTTTCACGCTCCCTGTGACCTCTGCTGAAAACGACACCTCCCTCCCTCTGCCTCCGGCCACTTCTCCATCCTGAACTTCTCCTGTCTTTTGTCAGCTCATCAGTCTCCTTCTGATACCGTCCAGAAGTTTCATGCATGGGTGGATCAGTCAAAGAATTTATCCACCCTGAGGCTGTTCAAGCACAAAATACTCCATTTAGAATGTTTTCCAGCCTGCCAAAGCCCCGTTTCTTTTCTGATGTCTGCTTAAAGTTGAGTCGAAGATTCAGGAAAGGCAGACGCAAAAGCCAGAGGTGACAGATGTTAATAGTGGATGAACAAATGTCTTCTAGCTTGAGAAATCTGGAGCGGAAAGACACCTTATCTGTTAGGCTGCCAATAACAATTAATAGCAATTTGAAAGCAACATTTCTTCTGTAAAGGCCTTTGGGAGATTAGTGCGTTGGTGTAATGACACGTCTCAAAACAAATAGGTGGGGGAAGACAGAAAAACAAACAGGGTCCAACCACAACATAACTTCTATTTTAGAGGAAACGTTCCAATGGAAGACCACTGGTGTACAGTGATTAACTTCCAAATGTGTGACTTCAGGTATCTCTGCTCAGTCTAGCTCACCTTCTGGATCACAGGTACAACAGCAGTGCTCAGCTGGAATGTGAGCCACAAGTGTGCTTTGAATTTTTAACCACCCTGCTATCTGATGCCATCATAAATGGCAGCATAAACCTCAAATGTCTATAGCATCCACCGCTTCTGTCAGCTTCTGCTTAATCCGATTCTTATTTTGGCCTGCTTGTCCGAAGATGTTTGTCTTTGGATACTTTCCTTCTATTGTCTCAGGATGGCAGGATAGCTGTGTAATAAATTTTACGTGACACATTGGTTTGGATGTAGAGAAACCCTGTAACCCTAGAGCCACCTGCCTTATCTCTCGTCGTATCAGGCTACCTGCGACGCTCTTGAAGGGAACATGCCTAGCATTCCCTCCATGCCTCCTTACTTTGTTAAGTGGACCGGGGCTCTTCTCCCAAAACACAGCACCATTGCTGTGAATAAGATCATCCCCTCGACATACAATCCAAGTGTGAAAGTGGTCAACCGATGCCCGCTTACCTCCCTTGAAGCCGGAACGTCCTTCATGGGACAGCTGCATCACAAAGCTAGCTTTGCCCTTCAAAGAGGGGGGTTGCCAATGACAGCCCTGATTGGTCACCAGTCTCATGAAAGGATTTTTACCTTTATGCGGATGAAGGCCAAGGTTGAGGGTCAAACACAGATGGTGAAAGCCTAGACAATAGCCCACAGTCACAGATCAGGAGATCATCACAGCACAGGTAATCTCTCTCCTTATGGCTGCCCTTTTTACCGCAAAACTACACTTCTTTGCTCTTCGTATTATAGGAAGTAACGATGGGGTGGAACAAGTTAGTTCAGCAGTACAGTACAGGGGGTTGCTCATTGAGTTCCTTTGTTTTACAGGCCCCCCATTCTCAGTATCACAATGCGACTCAAAGTGCAAAGCTAAGACTTTACTCCTGCCAGACCAGACATGACCTGTGCAAGACACCCAAACTGAATCTTCCCACTCATGATGCCAAGCTTTCTGGCCAACAGTCCCTATGTCTGTTGGGCAGGACAATGCAGGATGCAGGAAACCAGCATGGATGGGGAGGAAGGTAGTGGGAGAAAGTGTGCAAGGAAAGGGTTCCAGAGTGGATGGTTAATGGTGTCAGTGGAAAAGGACAAGCGGGACAAAGAACCAGAAGAGAACAGACAAATCATAAAAACTGTACAATAAACAAGAATGTGCACCTATTCCAAGTCGTTCAACAGCTAAGCCGGATTGTAAAGTCTCATAATCTAGCTGCAACAAGCCTGAGCTCCAAGCAAAGCTCAGAGATGGGTATCTGCTGGGCCTGGGACTTCCGATTGCAAGGCCAAGGATACTCAGGAGTGACACCCAGCATGGTGTCAAGTATTAAAAAACACTCCAAATGCTTTTTTCTGCTGACGAGGAAAAATATTTTAAGCACAGTGAATATTCTACAACATTTTTTCTTCCAAACAAAAGAGAATTCAAAACTAACCGTTAAATATTCATATTAAATTGTAAATTGAAATAGTTTTAATGCAGTTTTCATTACATAATTTTATCCCGAGCCTGACATCTCGACTTGGCTAAACAAAATGGCCTGTTTTGTCACTAATACTTACTACTTTTTTCATATATCTTATGAATCGTTGTACAGTTTCACCATTTGGCCCCTTGCCTGTTTAATATCGATGTCATAGACTTTTTGTGGAAAAGTGTTTCGATAACAACTTCAATTAAAAAAGGAAATTCTCCTGGGAGTTTGTCAGACGCTTTTCTATGACGTAAGAAAAAAATAAACTAGTAAGAGCTTTTATTTAAGAAACTGTAATTGACATGAGTTAATTTTGACATCCCAAACAGAAACTGTAATTGACATGAGTTAATTTTGACATCCCAAACAGAAACTGTACTCTGGAGCTTATATTACTACCGAGCAATAAATCCTGGGTTTCTGGTACCGATTAAAAGAAAGATCCAGTAACTATTTAACCTGATAGGTGAGTTCCTGAAATGAAAAAAATATCAGCTATATATCCAACGAGGATGAACCAGTACAGCACATTATCGCAATTAATGATAAAAAAAAGTTTAATTAGTAATGCACTGTTTAAAACGCCATCTTTGCATCTGGTTGATGTGCTAAGATTATCCATAATGGGGTCGAGCCGCAGTGGATGATACCCGCAATTGTGCTTGGTCATTATCCTCGGTCCTGCTTTATATTACCGATCTTCCAGGCAGCCTCCTACTCTTCAGTATCTGTTCCCAGACACAATGGGCAAATTGACCTGGAGTATCAGAGGTGTGTCTGTCCTTTGTATCGCAGCCTTCATCTGTTTGCTGAAGCAGCCTCTCCATTTAAGTCCTTCCTGCAGCCTGGCAGACACACTCCGTCCCTCGCGTCGCCCTAACCTCCCTGCCTCGGAGAGGCCCTGCCGGCCCTTTGTGTGAGCCAGCGGCCATAAACCGACGCACCCGAGTGACCTATGAAGTCACGGCGCCGCGCGCCTCGCACCGCGGCCTTCCAGCTCAATGAAGCCCAGCAGGTGTCCGCACTTCACCCCCGGCTCCTTTCAGGCTCTCTTCATTCATCGAAAGCCACCCAGCCCTTCAGCCGACGAGGACCGCAGCCTCAGCTCTATCTAGTCACGGGGACAGAAGTTCCCTAACAAGGAGGATGGGGACGGGCCGCGCATTCACACAATCGGGCACCGTAATATGCTTATTGTGAGGCAGCCATGTACTCATTGTTGCTCTCGTGGCGTTTTTCTGCTTTGAGAGTGAACTGAAAGGCCTTATTTACATTACCATTTACCGCGTATGGAGTCGGCCTTGGCTGCTGCTCAGCGTAAGGGGTGAATTATTGTCACTGGTGCATTAGGGGAAATTAAGGATTAATAACTGGGTAAACATTGAGGTAATCTCGAGAGGGGGGGAGGCGGGGGATAAATGTTGTCTTTCTTTGGGCAGCTTTTAAGAGAGAGGTAAACTGCCCCCCCCCCCCCATGGAGGGAAAACAAAAGTTTCCATTGTGTTTGACATACCGTGTACCGTGTGTTTGACGTTTTCCTTTAAGTGCCACGTCGGCTCTGTGCAATGTCGCAGTATCTCGTAGCATTTTAAATAAATTTTATTTTCCCTTGATTATTCTTGCATGCCAGAAAATTCAGTGGTAAGGTTTATTCTTCTGAACACAATGTGATTCTTTAAATATTTTATGTCCCAGTTGGGTTTAATGGTATAATTATGGATTTGGATAATGACTTACCACTAATCTTTGTTAAACAGCAATGGATCTGTTGTCATTTGGTGTATATTTTATTTACAAATACGGGCTCTCCCTGTGACCCTCGCCAGGGTTAAACCTTGAAAGATGGATGGATGGAATTATATGCTCTGAATTGTTATATATAATGTGACTCGTATGTTATATAATTATAGATAATTATATAAAGTGGGTCTGCCATTTTAAACTTTTAATTGCAAGTTTTCATGGTGTAACAGGAAGTGACTATCACTATAAATTAAAGTGAATTTCCATCACTGGTGGCGTCTGACTCCTTCAGGACTGACACCCTGTCACAGTGACACAGCGCTCCGTCTCGGGCAGATTTGTGGCACCAACTTCCAGGCACTCGCACATCTGAAATATGGTGGCGTGTCGACGCTGGATCTTCGTAAATCACCCTCACGGCTCCTCGCCGTCCTTCGCTCGCGTCGCCAGCCTGTCTGAAACAGGATCCATGGATTCTTTAATTATGCAAACAGAACTATTTATGTGAGAGCCCACTGCCTTGCCTTGGACATGCCCCTTTGCCATACAAACTAATTTAACATGCACCAAAAAGTACCCCACTAATAAGCAACTCCTAGCTGTGTCAGAGTGGGCGGGGCTGTCACCTCCCAGCTTTGTGGTCCTGGGATCTGATTGGACACTGCATGCGATGGCACAGATTCCCTCTGAATGATCTGTGTTCCTCATACAATCCAATGAAACGCCTTCTAGGTCCATATAAAACTGCTGGGGTACGTTTGGGAGTCATGGGCGTGTTTTTAATTCTCCTTATGACAGGCTCACTGCCATGCAGCCCTCCCATATTCGTGTGAGGTGTTATCTCCTGTTGGATGCACCCCATCGAGGGCAAGAAGTCTACTGAAAGGGATTGAGGTAGAATTCCTGGAAACTGTCACCAAGAGCACTGAGATGATGTCTTTCAGCTAGATGGTAAATTTTGCAGCTGGACCTCTAATCCATCAGAGTTTTGTCCATGTAGAGAATGGACCACAGCAGTCAGAGTGGCTGGCCCACAGTTTAATTGAGGTCATTTAATGTAATCTGAAGGAGCATCGCCCTTCACTGCAGACGTGGTGTAGAGATGAATGAGATGGATGAGATGAATGAGAGGGATGGTGGAGCAGCAGGTGTCAGGGGCAGGGTAGGAAGATCGGAGCCATCGTGCCGTTTGTAAGAGCCACCCAGTGACGTTATTAGCTCTGGGGCAACCTGCTCGAACCTCCTACCCCCCATACTGCTTCATTTGCAAGGATTTCAACAGGCAGCTTAAGCTGAGGGGCTTTTCCAGCATCTCTAACCCCTTTGCACTTGGAGGTCCCACCAGCTTTTCTCCTCACATGCCGTGTGCTCCACCCCCATCGTTCACGCTTATGGTAACAGGATGCTTTTTAAAAGTAGGCCCACAGAGTTTTTAGTTTTGCCTGAAGGAACGGGAATAAGAATTTCAGTTTATTGGTGGCTTACAGGACCTAAATCATGCGCAAGTTTAAGAAAAGACAAAGAGCATAAATGTAAACACAGAGTCAGTACGTTTCACAAATCTAAGGCACAAAACCGATTAAGAAATAAAGAAATAACATCTAGATAGGCATATAGGCATCCGCAAGCTAAAAATACACATCCATCCATCCTTCCATCCGTCTATCCGTCCGTATGTCCATCCGTCCGTCCATCTGTCCATCCATTCTTCCATCTATCCCTCTGACTATCCATCCATCTGGTATATTGTCACAGGGAGCCTGCAGCACAGGAAGCAGGGCTCGTAAGGCAGGAGGGCCTCATGGATGTGGATGGGGTGTTGTCACATCACAGGGTGCAGATGTACACCCAAAAAGGCAAAATATTTGAAGAATACAGCCCCCCCTCACCAAAAAAAAGCCAATTTAACCAAGGCAAGGGGTGTTTCTCAGTACCAAGGACGCAAAGATCGTACTTTTGGTCTTCTCAAGAGCAGTCTTGCGAACTTGCCTCCCAAGACCAAGCTTGGGCCACAATGAATCATGGGATTGGTCTCGTTTGGCGAGGATGCAACCGATATATCCTTGATATTTGGGGTGGGGGCAAGAATGACATCCGGGCATTTTTACTGAGGTCCCCTGTACTTCTGTTCTTAGTATACAGAGTGGTGAAGTAAAGGTGCAGGTGTTTACAAGATCAGGGTCAGATGGGTAAGATCCCAACAACGCAGGTAATTCGGAGGGGGGGTGAGAGAGCAAGAAGACAATGGAATCCAGGCATGGACAGCTAAAGGGGGAAATGCAGAGGTGATTTAATGAAAGGCATTATGAAAACACGGTCTATATATAAACATATGAAATTTACTAGAAACATATTTGTCTGCTTTTGCTTTGAAACACGCTCATCCAGAGCCTGTAAAGCGGATGCCAGCTGTGTTTTCCCCCTCATCGGAATCACTTGTCAGTCATTCTTAGGGAATAATAAAAATGACAACAGTTAATCTCCAGACATCTCTGAGCGCCGGGTGACCGGTCCGGACAGGAATGCCCCTCTCCTTCCACCAGGCTCCGGCTGCAGACTGTTCCATCGTCTTGTCTCTCCGCTTCCTGTCCCCGGAGGACCTCCTGCAGAAACTTGGAGAGAGCACATGCAGCCAGCGGTGAGAATCCCCCTCCTTCAGTCCACGCCCCTTCCAAGACCCCGGTTTACCCCTCAGACAAGAGCGGCGTGACCTTGCCTAATTGTCCGGAAGAATTCTTTGTGTCTTTCTGCTCTGTGAAAACCCAGGAGTATCGCTGACCGGGGTCACCAGTGGCCTGGGCTGGACATAACCCCCTCGCAGTGCTGTCGCAGAGCCATGCTGATGTGCCACTTACCCGCCCCACCCATCCTGCTCATACGTCCATTCCCCCTTTCCCTGTCCTCCAGTTTATCTCACGCCAGCTTCCCCAAACCTGTGACTCCCCAGCCGCTGGACATGCCTGCATCCCGCATCCGCCACGTGACCACAGGGCTGTCCCTTTGCCCCTTCGCCGCCATCCCGCTTCATTAATTAATAGCTTTAATTAATCGAAAATACCTTGAAAGACTAATACATGTGTAACTGGCATTCTTTTCTGAAATGAAAAACCAGTCTCAATATTTTGAAATACTAATTTCTTAATTTACAGTTTTAAAAAATGATTATTGTTGTTGTTGTCGTATATTTTAAATTCTGCGTATTTCCTGTTTATGAAGACATTCAGATTTTTTGACCATATTTATGTATTTATTTTATTTTGGCCAAAATTAATGGAAAACATCACACAGAGATGGAGATATTTCATGAAACTTCATTCATATTTATCTATAAACCCGGTGGCTCGTTTAATACAAACATTCATGCATCCCTCTAACAAACAAACAAACAAACAAAGACAAATGACAACACACTACCGAAGACATGTGCTGTATTGATGCTATGAAATATTATTTGCACTGGCTGTCAGACAACTGCTAGCTCACTAACCCCCCCCCACCCTACCCATCCAGATGACCCCAGCGGGAGGAGGGACGTCCCCACTTGCTGCTGCCCCTAATTGCACCACAGTCAGACAGCAGGTGTGCCGCCTGCTTAAGGAGGCGATGTGGAGAAAAACAGAAATGTTCACGTTTCCTGGTGATACACCGCCACGTCTGCCTGACCTGACCAGCCAATCACAGCGTGAAACTTTCACAGTTTCTGAGTCAGCTGATTAAAAGCGTTACTGTTACCTCATGCTTTTCCCACTAGTCACCGTTTCATTTCCGGAGCCTGGGGCTGTGGATCCAGGAATACAGAAATGCAGAACGTTTTATTTTCTTGACTTACATAAAGTGGTGTTACAGTTGTGAACATGATAGATGAGAAATATCGCTGAAATTATAATACGCACTGGGTGACTTCGATATTTTTGGTAAAATGCTTTTGGACTGCTTCTCTGTTTATTTATTTTTTCTTTTTTTTTTTCATTTTATTTATTCATTTTTTAAAATTGCACAGAAGCAGAATATATACAGCCACGTAACAGAGGGACTGACATCCCTGCATTGTAGTCTTAGAACAGAGGACGGGTCTAATTTAGCTCTGTGAGACAAAGCTGTGTGCAGGACGGGCATTTCTGTGAACGGTCCCCAGGCATTAGGACCCCGTGCAGCAGCCACTTCCCTACTGGTGGCTTACAGTGATTTACAGACTCAAGGCACTTAATATATAATGCAACATTTTGCACTGTTCCATTTGTCACATGAACTGGGACACGGATTACGGCTCAGGGCAGCACGGGCGTCCTGGGAGCTGCTGGGAATTAAGCTAAAAGCGGCTCCACAGCCGGCTGGGGGGCCGAGCTCAACCCGGCCATCGGATCTTTGTTCCAGACCCCCCCCATACCTCCCCAGCAATTTTCCCTGCCTTTTATTTTGTTTCACTTGATACATTCGATGCTAAATTGTGGGGCGGTAGCCTGATCTGCATATTGGGGCGGGGGCACCCCAAAGTGGGGAGCCTGGTTAGCAGCCAGCTCTAATTTTCAGTGACAATTCCTGGGGGGGGCGGAGCCTCGCGGGTGACTAAATGGGCCATATTGCAGTCCCACTGGGCCCAGGCCTGTTGTTTTGACAAGCCCCTCTCACCGTTTATCAATCAAGTCCACAATGGGTAGGGGAGGGGGGGACACCCAGCGTGTAATTCCAGTGCCTCGACCGGTGACGCCCCACCAGGACGGGCACAAGCCCCGTTATTCAATTTGACCCCTTATTAGCGCCTGGGCCCCCCTCCCTCCCCCTGTCATCCACGCGCCGCAATGAAAAGGGGGGGCAGCAATGAAAGTTACAAGCAGCAGTTTTAATTAGCGCCACGGTGGCGCTATAACTCACCGCCCGCCTTTTGTCACAGGCGGGGTCGTGTCAGGCAGCCCCTCCCCCCCCACTATGACCCCCCCCTACACCTGGCATCTGGAAGCTTCTGAGGAATGAGGCGATAGGATGGGCGCAGTGTGTTTGAAGGCACAGGAAGCGAAGTTAAACACTGCTTCACGTTTTACATTTACACCACATACACTCTGTACTTTTCTCTTTGACTACTTATGCAAGAAATGTAAATATTAAGGCAAAAAAATGTGTCTCTGATCAATGCATGATATGTTGGATTTGGATTTTTTGTTTCACATTTCTCTAATTTCTACGTATTTTAATTAAAAAAATGCAGATATCACTTTTAAAACTAGATTTTTTGGAATAAATACAATTCTCTCTTTCACTGATATTTCACTTGTCTCTTTGTGTGGTCACTCTTCCAGCATTGGTATGACTGCACTCTTCTTTTCAGTGTGATCGATCTCCTTTCTGTGGTGTTTTCATTCCTCACATTTTGTGGTATGATCACTATTCCCTCTGTGGTGCCACTATCCTTCACTTTGTGGTGTGATCACTTTTCCCACTACGGTGAGATCACTCTTCCCTCTGTGGCCTGATCTCTCTTCCCTCTGTAGTGTGATCACTCTTTCCTCTGTGGTGTGATCACTATTCCCTATGAGGTATGATTACTCTTTCCTCTGTGGCTTGATCACTCTTTCCTCTGAGGTGTGATCACTCTTCCCACTGTGGCCTGATCTCTCTTCCCTCTGTGGTGTGATCACGCTTTCC
>JAODLD010000046.1:4731673-4751602 GCA_026781065.1 Mormyrops boulengeri
CCCCCGCCCACCCCTCAATGGAACCATCTGGTGACATGATTTAAAAAAAAATGATGGTGTGAAGGGGACGCTGTTTACCTTAGGCCACATACTTCTGTTTCACGGCAAACCCACCGATACCAGACCAGCTACCATGAGCTGTTTTTGTCCAATTACATTGTCAGAGATTTCTGTAGCATGTATAGTGTAGTGAGTCTGTTTAACGTGATGGTCTGTTTGCTTGACATGGACCGGAGTAAGACCTGCTTTATTTTTTAAGCTCACTCGTGAAATTATGTGAAATGGATGGATGGATGGATGGATGGATGGATGGAAATTCTAGTATGTTTTTTTGCTCACCTTGTTTTCAAATTTAAAAATAAATGATGGAAAGGTTCTTTTCTACAAGGTATATATAATAGATTACAGTAGAAAGACACTAGTTTCACAATTATATTGCATTTATAGCCATTTTCACCATTTATATGTAAAGATAGTAGTTAAAACATCTTCACAGAATTAAATCCTCAGCTCATGAAACTGGGAAGCGCACGAGGTTAATGATTCATACAGTTATAAAGCTTAATGAAACCAACACTGCCCAGGTTTTTGTTGATGCGACATTTGGGTAAAAACTCAATATCACTGTTACATTTAATGTACATCTAATCCATTCATGAAGTGAAAGTAAATATAATTTAAATGCATTAGAACACTAGAAACACTAGAAAGGGTATAAATAACGCACGTAATTACCACAGTGGAGTGTGATTGTTGCAAAGTTTCAAAATTCAGCATAAATTTTCAGCTTTAGTCCAAATTCATGCTCATTTCACATAAGCACCAAAAAAAATCATTAATCAGAACAATTTTTGTGCAAGTTTTTAAAAACATTTCACATTGGTGAGTTTCTTTTATTTCTGAGGATTAATAAGAATAAATGCTTTTAAATACTGATTGTTAACAATCGTAGCAACAATCAAACAATGATTTTTCTTTTGTTTCTTAGCAAATAGCAGAGCTAGTAATTTATAATGGGGCATTTTGTCTGGCTGTGGGTATGAAATATGCATCAACACCCAGTAATATTCCTCCCAGTAAAAGTCAGGGCCCTAATTGATTCACACGCCGCCGTTCGGCCAGGAAGTTTTCCGTCGCGCTGACGGATTGCCACGCGCGGCGGCGGGTTTAATACCCCGACAAACATCCCGGCGGCAAACTCCAGCTGGATAATAAAACTCGTGCTGCTGGAGCACCTTTCACTGGGGAGCGAGGATTTGCTGCTTAAGTGAGACGGCCTCCCCCTTTATGCGCTCCTGGGAAGCGCGAATAATGAACCAATCCTTTTAATGGCGAATTATCCCCGCTTCTGCTTCCCGAAGGCAAAGACCTTGCAAATTGATGTATCTGTCTTCTGAGGTTTTTACGGGCAAGTAATGGCCTTTTACAATATTAATATGGGAGCGGTGCATTTAGCTGAGAGTGGCAGGCTGGAGGGATGTCCTGTGGTTTACATTAGGGCCACCGGGGACCGGCCAATCCGACCCAGGCCGTCCCACCCTCCTGCTCCAGCTTGGGGATTTGTTCTAAATCCAGCTTTAAGAAATGTTGTTTCCCCTGTGGTGAAATGAAACTTCTTTTACCCCCCCCCCCCCCAAAGCCTTACATGTTTATATACGTATTACGTTGACAGTGAAGTGCCGCTTCCCCTCCATGTCCCTCCGGTTGAAGATGTGGGTCTTTGACTCCGGGAGCCTAGCCACCTAGCCCTCACCCACACCGCTACTCTAAACACTGATTAAAGCGGACTGGATGTCACATCTTGTTATAACATGAGACAGAAGGCACTTTCCTGGGAGATTTTTTTAAAAAAAAATAGCACAACAGAAAGCACACGCTGACTGATCCTCCCGGCAGAAGGGGGCGACGGGAGGAAAGGGTGCCCCCCACTAAATCTTGTCTGGAGGATTTTTTTTTTTCTTTTGTCAACCGAGGTACAATCGACTTGTAAACTCTTCTGGCACGAAGACAGATGGGCTGATACTGAATCCCTCCCCTCACACCCCATCAGAGATACCCCGAGCAGAGGCTCCCAGGAACCGAGCCACACATTCCGGCGTTTCCAGGCCGGACGCGTGTCGAGCGCCGTGAAGCGAAGGGTGCCCTGCAGATGAAGAAAACAAATCGACCTGAAACACAAACCTTAAGCGCTGCACTTTACACAACACAGCACAGGAAAATAATTTCTGTATCCCGATAATAAAAATGGGCGAGGTAGAGGAGGGGGCAAAGAAGGGAAACTGCCAAGGAGGAGTGGGGGTGCCTAGTTGAGTAAATTTTAGATTTAAAAGCTCTTCTGTCAAGCGTTTTTATGGACTTGTTTACATCTGGTACTTTATGGTCATTATTTGCCTTGGAGGTCAAAGAAATATAGACAGGTCAGTACCCTCACCTTTGAGTCCCTTTGACAGTTGTTATGGTTACCCGAGGACAAATGAGCACAACTGTTGTTAGCGCGGCGGGAAAATGTATAAATATTGATTAAAAAACTTAGCAGATACTGGGCAAAAAGTGACCTTTTTCTCACCCTTTTAGGGAAGCCGTCAGAAATACGTCGACTGTTTTTTCAGGGGAGGCAATTAATTCATAATTCAGTCCCCGAACCAAGCTAATTATCGTTTCTTATTCCCTGGTATTTTGACAAGAAACGTTGCTGCCTTTTCACGTAAATCAACACTTTGCTGGTGGTACACTTAACGTTATTAATGGGATGGACTAAAAGCGTCCTTTAATGGGCTCGCCGGACACAGCCGACAAGTATGTTTACGTAATCGGCTCCGCAAGGAAAACAAAAATCAATAAAATCACCTGCAGATTCCTGTGCAAAATGGCGAGTTCCAGTCAGCTCAGAAGGTGCCACTCTTAGAACACATGAATGTCGTCACTTAGTGAAGGAATTGACACTGTCATTTTTAAAGAGTTTTTATATATAATAATAAACCTGTGATCATTTTAAACACAGTTTCCACACAAACACACTCATTTGCTGTATATATACACATAAACACATTCATTATAAAATAGGTTAATAAGAAATGAAATTCTACATCATAATTGCATCATTATAGTAATACACTTAAACAAATAAAGAATTTTTGCAGACTAAGATATATTCTTTATATTGTTTTAAAACAATATAAAACATTTTAAAGATGGTTGGATGGATCATTTGAAGTTGTATCAATTTTTTATGTGAATGAACAGTAAATGTATAAATCTAATTTTCATCCAATTTATTCTTTAAGACACTGAAGTCACATATATTTTGTAGAAACAAAAGCCGTATGATACAAAATCCAAAAGTGACTATTGTATAATTTTTTAAACGTCTGCAATGGCATAATTGAATGACAAATACTTATTTGAATACAAATTGAAAATCTTGCAAACGTGACAGTTTTTTTTAAAGAAATAAAAACAGGGAACATGAATAAGCTGCAAAATTCTGGGAGGAACATAATCCACTCTTTATTTGTCCAGGGGGAGGAACACAATGGAGACATTTGTTGTGGTCACGGTTGGTCAGGCTACAGATTTTACAGGGAAAAAGCAGCTTTTCAATAAACGAAACTTGCTAGGTGCTTCTTGTAATGTATAGTTATGTTACCAAACCGAGAGCTGAGATTCAACTCTATTAGAAAGTTTTTCCTGAACACAAAACATCATACTAACAAAAATAGATTATTTAAAAACATCTTTGTTGTGTTGTTTCACACAGAAATCATTTCATATTTGCAGGCAGCCAGGAACGATCTAGTACAATCAAGACCACTAATTTTATAAAGGTCAACTAACACTGACATTTCCCAGCAGGTCAAATATAAGTTTTTTTTAATTGTTAAAGCAGATTATGATACACATCAAATGCACTTTGTTAAACTGCTCCATGATTTATCAGGGTAAACTAGAAACCAACAGTCCTGTCAGAGCAAAACAACCGGAGGCAAACAAATCGGTGATGCAGCTCATGTTGGTCCTGCTGGTCAGGCTCCTGACATGTGACTGGAATTAACGCCAGCTCACAAGTGATCAATCATTTCAAAGGTAAACCGCAGTCAGCCTCTCTCTTCCAGCACTCTCCGTACAATGGGTACAATACTGATACTGATTTAAAAGCCTTTCAAGTTAAAATTATGATTTTCCTGTATATGCATTGAATTGGCACAATAGCTGATGCGAATAGCCAACCAATTACCGAAATGAATGGATCGGGTGCCAGATCTTTATTCTAGAACTTAGGATCACCCATGTGGCCTTTCTGTCCAATGAACATTCAGGAATCTTTCCGTTTGTCTTCAGAAGAAGCTACTGCCAAGTTATTAATCACAAAAAAAATGTACGTGTCGCTTTTTCATTGTTTATGTCCTCACATCCTCCTGCCCTGTTCTTCATTGTTTTATAAGGGACCTTCCAACCTGATCAGGAAGGGCTACTGTAGAAAATGTTGCTACAAAATGTGCTTGAAAATATCTCATTCAGGTTTCCAAATAAATATTTCTTCACAGTTAAACTTTATACATACCTCAGGGGGCATTTTATTTTATATTTGGCAAGAAACTGAAACATTTGTTTTGCAAAATCATTTATTTTATAGCCTCTTTCCATCCATAAAGGCAAGCCAGTCCAGAAAAGCAGGACACCCTTTGAAGTGCTATTCTAATTTGATTAATATTTAGTTCCATCCTGTTATTATGCACTTTTCCTTGTGCATTTTTAAATGGCCAACACAAAGTGTCCCACACAGGCAAAACAAATGCTGCCTTTTAAATGAATAAGCAAGATTGATTTAAGAGCCCTTTCAGGCAGTGAGCGAGCCCCCCCTGAAAAGGAAAACCCCAAGGTTAATTATTTAAAGTGAGTGATCTTTCCCACAACAAATAATTTTTGTTTCAATGAGGCATGGAGCAGCATGCAGAAACTGAAATGGTCTTTGATGAGCCAAAGTCATTTCGCTGACTTTTATCCGAGTTCTTTTATCCTCAGTCACACGTGGGGTCTGGTCTTCAAGGAGGGTCCTCCTTCTGTGCTTCACGTCGGAACATCAAAACGAGTAACCACCCAAAGCTGCATTTCCATTATTCAGATGATTTATTTATTTAATTCTTCATTATTGTCCTGCTGCCCAAGGTTTGATGTCTCAGGGCCGACGGGGAGACGTGACAAGGCCGCTTCGAGCAGACCGAGAGCTACGGCACCTGCCAGATCTGTGTGCTTTTCCTTTTAAATAAAATTCCTGCTCCCTTAGATCCTGACTGAATGCTATACTTTTCAAAGTCAAAAAAATCTCCCCTTATCTCACCTGAATTCCACTGATGAATCAGTTTCCCATTATATGCCGGGTTGTACTCCTTACCCACAAAACCCAAATATCTGTCAGCGCCGAGGATAGAACCACATCCAAAACTAGCACTGTGTCAGGCTCCGTTTTAACCCTGGGAGAGACACCAGTGCTAAAGGCCAAAATAAATTTCTGTTACACAGAACGAATACAACACAAAGCATGCGAAGGCACACCTTTGTGTGTGTGTGTGTGTGTGAGAATATATAGTAAATAAAATAATTAAATATATATAAGTATTTAATTATGTAACATAAGCAGCCTTATGTCCCCCCCCCCCGATTCAGAGGCAGAGTCGCCGTCACGGCTACGCATCCTTGGGGCTCCCCTTCCTGTGTTGCCATTAAAGTTTCAGGCAGTAGCCGCACTGGAGAGATGCCGAGTGACTGGTGTTTCTCATCCCGGCACTGGGATGCTTGCAGTGTCCCCCCTCCTCCCCCTAAGGCAGGCCCCGAGCCACGCCCCGAGCCACACCATGTCAGACACTTCACTTCAAGTCGGGGTGGGTGTTTCATCAATGGCAACAACACAAACGAACAGCCAGTTCACAACTACCATGTGACGACGGTTACGGAGCAGTACAAGAACACTGGGAAATTTCAGCACAGCTTATTTCTAAAGTCCCCTGTAGCTTTCATATGATTTTATTTTCAAATCTGTATGCAGATTTCTGAATAGCTAGCGTTAACTTGACCAATATCAACTTGATTAACAAAAGAAAAAATTATCTTATTGACAAATGTAATCATTATCACAGATACCCAGTGTGTGTATAAAGAAACACAAGATGATCTAGGTATGTATGTTCAGGGTGTATCTACTCACCTCTGAGCACCAAACGGCCCAGTGATACGTATTGAGGCGCTGAGCATGCTGGGAGCTGAGTGGTGCACGCGCACCCACAAACAATACAGGCAGATGCGCATCTCGAGTCAGAAGCTCCAGGAAGGAAAGAGAAAACAATTAACTCGTAATTATTATTACATTTAAATAACCATTATTTAATATCGAGGCCTATTCATGATATAAATAACACGATGCACACATTTCATTGCTGACAGGCCTGGAGTGGCGTGACAATGCACGTTTAAAAGCTTTATGGCCTTTGAATGGCAGTAAACGCTACGCACCGTATTGTGGGTCTCGGCTCACTTTAGCACGTATATCGGCTCGTCACAGTGATTTCATTTACATGGACGTACGTAGCACGATTAACTTCTACATGGCGTGACGTGAAAGTTACGTTTTGTCGTAATGTATAGTAAGCGTTGAAAAAGAAACTTGCATCAGAAAGAAGGCAAAATCCTTGCGCGCCGCATATTCCCGGCTCCGCCGCCTACCGCAGCCCGGCTGGCAGGAAGCCCGAGCCCGTCAGGTCCGGCCGCCCCCCCCTGGCAGCCGCTCCGGTGCTGGAGACTGACCGGCCCGGGGCGGAATGGGCGCTTTGGCCTTCCGATTGACGATGTCAATGTCGGCTCCCTGGGACAATGTACTGCTGACTAGCCGAGCGGTACGCTTCCGAAAAAAAATACCCGAAAACTACATTTATTTCACTGGTAATATCTTATCCCAATAACTGATTAATTCCATTATACTTAAGGCAAAACGCCGTAAAAGAAAACGAAATTGATTATCTGGACAGCATTTATTTCCCCAAAGCAATTTAGAAATATTATTTCTCATATTTAGGCTGGCTTTCGGGAAAAGCTGTCCTATATATGGGGACGACATATTGTAAATAATTTATTGTCATAATATTTTGTCTAATAATTACACTATGAGACACAAGTGGTAGTATATATAATGAGTAGAATGCATAAGCCTACTAGCTCAATGCATTACTTCTCAATAATGAATTCTGTTATCATTCATCTCAAATTTCTACATTAGAGATGAGGAACAGACATCAATGTCCAAAGATTCTCTTTTTCTTTCATACAGCCGAGTCAAGGAATTATTTTTAGTTTAATTTCTGTTTAGAAATACATGGTACATTTTCACAATTTGACAAGAAAAGTAATATCTTTGGTAGAAGTGCGCAGTAATTGATTGATTGGGCTTCGTTGCCTTTTTGTTTCCTGTATAATCTCTGAAATCTACTATTCTATGTATTGATTCTTTTCATCAGTTCAAAAACATTTTTAAAGCAGACCAAAGGGAAACCCTTTGCATTGTTTTCAAAGGGTAATTCTTTCTTGCATAAACAATTTTAAGCAAATATTAATTCGCATATGGAAAGTGCAACATGCATGTTTTGGTTCACAGTTTCCTGTATCCAGTTCATTGGGGGGGGGGGCGGATTTATATGACCGATTTGTCCCTCTTCGCCTATTTCATTTGGATGGGGAAAAATCTATGAAAACGGCTCTTATTCTTTCTACTATTTTTTAAATATACTGCTTTGTTCAATTAACGTATCACACTTCATTGCCGTATCTTTGCATATGACTGAGCATGAGTTAATAATTGTAATATTTCACAAAACATGGGAATCTGGCAAAGTCACAACCGCAAAGTAACAAAATTCCGGTTTCTTAACATATTAACATAATAGGGGAAGAATAGGTTTTTATGACAATACATTTCATTCGTTCTGAGAATGCAATCCTTGTGACTCATGAAACCATTCGTTTCGTGAAACTGATTGAACGACTTCAAGTGGCTGTAACGTGAGCACCGCAGCACAGTGAACTGACAGCCATGTGAACGTGATGTCAACGAGCGCCGCGCAGCCAAGCAGATACTAAAGTGCTCTGCACGTGTCACGTGAACGAGGCTATTATAACGAGAGTTATAAACGGGAACATAAACACTGGCAACTAAGGGGCCAAAATACTCCATGACCTTGCATTGACTGAACTAATGTTTTTCTACTATTATACCTGTTAGCAATTAGAAATATTTTTGCTATTTATTTTATGCAATTTAAACAGCCTGGGACCAAGGCTTTCAATTGAATTTAATCCATACATCAATCCATCCACACATTCATAACCCCACCCCTTATCCAGGACAAATAATCTTTATACTTCCATGCCATAAGAGCACCATTTGCAAAGTGTCACACCTAATGTTTAAAAGTTGTTAAAATAACAGTAACTCTCTCTTGAAAATGTCTAGCTGTTCTGCTGCCGAAAGTTCCCGTGATCCACCAAAGGCCGAAAAATATGGGGCTGTTGAAAAGTTCCTTCCTTTCTGCGACTTGAATCCCTGAATCATTTCTGCTTTTACATACCTCAGATGAAGCAAGGGGAGAGCAGAGGTGCAACCTGGCTTAGCGTAAGAAGTTTATTTTGGTTGCCATGGAAATTATCTGCCTCATTGGGTCCCTCTCACCCTTAACCTGCTGTCTGACAGGCCTTCATTTATTATAGTGGATCTGCATTGGTTTGTAAAAATGCTCCTGTGTTTCTTTCTCCGGCTTACTTGAGATCCACCGCCGTGTCATTTCATCAGCGTAGGGTAATGATCTGAAGTGGACTTCCATGAATGGGTGTTTACATTAGCGTTGGAAAAAACAGCCTCCCAGAATGAGCTTGAAACACCCTGTGCTCACATGACGCGATTGGCGGCAGCTACACACTTTATGCTATATGCCCAATTGTGTTATTTATGCCCATTTTGGCTGGCCAACAGGAATATGCCTGGATGTAATATGGATCTGTTTTTAGCAACAGCAAATTTAGATTTGAGTCCAAGGTCAGGGGTTTCCAGGTCTGTGTTACGTTTGGCCGTCCACATTTCGTCCCTTCCCCCTCCACCATGTGCAGAGCAGAAGATGGCTGCATCTCTGGGTTGCACGGTCCAGTCAGACAGCTGTTATTTAACACCCCCAACAGATCCATAAGGAAGGTGGTGATGCAGGAGGAAGGGGGATGCATCTACCACCACTTAGAGAAAGACCATGTCAAAAAGCTTATGCAAGAGCATCTTAGATCTGTTAGATGACAAAATCTACTTATGCACCACTTTTTATATATACTTGCAGTACCTTCTAGCCAGAAACTAGTTTAATGACCACTGAGATGATTTTCTGAATTTCACTTATTGGAACTACGGCACAACAATACAACAGTATTTCATCTGCAGAAATGTGCAACTGCTGATGGCATGTATGTCAGCTGTGCCAGGAGACATGCAAGCCAGGATATGCAGCAGTGAAATATATTTACAGTGATATTACGTATACGTATCATAGCAAAAAAGTCAGTGAAGTTTTGAATAAAAGGCATACCTCCCGGTTTCCTCCTACAGTCAAAGGACATGCATCTAGGGTAAGTGTCATTCCTAAATTGTCTGTATTATGCATGCGGGTGCCCCGTGTTGGACAGGCATCCCAAGGGCTGTACTGCCTGGGACAGGATCCATGGCCCTGCCATCCTGAATGGGATGCTTAGTAGACGGAGATACATATAAAATCTACAGATGATCTAATGCGTTTTTCCACTTATATATTAATCTCATTGCTGTCCAAAATCCCAGCAGCTCCAGTTTTGCAAAAATCTGGGAACTTTCCACTGTACTTATCAATATCTGTTTGTCTGTTTTTCTTAATAGCAATAGTTTGAAACATCTGAAACAAGTTTGAACTTTATGGTTTTTCCGCATCTGGCTATTTACAAGCTGCACTGGAAGGCTCCCTGTTTATAGATTTTACATAACAAATGATATATGGTAAAACTATATATATGTGTGTGTGCGTGTGTGTGCTACATAGTTCAGAAGTACGATGATGGTGTTTATCTCCGACAGCATCTTCACCCTCTTGAGAATAACACAGACACAAGCTCTCAGACTGTAGTCTTATTGCTCAGTGCCTGAAATGTACCATCTGCACATTTCTCAGACCACGTTCCCAATGAACATAATGTCTCTAATGTCAATCGAGCCGATATTGTTATTCAAAGCATTTAATACGCCAGCACAGCTCCTCCTAAGTTTGTTAGCGTTGCTCAATTAGTGGTTGAGGTTGAGCCTTGTTCTGACTGTATTAAGACGTATGTCTCACATTAACAGTGTCTACTGTAACCATCACGCATGACTGAAATGGTCAGAGCAAGAATTAATAGAACCATTTGAAGACATACGTGGTTGTTAATATAATATGACACGTTTAAAAATCATTTTGTGGGTGCAATAAATAAACACTGTTAATCTTTATAGTGTAAATGCTGAGCGCTGCTCTATAAAACGAATCATATAAAAGTCTGATCAGGAAGCAAGGGAGACTGAATTTAATATCTACATTTACATTTTTAAAGAGTCTATCTTTTATATTAGCATTAGCATAAGTTATGAAAGGCTAAAATAGATATGCCCACTCGTATTGAACATGTACAAAAGGTGATTTTGTTGTATAAAACAAAAACACATTTATTTAAAATGACACTTTTTCCTGAATGCATTGTTTTTGTTCGTCTAAAAACTTTGAATTAGCAAGTCAATTTATTATGTGCTATGAAAAATGGAAAATGCTACACACCTGCACTATCAGCATTTTAAAATTTAACGTTTAGGGGTACGACTTAAAGTCCTGAATTATACCAGATATTTTAAAAAGGCAGCTAGCTGTAAAAACAATACGAAGGACACAACTGCTGAAATAGGGAAAGTTTTACGATCAGACTAATTACTATAATTATTCTGCATTTGGTTTTGTCTTAGGGAAGATGTGACATTTTGACATTCATTTAATTTGACTGTTTAACTGTGCATTCGTGCATCTCATGATTATATCTCAAACACGGGAAAGGGACCATTGTTTTGAGTGTTGTAGGCCATTTTTGAGTGTTGTAGGCCTATGGTTTAACATACATTAGTATAATATTTGTGTGTAGAAGTAAAATTCATCAACACTAAAAAATAATTTTTGAAAATAACGTTTAGGCAAACAAATACAGTTAGACATCCTTCCTCCTGTGTTTCAAATGGTTATAGACACGCACAGATTACTAGTCTTAAAGTTCCCTGATATTGTTTAAAAAAGCGCAAAATAATTTAAGTTTTTTTAAGACGCTTAAGAGATAAATTGTACATTTGCAACGCAGACTTACGTACGTCATTTAGCATAACATGCTAATAAAATTCATACTAAGTAAAAGCACTACTATACTTTCTAACTCAGATTTTCTAGGAAGAATTCCTAATAATAAAATTAATCTACCTATGCGCAATAGCATAGCAAAATTCACATCTTCGGCTGTTCCAAAAAAAGGCGTTTAAGACGTTTTAATTTGCTTACAACTGTTAACACTCCCATCTTTTCACTGTGCAGGCTTTTACCAGCGTATTATTATGGTTGCATACTGTGCATTAAATGTCACAGTCTAATGAGAACAAAGCGAGCGTCGGAGCGGGGTGACCCTGCGCGGCTGCTCCGTGTGACACCGCGCCTCCCAAATAAGCCGGAATTATCTATTTGCTACCGGCTGCAGACAAATACTCTGCCAAAACACAAAATGCATCGCTTTCTCTGCATTGATCATATTGTTCTCACCGAAAACCAACATACAGATCTCATGTTCGTGCTCCGAAACGATTATTCTCCCAATGATTTCATTTATCCGAGTTATTAATCTGCGAGCGTTTAATCGATTGATATGAATAATCGATTGATATGAAAACTCAAACCTTTGTTTTGGGTAATGTGCCCGACATACTTAACGTGAATAATCTTTTTGCCTACATATATAGGCATATGATTGAACGTGTTATATAAAATGCCAGGGAATCACTCAGAATCAAAGCCAATCCGGTCGCCCCAACGAATAGGCTATAGGCCTATGTGTAAATTATATATGCTTCTTGAGACCCGGTGGTAGAAAGTAAATCGACAGGCTCATTAAGACAAGATTATTCGATATTTCTTTAATTTAAGGGAGCCCATCTTGATACCTGAAAGGCATTACGCTTTCTGCTCTGTTTCATTGTACTACCCACTGGGAGCACAAGCAAACTAACACTAGTAAGTACAGTCATAGAAAACAATGAGCATGATGGTGAAAATGCGGCATAATGTGCATCTTTCCTATTTATTTTCTTGCCTTTGACCTACCGTCACGGTTTATCGTGACGTTCAGAAATTAGGATCGCATACTGTGCATGCCGTGCTTAAAAGATTTCCTATGAGGAACCGGCGGCTCAGAAGAGGAATTAAAGAGGAATTAAATGTAGCGCGGTTTAAAGATTAATGAACAAGTCTGAATGCTGCAGATTACTGAAAACGATAACGTGCTAATTGGGTCCGGCACCTAAAACACCGATGGCAGAATAGACTGTGCATCTATAATGCATTGCATTCTCTAATTTTACACTGTAACAGGAACTTGAATTTTTAGATTCACGGACGCAGTTGAAGAAGCGTCGATGTCACAGTACTGCGGGCAGCTTGCGAGCATCGGATTTTCCTCTGATCAGATTATAAATTGTGCTTAATCCTTACCCGACCTGCCGCTGTCCTCCTAACTTCAATATTACTAATGTAAAATCTATTGGCTGCTTTTAACAGATGCCTAAATCTCCTCAATCCGATTTTTCGTAATACTTTCACTATTGTTAAATCCTTTCTGATGGCCTTTCGCGTTTGTTTTGGAAAAAAGAAAGTGTGGTGTGTTATACTGTACATGGGCCTACATAGCACATAGGCAAAATACAAGAGCACACCTTTCAGGGGAAATTGTAGATACCGTTATACAAAAGGTAACAATTTCTTGTAGGCAGCGCAACACAGTACGGATGCATCTTTCCCTTGGTCGCCAGACAAACAAACGAACAATTAATAAATAAACAAACAAATAAACAAATACTTATAACCAAACTGTTACGCCGAGTCTTACTTGTCACCTGCCGAAATCATCAACATACAGTAGGCGTTGGGATGCCGAACCGCATATAGGAATCTTGGCATATGCGTTAAATGACACAATTAGTTCAATATTTCTTTAACCACATTATCGTTCTATTCTCACAAAATGAATATGCATTTGTCCCATATTAAATTATTCATTTGACGGTCTTTTCCCTCCCGTCGGCTCCAGATGAATCTTTTCTTGCAGGTATATTTATCTATAAATAATTTTACCACATTAAACGTGAATCGCAAGTGCAGTACGCAGATTAAAAATATAGATATTTGACGTTTAGAAATATTTAGTACTAAAACAACATATAGGCACACTAAACATATAAACACACTACTAAACAGCACACACGTAACAAGAATACAATAAAACAATATTGGTCGCTCTTGGGAGCTAAAAACAAATAAAAACAAATTAAGCCAAAAAAATATATAAATTGTTCTCACCATTTCATTGGCTAGCATAAAAAAATTACGAAACATAAATGAACGGCAATCCTTCATTTTCCGTGTAAATTCATTTTTCATGCTATTTACTGTTTTTACAGCCAGAATACTTTTGTTTACACTATCTTATTTTATATTGGAACATATCAGCGCAGGGAGGGGAGTCGCTTTCGGTTTACCTCGTTATCAAATAAATAACCAAACCTAGTCTATCCAAGTGATCACTTTGGTCGACATTAAAAGTTTGTTTAGATATTTATTTAAAAGTAAGTTTTGCTGTCATAATAAAGCACCCGAAACACCGGACGGTCGGGTCTTAATGTGAAATTACGAACTAATTATTAAACGCGTTATTAAATCAAATTAGCAAAGAAACTTTATAGTTGCCGTTTTAAACAGTGCGAAGATAAAATGAATGCTCAAAGCCACATAGAGGTAGACAGTTTTAAATTAAAATAACTAATGCTTAATAACTACCAGAAACCGAAATCTTGAAAGCAACATTATAGGTACAATGCGTAGTCAAACTGAACTGATGAACATTCGTTTAATAAATAGAAATGGCAGGATTGTAAGTATTCCACATATAATTGTTTTGAACGCATTGTTTGTCATTGTTCTCGTTAATTCGTTGTGCCAAGTTGAAATGTTTAAAATAAATACATTCTTCTATTTACATTTATTGTTGTAATAAAATATCTGAACACATTTTATGTACTTACGAAGGAGCAGCTCTCTCGATTTCAGGAAATGTCCCCAGAATTTGACGAAGGTTTTTAATCTTCTCACAAAAACCGAATTTATATCTTTCAGTTCATCCTGTTGCAGGTGGCCAGTTCTGTGAATACTGAGCCGTTTCAATAGCACTGCCTCGCTCTTGGTCGAGCACCTTATAATTAATTTTAAGTTACTCAGAGCACCATATAATTAGCAACATAATAGAAAACAGTGTCGTTAAAAGAGTGACTTACATACAGCTTTCGGTCCTAGCGCCTAGTTTTCAGGAATAACGGTGAAGTTACTCTAGAAAAAGAAATGTAATTAAGTATTTGCTCATCACAGACGACAAATGGGATCTGTTTTCTTATATATAAGGAATACGTTTTATTGATGCAGACAACTTTAATCTAACAATAACATCGTTGTGTTTTCAGCAAGACTAAAAAAAATCAACTCACACATGGTGCTAGATTTCTGTTACTGTTAAAACCAAAGTACACAACCAGTAGATGTATTAGAGCGTAAGCTAGAGGTCTGATACTTACAACAGATTTTTTTCCTATTATAGAGTTTGAGAGTATATTATTTTGGAGACCGATAGCACCACCTAGTGCAAAAGCAATAAAATTACACTTTTTAACATTTGCCGCAGATCTATAGTGACCCCTGCTGTAAGTTATTATAGCATTCATTTTTTAAATTATTATGCGGGGAGAGTTCAGCGTGTTTATTCTAAAGTGGGCTGTTTAAAAACACATGTAACACCGACTTTTGCTTGGTCTATGAAAATAAAGATTTAAAATGTTTCTCATTATGGTCTTTATATAGCACTTCCTTCTCCTGAGAAGAGTCGAGGTGTCTCAGTGCTAAGCAGGTCAGATCAGATCAATCTTTCCAAGGCTATAGACTCCAGCTCATTCTGCACCCCCAGACATTCCCAAATCAGTTGGGAAATATAATCCTTCCAGCATGGCCTGGGTTTGTCCCAGTGCCAGATTAGCATTCATATGAGATGGCCCTCCTTTCTATCTAAATGAGAGGCAGAAACCCTCCAAATAAACCTTATTTCAGCTATTTGTACTCATGACCTTGTTCTATCAGTCAATACTTACAGCGCATGACCATAGATGAGGACAGGAATGTAGATTGTCAGGTCAACTGTGAGCCTCATTTAGCATTTGCTGGAGGTTCTGGTCAGATAAGGCCAAAAGAACAACATCATCTTAAAATAACAGGGATGTCACCTCTAGTCTCACATACTGGACACCAAGTAATGTACCGGAGATTTATGAACAACCCCCCCCCCCACCCGCCACACACACACACTTAGGAAAATCAACTGAGTGACTGAAAATGGCAATCCAAGCAGGGGCCCGAGGTGACATTTTCTCAGGGGCCTGGGGTGACATTTTCTCCAGGGTCCGAGATGACATTTTCTCAGGGGCCTGGGATGTCCAGCTGCTCACCTGGGTGCATCACCGCATCAGTGACAGGAGTTTTTATAGGGACACTAAACTTGATTACCGAGATGCTTGTTGCCTTTCTTCTAAGTGTTCAAAATATACATATTCACTACAAAGCTGATCATTTACCTTTAGCCTGGTAACTAATACATTTAGTAGAAACACTTATGAGACACTGAAGGCCATTTTTCCAGGATATCTTCACCATTCCTCAGGTTTACATGGTCTCCCAGTGGCACCACATAAAACTAAATACTAAAATCTGGTCTGTATGGGTCCCTCCTTCTCATGCTTGCCAACGAAATGACATCCAAACTGCCCTCCCCCCACTTGCATAAAAATGCAGCCTTTCCTATTTTGTGCAATTTTGTCTTTAAACAAAATGTGTGATGTAGGTTTATAGGGAATAAAAAGCTTAATGATGATGGGGAATGAAGTTTTAATAGATTCCGTAATCTGTAATGGTTTTACAGTGTTAATCAGAATTGCAATTCGTTTATAATGTGGCACCATGGGTCTGGGGTGGGGGATAATGTGATCACGGGCCGGCCTGCATTGTGTCATACTGTAAATAGTGTAAATACTATAATAATAGTGTAATGTAGTGAATCACTGTCAGATAAAAGGGTACAGCTCTGGTACAGGTTTTTCTGTCAAGGTACAAACAACATTAATGCACCGGAGTACCTCAGAGTCCATTTCTGGAGCCTAAAAGGTACATTTACCTACAGGTAAGAGTACAAATGGCAGGCCCTTGAGGGTACAGCCCCAGTGACAAGAAACTGTACCCTCACAGGTAGAAATGATATCAGTGAATGTAAGGGCGTCATGTTTTCATGTAGTGCTGAATGTAGTGTGTTCCAATGGTGATGCGTTTGTAATCCCCCAGATTGTGTCCAATGTGTGTATTATTGGCTTCCCCTTTCCATGCCATTGCTAGGATTCTCTGGCAGTTACTCACAATAAAGCAGCCACGCTCTTTAGTTGTGAATACATAACAGTAGCATTACTTCAAATAGATTCATGTAAGAAGCAGTGTATCTGGCTCGCTGAAAAAGGAATTATGTAGATTGTAGCATAAATAAGATTCTCCATGCATGGGAGTGCCCCTGCAGATCATTAGACGGGAAAGTTTCATGATAGGGCACCTCAGTCATAGTGATTTTCTGCCTTGGCACTGCCAGAAATAAGTACTTGAAATGAAATTATTCTTTATTTTCCATTTGCACAAGTACATTTCAATTCGTTAGTTTTTGCGTTTTCCATTTTGCTCTCCTTTTAGATAAGCTATACGGTATACTTGAGATCAGGCGCTAAGGACATGCCGCACTTTTTAACTGCTTGTCTGAGATCATTTCTGAAAGGAGCAACCTTTTACATCAATTCCTATAAATTTTCTTCGTACGAAAACATATGAAGACATCTGGCCAATGAGCACGCAGAATGTTCTGTCGCGCATGCGCAAAAAGGCAAACTTGACTCGCATGCGAAACAAAAGCGAAAGTTTCTCGTTTTCGCTCGTTTTTTTTGTGAAATTTGATGGATTTTGCTGTAAACCAATGAGCGTGTCCGTCGGAGGCGCGCTTACGCGGTTTGTCCAATTAAAATCCCCCCCGTTGTGTCTGGGTTGCGAGCAGTTTGTTGTTGCAGTAGCAGTTCCAACAGTCCTGCCCATGCTGGAGTGTCTTTTATCTTATTTGCACCGGTAACATGGCAAGCCCACCATTTGCAGAGGTACGTAATTTGTTGAAATATTCATGTTAGGAACGCATACTTTTAATTCCGGGGTATGAAATGTCATAAGGTGCTTATTGGCACTAAAACATGAAAAATTATATTGCCGCGTGTTATATTAATTCGACGCGTTTTCGATGTCTCAGTCTTTAGCATGAAAGTTTTTTTTTTTAACGATTAAACCATATGCAGCATGACCAGGTTAAACGTCATCGTAGGTTTTCTTTAGACCCATGCATAGCTTGTACTAGAAGGCACCTCCTTTCTGTTAATGTGTATGGAATTTGTATACATTGTTACTGTACGTCGTTTATACAAACCTCGGACAAACCCACGCCATCATAGTAGGGACATATGTCAGTTTTCCTTGTACTTAGTTTTTAGTGATTCAACGCTGCAAACAATCAATGGGTTAAACCATGACCCCGTAATGTGCAGATTTGCTGTCCTCAGTAGCTTAACTATCGATCAAAGGGAGATCGATGATTTTAGCGCATGTCAGCTTTACGCTTAAAAGATGTGTATTAGACACCACTCAGCCAACTCCGTTACAGAAACAAGAGTAGATTTGCAGAAAAATGCGCACGTAATCGTAAATGCCCTGCAGTGTTTCACAAAACATCTGAAGTGGCAGTATTTTAAATTTCTTTTTACGCGTATACAGCAAATCAACTAACTGCTGTATTAAAGCGTAACTGAATCCTTGACACTGAAGCCTGCATGCACCGTAATTCTCCACAACGAGTTGAACTATTTGACGACTTTCTTGGATTATGTTGTTCTCATTGCTTTGTCGTATTCTCCTTTCTTTCAGATATTCTCCAATCAACATCTTTTTATTGATGTGTCAATCTTTGAAGAGAAACAGAAAGTGTTTGAGTTTCTAAATAAAAAATCGAAAAAGATCAAAAGTAAATGCTATGAAACTGGCGGCTCCTTTAAAGAACTCGAGGAAACTATTAGCAACCTCTCTTTGCTTAAAAGATCAAAATCCCATAGCCTCCAAATGCAAGGTAACATTGACCATAAGAAGGTCCAAGAAAATACGGCACATACACACAGCTCGGATCTAACTCTGTCACAACAAAATAAGTTAATTGAAAACAAAGGTTCAGGATTTCAGGTCACCAGTCTGCATAAAATCCATGAAGATGTCTCGAGGAAGGATCCCTCTCATGGACTTGTAGGAGAACAGAGATCGCAAGAATCGTATGATGATTTGCCTGGTCCATCAGCAGCTAGGAAGAAGCAGATGGAGGAACAGGAAACCTGTCCCATTTGTCTGGATAACTTGAAGATGCCCAACATGGAAATCTTGTCTTCATGCCATCATTCATTTTGTAAAGACTGCTTGAAGATGGCGTTTGTTTCGAAACCTGTTTGCCCAGTTTGTGGGATAGTCTATGGCAAATTGAAGGGGAATCAACCAGACAATGGCTCTATGGAAGTCTCTATAACATCAACTCCACTACCAGGAAATGAAAAATATGGAACCATTGTAATTCGATATTACGTACCCAGTGGTACTCAGGGGGTGAGTATGTGCAAGTTCATTTCAGATAGTCTTTAAAAATCATTTTATGGGTAAATACTTAGTGGAGTTTTTCTTAAAGATTTTTTTGGGCCAAAAGCTAATATTTGAATCACTTTTATTTTGTTTTATCAATTCCTTAGTCGCCTCTAGATTTTATTTGTCCGTGATTTGGTATTCTGTGCCACCTACCTAGCAAATTTTGTTTACCTAAGACAAAGTCAAACAGGTTTTTCTGCTTTTTGTAAACCCAACATTCACTTATATCGTACACAATCTTGATTTGTGGTTAGGGACATAAACTTTACTATAGTGAGATATTAAGCTTCGACATTTCAGGTTAAGAGGGCAATTTCCTGACAGCGGTTTACATGCTCTGTGTGAGGGTGTACAGTATCTCTCTGTTCAGGAGGAACACCCCAATCCTGGCCACAGGTACGAAGGAGTGTCCCGGATTGCCTATCTCCCTGACTCACCTGAGGGCAAGAAGGTTCTCGGTCTTCTACAGCGGGCTTTTGAGCAGCGACTTATCTTCACTGTTGGTCAGTCGTCCACCACAGGCAGGAGGAACGTGGTCACGTGGAATGACATTCACCACAAAACATCTCGGGATGGTGGACCCACCAAGTAAGTGTAACATTCTCCCCGATATATTGCTTAACACAATGCAGCAGCTAAATGTAGTTTGATTATATTTCATTGAAGGACGAAATGGTCATCTGTTAAAGGAAACCCTAACGGCGGGGGGGGGGGGGGGGGGGGGGGGGGGGGGGGGGGGGGGGGGGGGGGGGGGGGGGGG
>JAODLD010000046.1:4751960-4804988 GCA_026781065.1 Mormyrops boulengeri
ACCCTGATGCAGATTACCTAAGCCGCGTGCAAGAAGAGCTGAAAGCCAAAGGGATTAATTAAAGTTGTATTTCAGATTGATGTTTTAATGCTGTGTACCAGTGCTGGAGCAGTGACAGTCATCAGTACAGGAACATATTTTACATTTTATTTTGCTTGATTTTTATTGAATCATCAACACTAATCTTAACAAACATGTCAAGGAAATCAGGGTTTTTTTTAGTCTAAATGTAGCTGCAGTAATTTGTCTTTTGTATTCCAATAATAATAGTTTTTAATTTTGTATACCTGGTATAGTTACATACTTACTTTCCATCAAAGTGGTGCAAAGATTTTTTTTCTTGATCTCCTGTCCAATGTTGTCAGATGTTGAGGAAGCAATGGGACCATTCTGTGGTTGAATGAATAAACACATACTGGAGGTTGATAGATAATCTTTCTTAATATTAAATAGGTCCTCTGTAAGGTGCCTTTTAACACACTCGGACACTAGAATAATTAACCCTACAAAATATCACGTTTCACGATAATGCTAATGTATCTGTGTCATTGTCGAAGACATGAAACATTGATAGTCATATTGTAGCCTGGAAAGGCCTCAGTGACGTGTTGCGTTTCATGTTATTTATTTTGGTCGTCCATCTACCATTGAAAAGAGCAGGATGTTATACCTAATGCTTGCAGAGTTAATAACTGAAAAACACTGTTAATTTGTGCATTTGTTTGGTCAGAGTATTCTTTGGTTTCAGAAGCAAGTAATTTGTTATAACGACATAAAGCCTTACATATTACTATGTGCAACTGGTAAAACATGGATATTTTTTTGTTTAATTTAATTTGAGTTTGAATTTTTGCATTTAGCAGTGTGTAAATAGAATTGTGAAAAAGTACCTGAAACTGATATCGATCGTTTGTTGCCAGTTTTAAACCGCTCATTTGAAAGTGGGAAAAATTTCTTTTTATCTATCTGCTTTCACATGCAGTGAAGCTGTTTTTCTATAATATAAATAAATATAATAGCAAATGAACTTTCCGAGTGGATGATACAATTCTTCACCTTCCATCTAGCTATTGTCATGTGTTTTTTTTTTTTTTCCTGAATAAATTTCGGAACTGTTTGGGAACCGGCTAATGTCAGACCGCTTGTCAAACAATTTCCCTTGCAAGCTAAAACATGTACTAGGTCTCAAAAAATATCTGACGGCGCTAACATTATGGTTATACAACTCCCATTGTTGATGTGTAATAATAACTTGGAAGAAGATGGGGACGGCGGTAAAACTGCAAACGCTTCACTGCGAGTATCTTAAATTACTTTGCTGAGAAATGAGGACTTGTACAGTTTACTGTCCTTTAAAGACGTGTTGATGTTTATGAGAGGATAGAATTTCAAAAGCAGCTGTACTGCTTCATTGGACAGATTTTCTGATACAGTGGTTGCAGTGGGTGTTATGGTGGCTCTGTGATTGGCTCTATTGCCTCACATCTCTAGGATTGCTACTCTATGTGTGGAGTCTGCATGTTTTTCTGCATGGTGTAGGGATCCTCCTGCAGCCTAAAGACATGTGCTTAGGCTAATTTGATGTCTGTAAATTATCCATAGTGTATGACTGTATGTGTGTTTATGTACAGTCTGTGCCCCGTGATGGACTGGCGTCGCGTTTAGGGACTCTGTGTACTCAGAGCCTCAAGACTGCTCATGATCTGGACCAGGGGTGGAAGATAGATGTATGATATCAATGGTAAATTTACAGAATCTAAGCATTTACTACTCTTGAGCACACTGGCAATGAGTTCAGTAATAAATTGATATTAAAGGGCTTGAGTAATACAATCTGATATTTAGTCCCAAGGTTACTGCCGGCCCAGTATGATTCTGTTCTGTCACTGCATTTTCAAGCCAAGTGATGGGTGCTGCTCCAGAATGTGGTAACCAAAACTCCAGGCTCCTCAGATGATCTGCAAAGTTCAATCACATCCATTGAGCCCCAACAAATATGCCTAGAGCTGGATTGTGCATTTCACTACATGTTGTACTTGTATAACTATGTATGTGACAAATAAAGGAATCTTGAATCTTCAAATGGAATTTCGCCTTTTGAAATGATTCAATGGATATGAAGGGAGATTTAGATGCTCAGCTGCACACTGTTTTTGAGTACTGTCCTTGCCACGATCTCCAGATTACAGTTGGTCCAACTGACCATTAGTGGAATTTGTGTCTGTACATGAAAGTGGAGTGAATTTAATCAAGCATTATTTGAAAAATCCAGTAGAGGGCTCACTAACAATAGGAATAAACGGCACTTTTTGCTGTGTTCATACTGCCTCTCCTGGTGAGGATTACAGGGCCAGCATTCCAAGCAGGTCAAACCTCCCTTTCCGTGGCTACAGACGCTATGTCTGTCTGGGGGATCCCTAAACGTTCCCAAGTCAGCTGGCAGATATAATCCCCACAGAGAGTCTTAGGTCCATCGCGGGATCTCCGCCCTGTAACCATCTTGTGGGCTCAGCATCCATAAGGTGAAAGGTGGGGGTCATGTGCCCCTGCTGTTTAGGCCACAGGCACGTATGGGGAGGGGCAGGCTGATCAGACGTTGCCAATGGACACCGCATTCCTCTGATTTAAGCAATACAACAAATGTAACTTTTTTTGTTTAACCTACAGCTTTTACAATAACCATAAAGTTTATGCTGCAATATTTATCACACTTAAAAGTAGTAAAACAAATACATGACATATGTTAGATGTCAAAGATAATCGTGATTTTACCATTTTATTTGCAAGTTCTGTTTTAAATTCTGCATGAAGCACGTTGCCTGTCGCGCTGAAGGTACATGATGGTGAGGAGGCATCTTTAGAATTCGTATCTCAGGAAATCCGACATGAATAAAAACAACCTGGAAGCTGAAAGTACAGTGGTACCTCGGTATACGTCCTGTTTGGTATAAGTCTAAGGCTCTGGAACGGATTAAGGACGTATACCGGGGTACTACTGTAGCTGTATGACGTCAATCAAAAACATCACAGATATCACCTGCTTAATATTCAATAATAAACTAATTTCTTGAATCTATTTTCTTAACTTAAAATATATTTAAGGTGATTTTATTTTGCAATATAATATTCTACACAGCAAGTGAAAAATATATTTTTTAATAGCGATTGGTATGTCATGTTTAAAAATGCCATAAAACATATGACTTAGAGCCACAGAGCTTAAGTTTAATCTGATATTATTAAATTAGTATGGGTCCAATTTACAGATTAAATCCACAAAATATTTTATGTCACCACATACTCATTATAAGCAATGTAAAACCAAAATCCACAATAATTAAATGGTTAAAAAGAATATAGTACACCTTACACATATTTTAGAATATTTAACAGAACTGGTTGAATATAATTTACATTCTTATCCGAAGAACATCTGTGATCTGGCCTCTTCACTAAGGTACTGCATGACTTTTTTTGCATGATAATAATGGTGCAATTGTTGTGCCTAAACAGTGTAATTTTATGGTGAAATTACATCATTCATTTCTTACAGGGTCTTCCAGAAAACATTTAAACCTCAAAAAAACATACATTTTATTATTATCATCATTTACAAATGCAGAAAAACAGCTTGTGTTTTGGAAAAAAAAACTCTGCAAAGAAAAAAAAAAACGCACAAATAAATGACAGAAATATAGCGCCTTGGATCAAAAGTGGTAAAAGCTTATTCTTTACTGGCAGACCTCAGTGGAACCTCACTGGTCAATGCCTGTTTCCATTAACCAGGATAACAGATACACTTCTCAAAAGTGTAAATCACATACATAACAAATGAGCAATACTGTCATCTATTTTACAGGTAAGTTTTTACATATTAACAAAAATCCGCAAGAAGCGGAATCAGTTTCCTTTCCCCCTTCTGGTGATTCTTAAATATGAATACAGGAGCATTTCAAGTACGGAAGGCCAGTCAAGGGAATCCAGTATGAAAATCTTGTCTCATGATCAACTTCTAACTGGGACCACCTGCCAAGGTCAGCCCCTTACAATAAACCAGCCACCCAGCATTAGGCCGCTACAGGAGTCCCCCATTGGCCACAGGGTCAGGAATGCAGGCCCCGTTTCCCAGAAAGAAAAAAGGACCCTTGTGGAAATTTCACAGGCAGCAGTGTGGTCAGGTTTCACGTGTTAGACACACTAACCAAGCAGTATGCCTCTTCTGCAGCAGTCAGACAGAGGTACCCTGTGTAGCCATTGAAAACGTCGTCCCTACCGTGTATGATGGGAATTGTCAGCTTCTAAAAATGTTTTTTTCTTTTTTCTTTATCTCTGCACGACAAATCTTCATTTTGTTTACTTTTGTCCGATTAAGGTGCTTAAAGCAGTTTGCTAATAGATGCGTATGAAATGATCTGTAGTTGAGTCCTTTTATTTTAACACTGGTGGGTCCCCGTCCGCTGCACTGCGCGCCTTCAGTCAGGCTCGGTGTCGGGAAGCCCGCCTCACACCGAGGTCCTCGGTCTCCTAATCAGCAGCTGGACGGTCCCATCGGACGCCGCTTTGATAACGTTCCACGCGTCATAGTGCATCAGACCCTGCAGGGGCTTCCCGTTGATGGCCAGAACCTCATCTCCGACGTCAATGGCCCTTGATTGCTCTGCAGAGCCACCTGAGGAAGATCCAGGAAAAAAACAAAAAAGACACTTAAATCAATGACATTTAAACTGACCATATGGAAATTTGCTGTATACGGCAATCACTCGCTATGCAAAGTTTCTCATTCTGTGAAACCTACTGGTGAAAATCATTGTGCGAAAGTCACTGGCTGTCAAAGGAAATGATTAAAGCTATTTATCTGGGCAGGAAATAAATGTTTATTCTGAACAATAATTACAATTCATCGTTACGACATATGCAAATTAAGAGTAACACAATAAAAACTAACATGAATTTTTTCTTTTCTCCAAAACGTTACTGGTATCTTTTGAATGGTTAGAAATCTCCTCACGGGCATCTCAGTCATTCCATGTGTTTGTTACATTTCACCACCAGTTCATTTAATTAATTGATTGAATTGATTTTTAAAAGTCAATGAGGTGCTGATTAGCCTTATGAGGTGGGGTAATGGTCAAATGAAAAGACACATGGAATTATTGGAGGGTCACTGCAATTGTCCCCACAATGTGATTAAAAACCTGCTATTTTGACGTTGTGGGGACATTTTTTCGGTCAGCATAAGGGGAAACTCGATTTTATAAAAATCTAACTGTAATCAAAAAACTAAAAATGCCAAAAGTCTTCTATTTCGTTTGATTCCCTATGGTTAAGGTTAGGGCTGGGTAGGGGTTAAGGTTGTCATGTTGTGATTAGAGTTTTCCCCACAGAAATGAATGGAGAGTCCCCACAAAGATGTAATTATAAACCTCTGTGTGTGTGCGTGTGTGTGCGTGTGTGTGTGTGTGCGCGTGCGTGCATGTGTGTGTGCGTGTGTGCATGCGTGTGTGCATGCGTGCGTGCATGTGTGTGTGTGCGTGCGTGCATGTGTGTGCGTGCGTGCATGTGTGTGTGCGTGTGTGCATGCGTGCGTGCATGTGTGTGTGCGCGTGCATGTGTGTGTGCGTGTGTGTGCGCGTGCATGTGCGTGTGTGTGTGTGTGTGCGTGTGTGTGTGTGTGTGTGCACAAGCCCTTCCCTCTGGTGGACCGGAACCCTGCCTCCTGCTCTGTATTTCCAGGGATTGACTGCAGTCTCACCACGACCCTGCACTGCATAAGTGACTCATGTCAGGGTGAGACAGCATGTAATCCTGCAGATCGGAGACGTTAAACCCATAGTCAACAGCCCAGGCAGTGTCATGGTTCCTCAGGATTACCCTTGAACAAGCGCTTGACAATAAGAGGCTTATCCCCTTGGGCAGAAGCTTTCCCCCCTTCCAAGGAGAAGCCCAAGCCCGCTGAGGTTTTCTGGAGCTCCACACTCAGTGCCCCATCTGGACCCACCTGCACAGCTGCAAAACAAGAGCAGAGGCTTCATGGCACTTAAAACACTACAGAAGCAGCAAGTGTTCACATGAAAACATGCTGAACTCAAGGGTGTTTTGTCTTGCTGTTTATAAAGCAATACAGCAGGATAGCGGTGCACAATCTTTATAAGACACGGAGGATATCTTGCGCTCCGTACAGGTAGGTAGAACTACTCTGACTGACTCTCAGTGAGTATGCATAACAAATCACATGTACATCGACCAATCAACATCAAGCTTCTAGCAAATGTGTACACATCATTTGAATAATCAATTCTGTGCCTAGCAAATAATGCAATATATTCTGCACGAATATTACAATGGGTACTCAACAAAGTCGAATGAATCCATGGAAGCACATGAGGTAATGCAGTGACTACACTTACAGTAAAGCTTCATCCACTGATCTACATGCTCACTCACCAGGTCCAGCTTCTAGTGCTACATCACTGGAAGATAACGTCTGTATTCCAGTTCTGCCAAACTGGGCCTGCCAGGGGGATAACGGCTCCACATCCTTCCCCTTCCGGATCACGATCAGCGCCTGCTGTGGCCGCCGAGCTTTGTAGAGACAGGACAGGGCCTCGCTGTGTAGGGTCCCTCTCAGGGCAGTGCCATTGATGGACACTACGTAGTCCCCGCGTTGAATGGTACCTTCTAAAGCAGCCGCCGCCTTGGAGAAGACTCGATGGACCTGTCCACATAGTCACATGGTGGTCACTTAATATATGCCAAAACTGAAAATGTTCTGATTGCAACAACACCTTTTCTTTTTTGCCTGCCTAAATGTGATTTTATGTATTTTGTCATTTTGCATGAAGAAAATCAGTCTTAGGCAGCTCAGCAAACAGATTAGCCTGATGCACAGATCTGAGGACGAATCCCAGCTGAATTTAGGATTTCCTTCATCAAGGTAGATGGGAGTGCAGGGGTAGTGATGCCTAAATGAAGCTTCATGAGCCATTTGCTGTATTGACCCAACTAGATGAGACTCTTGGTTTGGGGCATCATTTGAGTCCTTTTTTGAACAGAGAGCACCATCTAGTGGGATCAGGAAATACAGCATGTGGTTCATGAAGCTTAAATTGGCCATCACTATGCAGGGGGTAGGGAAACTGGCTCAAATACGCTAAAATATCTCTGGTTCTGAAAATGAAAAACAACATGAAGACAGGCACTGCATAGACTTTAGATCTAGAGTTGCATGCATAGAAGAACCAGAAAATACCTATATACAGCTCTGGGAAAAAATAAAAGACCACTCTATATTTTTTTAAGAATCTACATTGTAAAATCCTGGTTTATTCCTGGTTCTGCTGGCAGAAGGCTACACTGAGCATCAGGCTGCTTCCAGGGCCAAATGTCTAAAATGACTAAAAACTAGCCAAGTAGAGGGCAGAAGCAACTTTCTAATGCTAGAGATGACCATCAACTTATCCGCCAGTGCCTCATGAATCGGAGGATGACCTCAAGCGACCTTCAAAAAGCATGGGAAATATAAAGCGGTGTGAAGTGCACTGATAGGACAGCTAGGACTCCTAGAAGCCCTTAAAGACCCATACAGGAAGGCAGAAGCCCTTCATCAATGAGACGCAGGGAAGAGTCAGGCTGGAGTTTGCAAAAAAATGTATATTTTACACAGATGCGTTCCCATAAACTGAGAAAACAGTGAAACAAAAATTTTTGCTGTGGTCTCTTAATTTTTTTTTCCAGAGCTGTATATATTCCCCTATATGGAGAAACACCATGACGTAGAAACTGAAGTAGTGAATTAGTTCAGTCACGTTGGCCCTCATCATACAGGCGGCCGCTCTCTCAAACACTGTTTCAGGTCAGAATCATAAACAAAATCACATGCTCCTCTTTGCTCAGCATCTCGTTAAACCCTTTTAACGATTATTTAATTATGTTTTTACTGTTTGGATATACGTATTTTCCACAAACATTGGTGAATATAGGCAAATTATAGATATCTGCACCCATACCTTATGATTATATAACTACTAATTTTCTTGTACTGATTATAAAATGACTGATCTGCACCAGATGCATGTTGGGGAATCTCCCAATTGCTGAGAATCAGCTTGACAGCACTGCAGGTCACATTTTGACATAATATTCTTTCATTATTTTCCCACAATCCAAGTGGGGGAAAGGAAGAAATCACACATTTCATTAAAAAATGAAACACAGAAAGTTTCTGAAAATAAATTTTAATTAACCATATGTGTAACATAAGTTACGCAGACAGCTTTGGGCATGGTGATCCTGAAAACACACTTCTAGAATATTCTATTATCCACAAAGGTGGAAAAAGGTCAAAAATCACCACACCTGGATGCCAAAAGATACACAAGTCCCATTTCTCACCGTGATGAATTTCTGCTCTAAGTCCACCCCTCCAGCAATGCTGAAACCCAGACCAGAGCCTTCCTCTTTAGTCAAGACCACAAAGTAAATATCATCTTTGTCCTGGGTGGTTGGGAACAGAAGAGACATTGGAAAATAAATAATAAATCTGTCACCTTGTGCAGCACTGAACTGCTCAATAACAAATTAAACTGCAGCAACGAGGTTTATATTATGTAATTTTATATTTTGCTAGAGAGCTATACATATGATTTCAAGGGTACTAAATAAAAATTTGAAAGACCTTTCGAGAACTTCCTTTCATAAAACCATATTAGTCTCACAAAGTTTCCTCTAAAACTTGCCCAGTCTCAGTTTTTGCTATTGTTGTTGGCGTGGTCACCATGCTTGGTCCTATACTTGGTATGTACTAATAATCAGGAACCAGCCATTGTCCAAATCAGAAAAACAATACTGTGCTATAGTATTTGCATGTTAGAAGCAGGTAGTGTATTCCCTGCTTAGTTAACACATATTAATTACCGTCAGATATAGAAATGATTTTTTATTATTTATTTTTAGTTTGTTAGAGATGGGAAACAGAAGGTTTAAAATCCCTGGATGGGTGTGATGAAGGAAATATCTCAAGCTGCCTGGTATATGCACAACATGACAGATGAACATCTACTTCAAGTCCCTCAGACAGACCATTGATGGCTGATGCTGCTTAGGAATCTTCGGAGCCACGTGACATTGCAGAGACCTCCAGCAGTGACACTCCCACATTACCTCTGCCAGGCCCTCGGCCTCCTGGATCAGGACTGGCACGTCTGCTTTGGGCTCCCAGGAGCTCAGGAGGTGCTGTAGCTTGCTCTGGGCCAGTGCTGAGGTGCTCAGTGCTCTCAGACTGTTGGGACAGAAGCACAGCACACACACTCATTTCCAGGCCTGTACATGAACGTTTAAAGCTAACACACATCTCATACGATTGCTCCACTCTGGAACATTGTGAGAATGTGTGTGTCAGAATATACTTCTGAATGATACAATACAACTGATTGATACCATTTTTTTGTTGCTTTCATTTTTTTGTTTTATATATATGTTTATATCCTTTGTTAATTCTTATCCATTACTACTGGATTACATTTATAAAGTCCTTTAATCTAAGCCCCAGTATGGCCTAGCTAATTAATCCTTGAGGCCCAGTAGACCTCCAACATGCCACACATACTGTACCACTCATTTATACTATAGGTTGTTAATACTCCTAAATTATAATTAATTGCTTTGAGATTTTATTTAAATTATTATTTACCTAACTGATCTAATTAAGCAGTCTTTATTACCGCTTGGGTTGTTTCAGGTTTACCATGCTAGAATGTCACACACAGTTTTGCTCTTAAATAGTATAAAAAAAGACCTACAGTATGATTAAAATTCTTTGGGTGCTTAAAAATTATCATTGTCCCAACTAGTCATAGAAATAAACAGCTTGTTACTATTTCATAATTCATAGTAATTAATATTACAACTTGGGAGGCCTTAAGTGTAAGTAATTTATATTGTTACTGGCTAAAGGCGATGATCCATGTTCCTCTTTCCAGAAACATAAATCTGTCTTCCTGTCTCCAGAATTTTAGTTTTCATACATAACCACATCGCATTTTTCTGTATAACATTAAGCTATATGGCAACTTGTGGAGGTTAATACCTGGCTAAAATCCATGACAGACAGTAGCGTGGAAAGTTAAGACGTTAAATACATCACTGAGACATTTACACGATTAAGCTTGCACTTCCACTCGCCGCAACTTGCATGGCTTTCAAAAACTTGAGAAACTCAGGTGCTTCTAACCATTTTGTTCACTCTGCAACATTTATTTTTTGCTGGGGTGCCATTTTTCCTGAACTACAAGCTACTTTTTTTAGATTCTTGCACAATCAAAGCAAAATCAACCCAAAAAATACATTATACAAACCTGACTGACCAGCTGCCAGACGCCTGTTCATCACTGCAGTTTTCCTGAGAGGAGCACTCTTTGGCTAATGATCCTGGTTCTGATTTCTCATTTGGGCCAGTCCTTGGGAAATTGGAGGTTTTGGAAGAGGTAGAGATAGAGCCATTGAGACACTCTGACAGGCCGGTCTCACCCCTCGCGGGCTCAGTCTTGAAAGTGACCACGACTTCCTCACTCGAAAAATCGTCAGTGCAAAGCTTGTCCAGGTCTGGCATGCTCAGTGCCCTCACTTCCCTGAGTCTGGAGCGGGACAAGCCGGAAGGGCCCCGGGCCGCTCTCCGGCGAACTACGGGGGGTGTCTGTGCCACGGGAGCTGCCTCCAGCTGAGATGCAGTGACCACGGGCTTCTTCTCTGTAAGCGCATCGGTGGGTGAGCTGGAGATCCTCGAGCTAATGCTCCTCCTAAAGGCCTGACTGTCGACGGAGTACGAACTTCCGCATCCGGCATAACCAGACAGCCTCTGAGGTGGTTTCGGAGTATAAGCAAGGGCGTAGTACTGCGAGTCCATACCCCTGACGACAGACTTGTCAAAGCTGGCCAGGTTCTCGAAGGATTTAATTCTTTGCCGAACAGAGAAAGAATTGGAGTCTAGGGGTCCGCTACAATCTGTGGAGTAGCTTCGACGTGCCAGCTTGGGAAAGTATGGTTTAGTTTGGCCGGCATTACGATTGCCAGCTTTCTCTGTTAAATTATTAGGCTTAAAGACTTCATCTACCAGACTTTTGTTCAGGCAGACATGGTTATTTTGTAATAAAACCTCTGTATCAAGCTCTGTGTTATCCGGATCAGCACTGAACTGACTCATACCACCCAAAGCAGTGGGAGATTCTGCCTGGCTGTTCTGAGAAGTCTGTGTATGTTTACTTCCTGAGAAACTCCTTCTGCTCAGCCCTGAAGTACAGTTTGAGTCAGTTTTATCGACTGACTTCTCCTGAATTCCCTTCTGCCTCAGAACAGGTGTGGACACTGAAGAACTGGGAGGGGAAGAGAGTCGCACTTCAATAAAGCTCCTTCGAGTGGTGACTGATCTCGGCTTGTCATCAGGTGTTGAAATGGTTTCAGAAGAAGGGTCGTCCTGTAAGGAGTTCAGGTCTCCCTTTGTGTTGTGAGCCGCGGCTTTTTTCCCTTTGTCCCCAAATTGTCCCCTAGGGACATTTTCCACCTGCAGTCTTGTAGTTTCTTGTGTTTGCCCAGGCTTAGGCGCTATCTTGTTCTGCTGATGGTCACAGATTTTTGGTGACTTAGGGGCAGTCTTCTCCTGTGGACTGTTTATGACAGAAACCGTCTTAGACTGGAGGTCAGGAGACTGAAGGGGAGGTACTGATGATGCACTCAGCTCAGAAGATTCACCTTTTTTCTCTTTAACAAGGAATGCCTCTTTCACATTGTTTCCGGTTTTATTACTGACACTAATCAATTTGGAGACCAAGTTGCTTACTATTTCTGGTTTGTCTTTCTTGACGCCATTGGTGGAATGAAATGACATCATGGAGCTACTTCTCCCCAAATTACTTTGTACCTGTGATGTGGATGATTTGGAGTCAATTTTAATTTCAGGTTTCTCTGCCACCTTGTCTTTTGAAGTAGATTTAGTTGACACACTTTGGAGGAATGTGTCTTCGCTATTCAGATGACCATTTGACTCTGTACCTGCTAGAGTGGATGACAGTTCCAGCTGAGAACCTTTATCTGAAGATAATGGTTCATTTGGCTGAACTGTCACTGATGTTGTGTAGAACGTCACCACCTTCTGACACAACATCTTAGTGCTGTTTTCACAGCTTCCTATTCTTGGTGGTGCCATCACTTGACTGGATGACTGACTCATATTCTCTTTGCTTTTGAAAGTCTCTCGTGCTGATGAAAAAAAAATACCGATGGATGGAGAATTCTGAGAGTTCAGTGGTTTTTTGGGAGATATCCATGGGTTTAGTCCATTAAGCACATGCTCCTTGGAGTAGGAGATCACAGGAGGACATTGATGATGCAGAGGATTAGACTGATTCCTGGTCATTTCTTGGTCTGATCGACTGGAGGAAATGCAGTTTGAATCTTTTTTCTGTGAATGAAGTAGAGGCTCCCCTTGACAGACATCAGAAGAGTGCCCTATCCTCATACTTCGGTTGATTGAGCTCACATGCCCAGGTAGAGTGCATGAAGGTCCATCGTTGAGGTTGCCATCCATTGTCTGGCTCAATTGGTCAGAAGGGTTGGAGTCTACATGGCAGATCTTTACCTTCTCTTCTTCCTTGTCTGTCGCCTCGCCGCCAGCACACGGTCGAGGATTGGCATGTTCTGTGCCGTCTCCCTGATGAGAATTTTCAGCGGTAGAATCGCTTTCGGAATCGCTGTCCAGTGCACTGTACATGCTCTTTGAAGAATCACTATTCCTGTGCTCACTCTCAGAAGTTTCCTTATCACTGAGGGCGCCTAAGTTTCTAGAGTAGTTACACAGAAATTCTTTACGGACAGGCAAGAGTAGGCCCTTACTTCCTGGATCCAAAAGAGAGAAATCAAGAACATTAGGCCTGGTCAAAGGTTGAGTGGTACTACATTCACTGCTTATTAGTGTCTTACTATCCTCTGCTGAGGTAGTTGTTCCATTAATATGTGAATTTGTGTCTGCGCTTTCAAGGGTCTCCTCTGGCGAGCTCAACTGTTTGTCGATGTTGGTGGCAGGGATTTCATCCCTGTGATTTGTTTCGACAGTTTGTGTTGAATTAATCTCAATGGAATTGCTTCCTAGGTCTGGGGTGTCCTCTCTCCTTAATTCACCTTCAGGATTCTCCAGCTGTGTTATAGTGTTCTCCATTTTGGAACTACTGTCTGTGCCTGACTGCCTAGACAGTTGATCTACAGCTGGAAACAAAACAGAATTATGCACTGTTATTCTGTTGCTTACATTCCCTCTCTGAATTACACAATGGTAGCTGTTATTCAATCGTGCAAAGAGAGCAAAAAACCTCGCCCCACATTTTTGTCAGCCTGTGTAGTCCACTCAGTTTTGATCTATAATGGTCAAGTTTCTGCATTTGACTCATCATAATTCTGATGTTCTAGGTTCAATACTGTGCATTAAGGAAGGGGAAACATCAAATAACAAACAGAGCCATTTAAGCGTTTGATTTTGAATGTAACAATGCCAAAAAATGCCCCCTAAGAAAGTTTTGCTGTTACCAAAGCATAGCATCGTTTGCAGTTTGAGGTGACCCCTTAGCAACTCAGTTGCTAATTACTGGTTAAAACCAGTGAAACAGTGAACACAGTGGCTATTTCCAGGCATTACGTGTATTGAGAGATGGTTGTCAGTCTGTGATTGACAAGCATCACTATCAAATGACAGGTGGAGCCAGTCTTGTTAGCAGATCTGCAGCCAGACATGGTTTTATGAACCTAAACTTCATTACTAAACAAAACAAACAAACATACACACATAGGTATGAAATCAGCAGCATACATTATGCACAGCAGTTCACATACACACACAAACAAGCATGTTCTCCAGACTTGTTAGTCGCTGCGATTGCTGTGTGCACTTCTTATTCTAAGCCAAGGAGGTGATGGAATCCCAGCGCACCCCAGGGGAGAAGTCAGCTTGTTCTTAATTGGACAAAGATACTGCAGTGACAAGCCAACTATGGGCAGAAATATCCACCAACAGAAACACACTGAGCTCTCCAGCAAGAACTGGAAACTCAAGCCTGTAACAAAATCCACTGCATGTGAATTTATACGTCTCACATATCTACTATACGTATTACAATGGGTGACATCAGCTTCAGCCAAACACTCAGCGATCAAGAAGTGACTCACAGCGATCCAGCTGGGTGGTATCTCTACATGATGCCATAGCACATCTGCTAATGATAGCGAGGGGGGGGGGCACGCTATCATTCAGGTGCTAAACTACCAAGTTCACAGGAATGAACGTGTCGATAGTCACCATTTATACAATGCCAGCTGTGAGCAGTTCCCTTGCGGGGAAAGATATTGACAGGAAGGAAAGACCTGACGTAGTCCCACACCTTTGGGCGGCATGACGGAAGAAACACTGCTCTTTTAATTTCAGTTTAAACTAATCAAGATTCAACCACATTCTGCTACTGCTCTCTAATTCCTCATTGTTTTGCTACAACGAGATCAAGAAATCAGTAGAAGGAGTAAGATTGTGGGGAACATTTTACAAAAGTGACAAACTGATTAAAAGAAGACAAAATTATCGTACAATTATCTACACATCACATGTTCACATAGCTGATTTTTAGCTAGTGGATTTTTGCTTTTAGATTAGACGCTCACCTGAAATTGGCCTCTTAAGCTCTAAGGTTAGAGTCAGGGGAAGGCTTTGCATAAGCCTATAGAGATCCTGGACAGAGGAGGCGGAGACCTCGGTGTCTCCTATGGCCACGACCTCATCTCCAACAGCGATTTTACCCGCAGATTCCTGGGGAAAAGGCATTGTGGGAGATATTTCACTGGTCTGACAAAAGCACAGGCGACCGTGATCTTCTGCTCTAGCGTTTGAATCACACAGAAAGCTTTTTGATAAGCAATATGCTTGGCTAATTCTTATTTTCATTTTGCAAATCCTTCATCTTGTTAAAGGCTCAAAGCTACATTTCATCTGTAAAAGCTAATGAAGTGACAACCAGTGTAAAACGCTGTTTGCGCAAATCTCCTTCAATCAAAAATGCAGCCCTTAACTGATTTTTCTGTCTATTTTGATAAAGAAAGACAAAAAACTCAGATGCTGAATTTGAACAACTGTTAAAAGCTGTTCCCCTAAATGCTACCAAAGTGACAAAATTATGTAATGACCACACAAGAACAAATCTTTCCTTGATCCAAACAAATTATCTACTTGTGTAACTATCTTGTGTTCTGTTAAGCAGTTAAGCGACTCACCTTCTCTGCGACGCCCCCTGGCTGTACACCCTTGATGATCACTTTCAATGGGGAGGACGTGACTTCCAAGTCTAGTCCAAAGGAATCGGTTTCCATTCGCTGGAGGACCACCCTTTCCACGGTGCAGATTCCAGTCAGCTCTCTCACCTCCGCCTTGGTGCAGTATGGACCTGGCAGCGAGGGGGATAAGTCCTCACCCTCAGACTGGCTGGTGGGCGGGGGGCGGGGACACATGTCACTCAAGGCGTCCTTGGTGTCACTGTCCTCCATTTCAGGGGTGTGTCCAGATTCAATCTGGGGATCACTTGGTCCTGGCAGATTATGGCTCTTTTCTGCTTCTTTGGGGTCAGAGGCACATGTGGGCAGAAAGGGTGACTCTATACTCATGATGAGAGATTCGAACCCAGGACTGGCCCCCTGCTTCACCGAACTGTCCACATCCTCGGTGGCCTCTGCTGGGGAAGGGGCAACCCCGCTGTCGTCGCCCTCAAAGATGACCTTGTCCTCAGACTGTGGGCATAGAGCTTTCCTGTAAAAGCCACTATCTTTTTGAGGCAGCTGGTCACCACTCTCATCGCCCCCGTCATCCTCGAAACAGCCGATTTGGAGTTGCCGCCGCAGCGGGTTGCGGACCGGACCGGGGCTATAGGCCGAACCGGTGCTGCTGCCCACACTGGTCTGCCGGTTCACCTCCCCAAGAAGCGCTGAAAGGTGCCAATAGAACCGTGTCATTAAACTGTAAGACGGAGCCTGCCGAAGGTTTACAGTAAAAAGGCGGTTACACAAAGCTAAAAAAAACACCCTATACCAATGGGCTGATCAGCGGTGCTACAGCTGCTGGGGTTCGAAACCGTGATGTCTGCTGGGGGGAACTGGCTGGAGACGTCATGCGGAAAGTACTGAGGAAAAAAGTCGGACTCCGAGCTCAGGGACCCCTACGGAGAATGAAAAGGCAGAAAGGTTCAGGACAAGGACCAGGATTCCTGTGTAGACACACAATGTAGGAGTACGTCGCTGAATAGCAATGACAGCTGAAAATTTAATGCATAGGTAACATTTGATTTGGACGATGAGGGCAGACACAAAAATGAAAGGTCACCCCAGCCCCGTACCCGATGCGGGCTAAGGTAGATTCCAGGCCCCCCCCACCATGACCCTGACTAGAATAAGTGGTTAGAAGATGAACCGACTGTCAAGCTGTTTATGCAGAGATTTCCTGGCATCTGAGTATTTTGCTTCAGTATGGATGATGAGTTTATTATCACTTTATTCGGAAGAGCGGACATAACCGTGCATAAACACCGGCCAACCAGGAGTGTGGATCTGCTTCAGGAACCCAAAGTCAAACCGTCACATTTACCCTGTTGGCTGGCTCAAGGAACCTCTTCATGGTCCAGCTGAGAGGGGAGGACCCATCACTCTTTTTGGCAGTCACAGTGGGGGAAGAACCTTTGCAGGATAGACCTGATCAGATAATGATAATAGGGAAGATAATGTCTAAAAGGGGCAATACTCACAGCACAAGGCCACGCCTACCTAATGGCGGCCAGGATGAGAGAGGGGTGTCAAAATCATAATCACTTACCCAGCAAGATTTCTTATGTAACACACATAATCATTTTGATCAAAATTATCCTCTTAAAAGTTCTTAAAGCGTGCCTCGTCCAACATTTATAACATCCCTGTTTTAAGGTGAAGTAAATCTGCATTAGGACCCTATAAACAACAGCAGTTATAGCAACAGACATCCAACTGGCCACGTACCTAGCGAGTGGCCATCTTTGCTCAAGCTTTCTCTGTGCGTGGTGCGGGCGATCACATCATCCATCTCCTGCTCGGACACCTAGTGGAGAAAGGGACGAGGTAATGGACCCAGATTCCAACTGGCTTGCTTTTGAGATTTCCAATTTATAATTGTAAAATTTAGATGATAATTTCATTCAAGTATTCTGGAACATCATGTTGGATCAGATTGCACCATATCTAGAACTGGGAAAAACTAGTAACATACAGACAGAGGTGGAAAATTCAGGTTCAGAGTGTTCAGATCCAGACCAAGATTTTGTTGCAACCAACCAGCTGAGTATAAAGAGCCACGAAACTGGTTGGTTGAAACAAAGTTTTGGTCTGGATTTGAACTTTCTGAACCTGAACTTTCCGTATCTGCATACAGAAATTCGGCCATCAGTATTGTTTTCTCTTAACGTTTAAATTTGAACCAGTGTAGCAACATAGCCCAGATCTAAACAGTCATAAACCTATTACAGATCGTTAACAGTAACACTGAGTCTTAATGAGTCTGGTCGTTTTCAGCAATAAAACATTCTATCTGACTTATCTCGACCGACCAGCCCGATAGAGTAAGAAGGTGCAGAGTGGACCAATCAGGGCTCAGCTCTGAAAAAGGACCGTCCTCCCAGGAATGTAAACTTTGAAAGCACACAGGTGTCCTACCACGCAGGGCTTTACAGACTAGGCAGGCATCTCCACTCTGTGTTATGATTTAGATCAGAATCACGCCTCAATGGTTAAGCAAGCAGCTGTGTGGTTTCAACAGGGGCAGAATCCATCAATACGTCACATTTTACATCTAATAAACACAGGAAAGTAAAGCCTTGGTAGACATAAAATCGTTCATATAAATAAGGTAGAAGGAATGTTGTTCATAATTCATGCTATGGAATAATCAGTACATTAGCAGTTTTTTGAAACTGAATTGTATTTCATTTGGAAAGTCTGAAGTTGTGACCAGAATTGTGTTTTTTTGTGCTCTTATCATGGGTGTCTCAAGTTTGCCAGGCTCAGAAATCGCTACACACTCCCCATTCCCAACCCTGGTTCTATCATCCTAAATTTCCTGTTTCTACAAGAAAGGTGATACTCACTGATCACAGAAAAATCAGCCATTTGTTGAAATTTGGAAATCGTTACCTTGCATTCCAACATTAACTGCAACAATCATTTTCTAGATAAAATAGGCTTATTCAGTAATCAGCACATCTACAACTCACAGCACTAACAGGCATGAGAACTTCAGCTTGTCTGTGCTGGACTTTAAATGGATGAATACCTCACGTGACAGCTCAGTCTGAGTTCGAGGACATCAAAGAGACTAAGATTTGAAGCTGGAACAGCAGATAACACAGCAGTTAAGGACGTGTATTTGTCACCCAACAGCTGCAAGTTTGAACACTGTCGCAAAAATTGTTAGTTGCCAAGCAATTCACCTTTGGGTTGGGGTGTCGACTGATGATGAGGCTGACCGGACCAGGACCACACTCACTCAGGATAGCGTAGGCTTCACTCAGAACCGCGTGCCGTAGGCTCACTGAGTCCACCTCCAAAATCTGGTCCCCCCGGCTGTGAGGGAAGATGCAGAGAAACTATAATGAATCAGCCGTAACGCTGATGACATTCAACGTTAACGAAGGATTCAGCAGAACAAACTGCTTTTAGAACGACTTATACTGTAAACACAAGGTCACACACTTAGGAAAGCTGAGAAAAACATCCAGTGATATTCAGAGACGTGTTTCCTTTGTCTGCCACATCCTGACACTGTGAATACATGTCACAGCTTCTACTATCAGCATAGGTGTGGTGTCACTACGTTTCCCATTTTAATGAGCTCGGGGTGAGATCATGCAGTCGTGTCACATGCAATGCACTGTAAGGACACATGTCTAGTTACAGAGGTCTTCGGGGACAAAGCTTCGCAGGGGCTGTCCTACCCTTCCCCAAATTAGAGAGCCCACAAGGTATAAATGCACTATGAGAAGATCTGTTGCTATTTTCCTGTCACCCAAGACTCCAAATTGTACTCAAACTTCTGCTGTGGGACTCACCAAAGTTTCATCGATCTTAGTTTCCTTTGAAATACCTGGTTTGTTATCATGGTTGTTATTTCAGTGATCATATATTCATGGAAGAATCATTGTTTTAATAAAGATGGATTGTGCCACTTTACAGAACAATAAGGCTACCCATATAAAGAGTTTATGAATGGTTTATAATCTGGCTATTCATTAGGTTGTAACACTTTGTGAATCATTAATAGACAATTTTAAACAAGTTATAACACAGTTTTCTTTTTATGAATGAGTTACTACCATTTACAAGGCAAAGGGAGCCTTATTGTGAAGTGGTACCAGATGGATAATTTTCAAAAAGGTGATGGACGAAAGCAAACAAACGCGAAGGCGTGGCAGCGGCTGCACACCTGATCCTGCCGTCCATCTTGGCGACAGAGCCCGGGTACAGGGTGTGGATGTAGATGCCAGGCACGCCGCTCTCTGGCGTCAGGCAGCAGGCCCCGATCCCCAGCCCTACGCCTTGCTCTGAAACGACAGGTACCCCCCCAGACACCACAGCAGTGTTACACATGCACCCCCACCACCAAACAGCTACAGAACATCTGAAGCACGTCCTGATTTTGCCGACTTCAACGTGTCCCTGGGTCAGCGAGGAAGGGGCTCGCTTCTTTAACCAATCACAGACTTCCTTGTATGATATCACCACATTAATTAAAACCAGTGTTTTCTGTTAAGCGACAAGGTGCACAGATTTCTAAAGTGACTGTTTTATTGTGCATGCCTTTTGTTAAGGGTTATGTCATGGATACATAACATAGGAATCCACTGACCTGCAAAGGCTGTACAAAGCAATGTAAGGGTGTATCATTATTTCATAATGATAATACTACTACTACTATTACTATGACTACTACTACTACTACTAATAATAATAATATTAAGGTGGCTGGATGCCTGGAAAATGAGAAAAAAGGACCAATGTGGAGACGTCATACAAAGTAAATCGTAAGGCCCTCCCTCATTGACCCACGGTCACGTTAAACTTGGCAAAATCAGATTGGGTTACATCAGAACATCGGCCAGGTGTTGAAATGCCTTTGCCCTGTGCTCAAAGCCACCAGAAGCTAGAAATGAAGAACTTATGGCCAAGATACTGTACTTTAAAAATGGTCTTAAAAGTCAGAAGCTTTTCTTAAAGCATTATGGAAAAACATGGCCCAACGCCAATAAAAGTATAATTAATGCACAAACATATTTTTGGTAATAGCGAGACAGACAGAGCGCCCCCCAATGGCAGTGCAGTGGGCTTCTCTTAAGCACCTGTTCATACTTCCACCTGGTTCTAATCCTGCTCTTTCGTACCGGGTAGCTGAGCAGCCACATACCTTTGTTTAGCGTGACTTCCATTACGATTCGGTCCTTGGGACCAGGTCCTTTGCGGGGTGTGGTGTCAGCGTCCTCGGCCCCCAGTGATGGGGGCGCTTTTGGGCCGGAGGAGTGGGAGCGGCAGAGGGGGGTGGGGGTGCCGCAGGGGCCGAGGCCTGGGCTGCTGAGGCGCGTGCGAACAGTCAGGGTCACCACGCCCTTCTTCAGTTGCTGTAAGGCGAAAATGCCAGAATTAGCATAACAAAAAGCATTATGACTGAAATACCAGCCGACCTAAATGAAACACAAGTCTTGGGTTTAATTAACAGAAACCAGTGAGAACACCAGTGAACGCCTGCTCAACCCTTGGGAATGTCCAGTATTTATTTCACATTTCAACCTGGAGATGTAGGAGACCTACTTGGGTAAACTCAATGAGAAGGACCTTGCTGGATGGCGTTTCTTAATGAATAAATTATAATGCCTTTTTATATTGAGACAATCACACAGATAATTGGATTTTAAATCTTTTGTCCACCCCACTAGATACCTTGAAGGTCTGGATGGCCTGCTGGTGAGTGAGGCCCTGCAGCGATTCCCCGTTGACCTCCAGGATCTCGTCTCCTGGGACAGGAGGAACAGAGCAGATAGCAAAGCTTGATGAGACCCACAGAGTAGCGTGCTGCAGTGATCCAGAACATTTTCTCCTCCCGTGGTCTCTTTATGAGAGGACTACAGACCATAACTAACCCGTGTGTACCAATATCTCCCCATAACAAATCTCATCAGGCATCTACTCCCCTCCAAGCCTTCATACACAGCCTGGGGCAGATTGATATCTGAGCTCCAGATTTACTGGCCCATCAAAACTGTTTCTTATTCTCCTCATCATCCAGTTGACGAGTCTCTCTTCTAATATAACTTTTTTATCCCTCAGGACAAGATTTAAATCGTTAAATCGAGGCCGATTTGAGACTGGCTAACCGTCAAGTTCTTCATGCCAACGTAAATGAGAAACACAACCTACCTTCCTTCAGCCTTCCATCAGCGGCAGCTGCCCCATTGGAGAAGATAGTTTTGACGAAAATCCCCATTCGTCCCCGGACAGAGTCCTGCCCCCCTACAATGCTGAATCCCAGGCCCTTCGGCGATAGACAAATAAGTCAATTACATTCAGTCTGATTAATGTTACTCAGAAATTACTGTTACTGTTGCTTATAGCATTTCATGTGTACAGAGACACAAGAAAACTAGCATATCTCATTACATTTTAAGGAACATGAAAAGGTATATCAAAAAATAGCTTGCAGATTAAACAGTATGCAATATTCTAAGTGTTGACTGCTAAACAACACAACTCCCAACACAATCTTTAAACAATGCTGGACTTCTGAATGAATTTCCGCTGTCACGTCAAAAAACAAAATATAGTTTGCTTATGGCCCCATGCACATTAGGACAGCGTTTGCTCTTTGCGGCCGGAACTGACCTTGCCCTGTCCTTTCATCAGGACGATATTAGAGATAATGGACGGATGGGCCAGTCGCCATGGCGATTCCACTTGAATGGTGCTGAGGGACCGGGCTGACTTCTTTATTTTGTATTCCTAAGACGGCCGTGGAAACAAGAGGGACGACCCAGTGACGCGAGCACTCGGATGCTGGCGGTTCACGCGTTTCGCCTGATCCGTTCTCAGCAGTTTCCCTGAAACAGCTCTGCCTGAGTTATCGGGCTGCCCGTCCGCTCACGTGCACAGACAAATATAAAAACCGGAGCTGTTAAAAAGTTTCTTTTCAAGAAAGCAAACATGTGATTTCTACATCCGTGTTACCGTTAAAAACATCTGCAAGAAGACATTACAGCCAGCTGCAGCTATCTGAGTCTGCAAAACTCAAGTGAAGGAAACGTAGCATCTCAGAAAGAGCTTCCCTCTCCAGTGTATTATTAATATTACTATTTTATTATTATTTTACTTTGCACATACAATTCTGTGATTTTCCAACCAGCTTGTAGGGTTCATAGATACCTTTTAGAGATTATAACTTAGCTGTATGCTGATAAACCTCCTGATAAGCATCTAATTCCCAATTACCACAGGGATTATGGTAGGCTTATATATCACAGAGACAGGAAGTGGGGAAGAGCCCAGTAGGTGCAGTGCCGGTTTTGATAGGCTCCTGATTTGGCAGCTTTGAAATGTGATTGGTGGCTTATCATGGATAGGGCATGAGAATCTTCATGATTATATATGATTATACCTCGTTAAGTATACTGACCAGCTGAAGGCTCACAGCCGGCAGACTGACCTGGCGGAGGCCCGCGGCATCTGGCTGTTGGGGCAGCGAGTGCTTGCGTACTCCGCGGGCTTCTGGCATCTCGAAGACCGCGTCCCCGTTTTCCACCACCAGCTCGTCGTTCTCGCCGACCGACTCTAAACGGCAGCTTCCACCTGGAACAGATTATCTGCAGCTCAGTTTCAGGGAATTCTCACATGGCAGACGTTGCCCAGAACTGTAAGCATTGTATACATGGTGAACAGAATACAAAATAAACACAACACAGATAACCAGCAATGCCAACTAATCACAAATGCCCATACCCACATAAAAAAAATAAATATTTAGCTGACATTTTGCATTTAATAAACCGCTTTGTTTAGCTGACACTGTTACCCATAGCAACACAAAGAGCTTACCACTTTACTAACCCATAAAACTGGGTATGAAAAACTACAGAGGTAGAAACTACTGCCCCTGTCTCTTAAACACTATGCCAGCTGTGTCTTGACTATTTAGCTCATATTTTTTGCTTCCATGCTCAGAATGCTAGTTTTGGCGTATTTTAGACAAATTAACTTCACTAGAGAACTTGGATTCAGCCACAGACTCAAGTGGTTTGGCAGGAAGCAGAATCATGCTAGAAGAGTCCAGCACGTCAGTAAATGGCACAATGTTTGTTATATTGTTGCAAAGGTAGGCCTCATATTATAGCTGAATCCTTTACTGACAAAAAACATTATAAAGGACCAATTAGTAGATAACAACTCCACTCCGGGACCTTGGGATCGTCTTCGGAATTTCATGGGCGATGGGCTGTGATAGCCCCCTTTCTGCTCCTCCGTCCGTCCAAGCTCCAGGACTCTATCCGCCTCTGGGAACTGCAAAAGAGGAAAACGTCAGGATCGTCGTTCCGAGTAAATCTTCACCAGGACGGCTGTTGAGATGAGAGAGACAGTAAACACTCAAGCCAGATGCTGAGTCAGGGAGAAACATTGAGAGGAGGAAAATATGCAGCTACTTGCGGTAAGTAAGCGACAGAAATCACTGTAAGATCAAGGAAGTTTTGCACCATCTCCATGGGAACCACAGCACTTGATTTCACCATCCCCCCCACTCAGTAATACAACTTTTAATGCAAAGTGATACTATCTGGAAACAGCTAAGGCGATTTCGCAATTGTGGCAACGGTGTGTGGCAAATCGCTGTATGAATGAAAAAATTAATTAGTCACAAACACTCCAGGTACACTGTCAGTTTGCAAGTAAACACAGAGATCTTCTGGTTAAAGGAAGAATAAAAACCAAATTTGGAGGGAACACTGTCAACCTGATTACTGGTTATTTAACCTAGAGTGACCAGATAATCCATAATAGGGGGGCACTTTGAGCTAGGACAGGATATGCAAACTACCATTTCAATGAAAAGGACCTGGATTTCACTTAGGCACCGAGTTCTTGCTGTGTGCTGATTGGTCAGACTCCTATTATCATGGATGCGTCACTAATGTTAATGTGAAACAGCTGGATGAGTATTTCAATCAAGGAAACAAACCAATAAAAGTACAAGACGTACCAAACAATTTCAGTTTTGAAGTAGTTTGTAAAAGCTGAAGTAGCTCAAAGTGTCCTCCCTGACAGGGATTCTCTGGTCAGCCTATTATATCATCAGCATGTAGATTGCTTCATCTCTGTGTGTTGTTTACCTAAAAACAGAATGACTCATGGCCACAGCAGTCTTTACTATTCTCTTATGATCATTTGTCATCGGTCTTTAAGAGGTCTCATCAAGCCCAAAACAGACAATGTCCATCCAAGTTGACTCTAACCCTTCCTAGGAAAGCTCATTATACACTATCTGGCCAGATGTTTATCAGTCATTTCCAGCTCCCTGATTCATAAAAGGCAGAAGGTGTGCAGCACAAATAACTGCGACCCTCTGGAGCTCTTGTTGCCCCTAGGAGCTGCCTTCCTCCCACCTGCTGCATTATGGCGCCTTATCCTCAGTCAGACAGTGTATCTGCTGTTGTTTCTGCCTGCGGTGCTGCTCTTGCGGCTGTGACATCGTACTTCTGCCTTGTGCCTCACATGCTGCCTGCCTTGACGTTTGTTAAGCTTTGCTGATTAGGAGTGTCACTTAGGGGTGACAGGGCTGGAAAGTATATAAAAACAAGCCATTTTGAAGTTGATTGACTTTCCCCAACTGTCATAACTGCCAAAAATTCTTAATTAAATTCTGGAAATAGTCTAATTGTCCAATGACACCAGTTTTACAAACAACTCCTGCTACACTTTTGTTTAACAAGCAAAGGCACAATTTTCACAAGGCTGGCATTCTGGATCCTCCAAAATGTACCGCAGAATTCTTAAGAACCTCGACACACAGTCATAATTGTTTCCTGGCCATTGATAACCAAGAGTTCAGCTGTAACTAAGTGCTCTATTCATATCCAACACGCAAAACCTAAGTTTACACCAAAATCAAATCCAGAAAGACAAACATGGAAAATCGACGAACAAATCTGCACCTTCAGAACATATGTTTCATGTTTCTGTTGTGTTTTAGCTAACGAGTTTGAATAATTACACCCAAAGGGCACCGGTCTGTTTTAGCTCTGAGAAACGGAGGGGAACTAATCTGATTGTGGATTCGTCTGCCCTCCGATTGGCCGGCTCTCCGCTGCTTGACTGAGTTTAGGAATGACTCATGGGGCATAGCAAACTAAATATTCCAATCCAGCGCAGGGAGAGCTTTGGCCATTACTGCCGCATTTTCTCTCAAAGTCACAGATATGCCGGTAGCTCTTAAATCATCAAGGTGTCAAACAATGTGGACACAAACTGGAGCAGCAAAGGTTCGGGACACTTTTCCTGCCCTGCTCCATTCTTCCTGGCTTGGCAGGAGTGACAGCTAAAATGTACCTTATACATCTGATAATGCAGAATGGGCCACAGATTATATCATTTACATTATTAACTGTTCACAAAGTCAAACTGTCCGAGGAATATGCACATTAAGTGGACACTTTATTAGGTACACTGACTCGTCTGTGGTAGGTGATATGTGCTCAGGTCGGTGATGTTCTGCTGAGCTCGTATGTCAGCACGTAAGGCTTTCCTGTCAACTTTATGGCATCTGGCCATGCATCACTAACCTCTCTCATTAACCAGGCGTCTTTGTCATAGAAATGCCATTGACTGGATGCAGTTCATTCATCACACACCACACAGTCCTGTGAAAACTCTGTAAATCCCAATGGTGACACCCACCATCACACCGCCTTCAAGATCTCTCAGTCCACCAGGGGCCTGTTTCAGAAAGCAGGATCTCTTGCTTAGCCAGATAACTTGTCGGATTAGTCTGGGCTAAATGCAGGTGACTGAAGATAAAGTCCATTTAAACTGGGGTACCTTAAAATCTGACAAGCTATATAGCTAGCCAACAAATCTCACTTTGTGATACAGGCCCCAGGTGCTTTAGTCACATTAATCCTTAGCTGTAAGGTAATTAAACCCTGTCTGCGTGCTCTCACATGATTCGCTGCTTGGAGGAGCAGGCTGTTTACAGGCTGCTTTTCAGGCTGGGGGGCCGGAATTTCTACAGCAGAGAGCACGCTGCCTGACCAGCTCTGTCAACTCAATGACTTGGCTTCCAAGGAAGCATGACAGAAAAAAAGCTAATTAGATATTCATCTCCTTCACTGGATATAAACAAAGCAGTTCAACTCTGTAACTAGTTCTACATTCTACGCTAAACCTACCTTTCTTCTTAAACCCCTAAAGCTCATATCGGGTTGCTGCACATAGCTGAAAGTCTTTGATGTAAACAAATTTGAAGATACTTCAAATTGCTAGTGGGCAACGTCGTTGCATGTTGAACTAGTTTCATAATTACAGTACTGACATTTCTGCTAAATTACGGAGAGGCCTTGTGACCAAATTAACCTTCAAGAGATTTAATAACAATCTATAAACAGACAGGACTGTGCGCTACTTAGAATGTTCCAGAACATGTGTATCAAAGATGGGGATCTGTCAGGACAGCAGGAGGTCAGAGACTGCCTCCCCCCAAGCAGCTGAGGAATGCTGGGAAGGGGCAGGGAGATCGGAGATGGGGATATCAGATGGGGGCAGATGAGGCATACCGGCTTATGGGCCGACTGGCGGGGGCTGCCGGCTCGCACGTCCTCCACATCCGGGTCCAACCTCTGCTTGGTTCTCAAGGGGAAAAGATCTGTGTCCTGGGACGAGCACGTGCTCACCAAGTCCGGCAGACTGCTGCACGGGTACTTCAGGAAATCTACATTTGACTCCTCCTGATGGGGAAAGAGAAGCATCCAGGGAATGTGCGTGTTTACATGTCTATCCACCATTGAATTTACACTTTCATCTCCATATTCTGCAGCCCAGAATCAGATGAGAAATCCACCAGCATCGGATGAACTTAGAGAGAGAGAAAACCAAAGTCTACCCTCCAAATCCTGACTATATTTTTCATTCAATGCCTCAGAAGTTTAAACTGCTTCCTTCATTCATAACACGGATTTCCTCAGAGAGCAGGATTTTTATTTGGGGGCCAATAATTTATCTGGTCAACCGAGGGCCTGCAGTGAGGCATTTTATGTACTTAGGAAACCACCTTCACATCATGTTATAAGAATCAGCTTTATGCACTGTAGCGTCATTGTCCTTTTCATTAAATCATGTGACATTTCAACTTCACCCAGCATTAAAAAACAATTTAAGTTAAATACATTTGAGTCTTATGCAGTATGTAATGAAGACGTCGCAAGAATTTCAGGGTCCGCATGTCTGGAAAAACCACATTGAGTAACATCAGGCCTGGGCAGGGTAGCACTCTAAACACCGGGCTTAGGGATAGCAGGTCACAAAGCGCTGCTTCTCACGTTGGCTCACAGGTAACTTTGGGGTGTCCCTTGAGAAAATCTCCTTATCCCATCATACTAGTAGTTTACCTTTAGCTGGTTCACATCTACACAACAGAACAAATTAGGAAAATCAGGCTGAAACAATTTTCCAAAGACATCCCACTGAAATAAGAGAATTATTTCCCAGCTTAAATGATCCATTTAATTCCTTTTTAGCTGCTTTTGCAAATTATGCTTCATTATGTTTGGTAAAGTGTTGCTACTTTCTTTATCCCATACTGATAATGCCAACTACCTCAACTTGTACATTTCATTAAAATGTTGAGTATTTTCGAACAGCTGTCCTCCATTAAAGCAGGTGAACACGACCACACAGCAATGATTGTCCTCTAGGGATTGCCATATAGTAGCACGGCCCAGTAGCTAACGCTGAAGCTAATCTGTGAGCACCGCTGCAGGAGCCGCATTAAGCTGCAGCTGATCCGTGAGCACCGCTGCAGGAGCTGCATTAAGCTGCAGCTGATTTGTGAGCACCGCTGCAGGAGCTACATTAAGCTGCAGCTGATCTGTGAGCACCACTGCAGGAGCTGAATTAAGCTGCAGTTGATCCATTAGCACAGCTGCAGGAGCTGCATTTAGCTGCAGCGGATCCGTGTGCACCACTGCAGGAGCTGCATTAAGCTGCAGCTGATCTGTGAGCACCACTGCAGGAGCTGCATTAAGCTGCAGTTGATCCATTAGCACGGCTGCGAGAGCTGCATTTAGCTGCAGCGGATCCGTGTGCACCGCTGCAGGAGCTGCATTAAGCTGCAGCTGATCCATGGGGACCGCTGCAGGAGCTGCATTAAGCTGCAGCTGATCCGTGACCATTGCTGCAGGAACTGCATTAAGCTGCAGCTGCACTCACCCTGCTAGCTACCACCAGCTGGACCAGCCCGACCGCCGAGCGCAGGATGGCCACGGCTTCCTGGTGCGAGAGGCCCACCAGCGACTGCCCGTTGATCATCAGCAGCTCATCTCCGACCTTCAGCCGGCCGTCTCTGGAGACACAGGAACAGCCGAGTGGGCCGGGAGCCAGCAAACATCCGGGGAGCAGCATTACACAACAGATTCGTTAGCTTTGGACATGGCCATACAGAGACGCACAGATGACCAATGACTGCACTTGGAGCTATTTTTCAATATTTACAGACATAAAAAGAGCAAATCTGATGATTTACCATGATCTACCAAAACAACAAATGTGCCTTCATGTTCTGGTAAGTTAGTTCCCATTGAAAAGCAGAAGGTAAGGAGAAAACCCCTAGCAAAGACATCGTACCAATACCAGTAGACACTGCTGAATTCCTGAGCCCCCCTCATACAGAGAGAACCAGGACGGGCCATTTTGATGTTACCTCTTGGTGGCGCCCCCATCCTCCACATGGGCCACTACGATGCCGTGGGGGGAGCGCTTGGAGCCGCGGCCCCCAGTGATCTGGATGCCCAAGCCGTCTTGCCCCTTCACCATGTGCATCCTCCAAATGCGGCCACCTTCCCTGACCTGTGGGCGCGGAGGAAAGGTCAAAGGTCAGCAGCTACCTCATGGCCGGGCCTCTGCCTCCGACTTGCCAACCCACAACCACACGATAATGGGAGAAGGCGAGGGAGCCATGCTGTGTGGGATTAAAGTGACCTGCACCAGGCCCCCATGGAGGTGATGGCCCCCATTCCTTAGAGCGCCTGTCAAAGGGGATTTGCCAAACATTGTCTGCTGTACCGATACACTGGCCTTTAGCCACTAATCTTTCGCAGCCTTAGACATCGAGACAATCTTCAAATAGCAGCTCAATACCCAGGCTTTCCTCTGAGGGCTACACATCATTCCGGAACAAAGCACTTGAACTCTGGCACTCTCTTTCACAGGAATACAAGCTTAACAAACCCAAAATCATTTTATAAACAAAGAGATTAATACCTTTCATTTTTTTCTTAGATTGTAGTGTTACAAACTTAATTTATTCAGAGCTTTTGGTCAGTTAACAAGTACTGAAAATGTCAATGCTAATTGTTTCGTTTTATTTGCGATCATTGTTATTTAAAATAGCTTAGTAGCTACTTGTGCAGACATACTGAACAATTGTTAAAAATAATAATAATTAGGAATGACATAACTAATCCAGGATGGTCAACAATAAGAAAACCCAAGTTTCAAGTATTTCAATTAGGCCAACAGGAAGGGCACAGGACCAGCTAATGTACATAAGGGCTGTGTCTAGTCTCAGCTGTTATCATATAAACGGTGCTAATCCGCATCTCGATCCACTGAGTTGAGATAAGGGCTGCAGTGTGTGCACTGATTGGCTACTCAACTTCTGACTCATTTCAAACAAAGACGACGAGACAAGCTTGCGACCAGCAATCAAATAATTAACAAAAATTCCCCTGGCTGTACAAACGGAAAGACCACAAGAGAAAACTAACACATCAAATTTAAACCTGATAGAGTCCTGTCCTCTTCCATGCGATCTCTACATGATTCTGGTGCAGAAATACAAGCCTGGCAGTCAGTTTTTCGTTGGTTTTCTCTTATAGCCACTAAATTACTGCAGTATGGGGGCGAAAGAAATTGTTCTCATTGACAACAAAGACGATTCCTGACATGACAGCTTATTACATTAGAGACTGAAATTCATTTGCAATGTTTCATGACCTACAATGTGAGTGAAATGACCAGACATGAAAAGCAGGCAGTGGCACAGTGGGACACCACATACTGGAAAATTACCAGCAATGTTCTCATTTGCTAAGGAGGGACCAATCAGGAACCATCCTGAACATGTCTCCACACCGCTACCCACCACAATCCATCTACATCATAACAAAGATAACATGACCTTCTGAGGTGGACTGGGATCAGAGTGGCTAGCTGTCCCCCTCACAGGAGCTCAGGTCGGTCCCGCTGTGACTGTCTGCCTTTTTCATTTTGTCACATCACTGTGGCCAAAACTGCAACACAGCTTCTGACCCCACTCGGGCCAATTTGGAAGTAAACAGGACAACAAAGGCGGGCAGGAACCCGCGTTTTCACTGCTTATCAGCCCTCGCGATCGAGCTTGTGTGTCTGGAATTCCATGTGGCGGGTGTGTGGGACAGGGGGGTGGAGGCTATTTGACACAGCCTAGCCTGCTAAATAGCCAGTCCCGTGGCGATGCTCCTGCAGATCAACAAGTAGAACATTGCGCAAAGGTTATGGGTTCAAATCCCAGGGAGCACATGTCAATTGTAACCTTTCCCTCAAAAGTAAGTTGCTTTGGATAAAAGCATCAGACAATAATATACATAAGATTCAGGACAAACTTCCATTACAAGCAGTACTGAGCTGAAATAAACTTTGCTGTAGCGCAGAATGTAATTCTGATTACACCATGTATAAATTGTCATATGTTTAATTGTAAAGGAAAATTCTGTTTCTGATTCTAATGGCTCCATGTTTTTTCCAGAAAGAAAAAAGAAATACCAACAGAATTCCAGAAATTCTCCTAAAGATAATTATTCTTTAGAATATGTTCAATGTCAACCAAAGTGTCAGCTTCATTTCATTTCTCCATAAACACCAACCAGAGCACGGATTTACGTATGTCTGCCTCGTGGTTTCTGCCGTCTCCGCCTGCCTGAGCCGGCCCTGGCTTTGAGTGCTGATCTCCAGGCTGCTTTGTGCCACAGGACGGGAGTCAGCACAAGCTCAGACCCGACAAGTGCAAACCACTTTCTGCTTTCCCCCATGGCATACCAATGCTGGTCCCACATTCACAACCAGCAAATGTGCTTATACATGTCATTCTGAGTGACAAACTGCCTGCCTGCAACTCGTTAAGTATGCAATGCTGGTACGCAAATACAAGGGAGCCCCACGGCCACAGGTACGAGTATATGCCGTCTGCATCTTCTTCAGTTTTCAACTAAAGGAAGCGGTTGGACAGTATGGACTGGTATGCAGCAGTGTGCAATGGGACAGAATGGGTCAAAGACACAGGAGAAATCCGGACAGAAACCCACGCAGAGCGTGTGGACGTCATTAAGGACAGAAGGCCAGAATTAGACGTACCGGGCTGTTTGATGAACTAACACAAACTTGCTTACTTCACCATGCAGTTACCCAAACTCTGTATTGTGGTGTATTATTTAATGGTGGGTGTGGCTGTAAACATATTTCCACTGCAGTGCTACTTCACAATCCATGCACTTACAAAACACAACCCCTGAAAAGTGATTGGCAAATACTCTGTTTTTTATTAATTACTAATTAATAAAATTAATTAAATTAAATTAATTAATTAAATTAATTAATTACTATTAATTATTAATAACAACTAACACCCCTACGCTAGGTTTACCAACATCACAGTTCACTGAAATGTGCGTTGCAATAACTTGGAGAAACATGTCATACTGAATAACACTCAGCGGACAGATGTTCTGGCTGGTCTCAGGAAAAGTCTGATTTATTTTATCCTTCCTTCTCCTCCTCAGATACCACTGCCAACATAAACAGGAACACCTGAAGAAATAAAGAAGCTATTTTTCATTAAACCTAAATTCACATTTACATTTATTTATTTAGCAGACATACAAGCAAGGCAGGTTGCATATTACACCCACGATCATCACGCCAGTTTGATCACGCTCAGTAACCAAGTCACAGTAACTGCGGGATGTTAAGGGGAAATGTACGATATTAAATAATCGTTATTCGCACTGACAAGGCAGGGTGCTGCTGAATTATTCTAATGCTACTCACTTGCCTTTAACTTCAGGTATTTTATGTGAACATGCTGTACTCGACTGTTTATGTAATCATAAAAATCATTACATTCGCTTTTTGATTTGCTTTTAAGTTAGCAGTTCCTTTCCCAGACAGCGGAGCCAGATCCAAAGCTGTGCCTGCTCCCAGAAGACTGGCCCTCAGTCCCAGCATGCCGTTCTACAAGATCACCGCAACGGCGGCCTCAGAATTCCCACGAGGACCATTGTGCGTGCGGGTGAACGTTGCAAGGTGCGGGTCCACAAGCGGAGCCTTACGATGACTCATCACACGTCGAATTCCACCCCACCTCTCCGATGCCAACATTAACAACCTGTTTGGTTAGATCACCCCCCCCCCCCTCACCCCCAGGGAGTCTTTCTGACTCATGTAGCCACACTGGAGGTATGAATTACTCACTTTATTGTACACACAACCCACAAGCAGGACTGTGGGAATGAATTAGCACATTAGCATAGCAGACCAGTCATATGTGTGTGGCCTAAAGTGTTTCAAATGCAAGATATAGAACCCATGTTTAATTATTACAGTTATTCTTCGGAGTACAGATTACGTATCTCCCAAGTTAACTGTTGCGGTTCTCCTGAAGCAGCTAGGAACCTCTCTGCATGTGTGAGCGATGAGAGTGGTTTTCATGATTCCAACCGCTGTCATGGTCAAATCCAGAATAAATTCAAGGCACTCTGAATGCCAACTAAACAATGAAGACTGGAGAAAGATGAGGGCCTTTGATCAGACAGCTACAGACAGCCTATTGGGTTATTAATTCATTTCAGATTTAATTGTTTAGTGGATTGAGAAGCACGATCCATTGATGGACTTTAACTCGGTGCTGCCCCCCGAAGGAAGGAAGACCGCTTGAAGCTTACCTGACTCGAGAACTCGCCGCTCATGGTTTCGATCTTACAGCTCTCAGAGTACCGTAGCCGTGGGTAGGCCGGGGGCGTGGATACAAGGACGCCATTATGGGTGCGGTTATGAGAACCCGCGGGCAGGGCGGCCCTCCGTTCACTCTCTGGGGGGGCGTCCGCCAGGCCATCCAGCTGCATCGGCGAACCAGACTCTGCAGGCGAGCTGTAGCCATTCTCCTGCGCGGGACCTCGGGGGATTGGGCAGCGGGACACCACACCCAGCTTACGTGTGCGCTTGCCGTTCTGGGCGGGACTAGGCCTGGGTTCCGGCGGGCAGCTGTGCCGGGGCTCGCCAACAGCACCCACGCTGCCCCCCCTGCCATCGCCGCCGCAGGGGGGGAGCGGGGCCTTGCGTTTGATGCGACGCAGCATGATCAGGTAGACACATCCGCCGCTCCAGCACTGGTCAGCCAGGTAACTGCAAAAAGAGCGAGGATGAAGCATGTTTAATGAGAGAGAGACAGAAAGCCTTCTGTAAGGGGAGGAAATATTTATTGCATTTTGTTCCATTAAAAATAAAACAAAACATTTAGTTCTCCAATGCGAGCATCGCCATAGGTAACAAACAGAAGAAAGGGACATAAATGTCTGAAAACATTACATCTCTTTGTTCATTTAAGGCTTGAATGAGGGAAATAGTCTGAAGCAGTTTACAGCTAATGTGTTATGTTCATGTTCCCCTGGTGAATTTTCACATCCAAGTGACCTTACGGAACGGTAAGTGCAAGAAATTAGTGACGTCATGAAGGGCCAGAATGGAAGCCAGATGGACGTTACAGGCTGTCCCAGCGTGTATACTCCCCGAAAAGCATTTATAATCTCAGTACTCAGACGCACAGTCAGCTATGTCTTAGGGTGGAAAATGAGAATCGATGTTAATTAGCTTAAAAACCACCCGGTTAACTCATAATAAAGTCCATCTATCCATTTTCTGTAACTGTTTGTCCTGTTCAGGGTCACGGTCATAATAAATGAAAAAACCCATATAAAATATAGTGCCTTGTAGAAGGATTGAAACCCTCGATAAGACGATAGGATTGGCCTGAATAAAAAGTGATACACACGCATATTTGTCCCGTCAGTATTTTTGTTGCGAACTTATGGCGGGAAAAAGTCAAAATCAATTATTTGTCAGTAAGTCTTTGAAAAGAATTTCCAAAACTTAGAAATGTTGCTTGCATAAGCATTCAGCTCCTGCAATTACAATTAGGCAAAGTAGTTTAAAACAAATAATTTTGAAACGCGACTGTGACCTTCGATGGGAAAAGCAGTGAGATCAGAATGATAATTATGAAGCGGAGTAAAGGCGTAGTAACTGACAGCCCTGTTTAATCAGGACACAACAAAAATAATGAAGCACGACATGTCAACAAATGTCAGAATTCCAGATAACTTTGAATGTCAACACAGCTCACACTATTCATGAATACCTTTCAGTCATGCATTGTCGTCACCTAAAGCTCCTGACGGTTTTCCTAACACTTCCAGGAAGATGCACTAATGCCTTGTTTATGTGCTACATTTGTTTCCTGTACAGACTTTGCCAGCTTTTATAGTAATGGACCGTGTGACCACTAAGAGCTCAGGTGATGATTGCAGATTATCCTATTTTTTTGGTCTTTTTAAGAGATTACATGGTCAATTCCTGTCTGCTTTTGTGTACGGATCATTTACCTGAACGGTTAAAAGTTCAGCCCGATGGACAAGGTCATTAGGGTTAACTACTGTATTTGCAGCCCCAACGGGAAGTGGCATCGCGCAAGATGGACTTTAGCTTCTAAGGAGTGCTTCCTGGCAGGTGGATTTGTTTAGAATTACAAAACAGAATCATGAATATGCACTCCTGGTAAACCCTGGCAAAAATACACCATGTGACAAGTTCATTATCACAGTGAAAAAAAAATTAACATTTAAGGTCCTGCATTACATGTACTTACATGTACATATACTTGTACTTAATGCTTTTATCAAAAAGACGTGCAGTTGAGGAAGCAAGGTCAAACAATCCATGGAGGAATTAAAGGTCAAGGACTCAATGGTGAAACGACTCTGCTGATCCCGGGATTTGAACCAGCAACCTTCCATGCATAGAAATAGTGTCCTACCCCAGTGAGCCACAAGCCACTCCCAGCACCGCAGGGCATCATTTTGTCACCATTTATGACGTTAATGACAGCATAGCCAACAACAAGCTGCCTTCAGAGAAAAAGTAAGGAGACTAACATACATTTCTGACCGAAACCCAAACAGGGCAGATGACGGGGCTATGCACCACAAGGTCCTGCCGAATGCCCATCCCCTTCCAGGGGCTCCACGGAAAATGGACACAACCCTCTCTCTCTTATTACAGGGTCACAGCAGGCCGGGGGTGACGCAGCACTCTGGCGTGACACTCTTCTTATGATTTTTGGGTGTTCTCCACACGCGGTGAGGCTTTCAGGATTACGTCCAATCCCCTGCAACCCCTCTGCTCCCCCCTCCCAAACTTGTCAGACTGACGGCACTCAGGCAAACGCCAAATAAGGCTTTTGCTTACACCCCCAACTGTAACGCCAGACAAAGCAGGACCCGACAAAAAAATAAATAAAAAATCACCAAAACAAGCAGGAAACCTCAGTGAAAACAATCTGGCTGCAGACAGGATAGAAAAACATAGTGAAAAGTGGGAAACAAGAAAGACTACAAAGGAGGCAGGAGATACGGGAGCAACAACAACAGCACATAAGCCAGTTAATTACACTCCTTTGTTTAGTGTTCACCGACAATTAGGTCCTTAAATGTGTCTAAACACGTTCCGGAGAATCTGACTCCGCGAATATGGAGACACCTCGATACCTTCCAACGCCGTCACGTCAAACTTCCCGAAGCAAATTTAACTCTAAAAATCTGTAAAATTCTGTTCAGATCACTCCTGAAAAAAACAGGATGACTAGCATGACTTACAGTGAAAGACAGGTGAGATTCATACAAGAGAGGCAGAAAAACGATGATTACAGCTCATTTACCAGCATCAAGCCCAATTCAAAGATCATATTTGCATGACTGAATAAAATTATTTTTCCGGGGGATTGCAATGAAATGATGGCAGGACAGGAATGAGCAAACTTCCCAGTGAAATGTGTTGTTTTATCATTATGTAAGTCATGACTTGGATCCAACCTGTGCCGCTGAGATCCTGGGCTCTGGACCAAGCAGCTGCTTGGCTCACTCACTTGTTGACTTCCACAGTGACTCTCCACCGTGAGATTACCCTGCACTCACACCCGGCATGCATGCTGCTAGGCCAGGTACATCCCTAGTATGGTGTATGATGCCTTGTCAGCTACCCACAATGCACTTATGCACAAGAGATACTGGTTTATTTTTATGTAAATGCATATTCGTTTGAATCTGCATACTGTATTTGACATATGCAGTCTACAGCTAGGCAACCACTTCCAAAAGGATGGAAATATTTAATTTTAATATGCTAATGAAGTCTTAGCCTCCTGTTTCATTGCTCAGAAATACACTTGGTTATGAGCCCACATATGAGGTTATTTATACAGAAACACATATGCACATATGGGTAAAATATAACAGTAGTATTATATGTATATAAACAACAGATCTGATGTCTTCTTGAAAATTCATTTGAGGATTCAAAATTTTCATCAAATATATTACATTTGGTGGGTGACAGGACTTTGCCAGCTGAAAATTAGGCCGTAAGTGATAAGTGGACCCACACTGTGTTGCAAATTTCATTTTCATTATGACTATGCCTCAGTTGCCACTGGCCACTCGTTGATAAACATCCAAGTCCATCTCTGGTAGTTCTTTGCTTCCGCCAAGTATAGGTCAGTGCTACAGCCACCCGGAGCGTCTCAGCTTCTATAAAACGAGTGAAATGTACGACGAATTCCACACATATCAGGCGAAACTCGGCAGCATAGGCAGTTTACGAAAACAAAAATGATTTATTATGCAAGAACAGAATAGAAACTTAATATTTTTGTCTGGCTTTCCCGTCTTACAGTTCCTGCTTTGGATGGACATCAAATGAAGAAATTCATTCATAAGGTTTTTAATTATTACTTGGAAATAACCTAGAAAACATTTATATGTACATAAATGCAATAAATGCTACCCAAATACTATAATTTAACATTTGAGATTGTTTGTACTCAATATATAATGAAAAGAGTAACTAAAAGGAACATAACTTTCAATTCATGGAACATAAAAAATTAAGCTAGGAGTTTGCAGTCTGAAAGACCAGGGCTGCAATGGTCGCGAGGCGCATGGATAGCGGCCATTAGGAAGAGCGCGCAACCTGCATTTCCGACTAGGGCTGTCACAATCCATTAAATCAGTAATCGAGTAATCTACTGATTCATCTGACAATTAGGTGCACAGTGAGTGACATTAAAATCAACATGGCATTTCATGCACGTGCAACGGTCACATCAAGGACCGCGATGATCCGCTGGGATCACTTTAAACCATCAACAAGCTACGCTAAAACTTTTTTACTCAGTCACAGAAACGAAACTCTGCAAGCTTTGCAATTTTAATGATGGTTCCTTTTCAAAGTTATCTAATGCAAAAATTAAAAATCAGTATAAAGTTTAGTGCTGCTGCTCTGGCATGAGCTCTGCATGTGCGTTATGTATTATGTAAGATGATGCGGCTAAGTGACGGGGCTAACCTTTGTTTTAGCAGGAACTATTTTGACATACAGGAATCAAGGAAAATAAATTAGGCATAATAATTTAAGTCAATCTGATTACAAAGACAGGCTCGGCTACTCTGCGAGGCTAAATGACACATCTTTATGGCTAATCTCGCATTGTTGGGTGAGTCTGTCATACCTGAATATCTTCTTTTAAGATATACAGACACTCCTCTACTCACGAACGGCCGTTCGTAACTTGAAATGTTCGTAAGTCGTTATTCAACATCATTTTAAGGGCATACGCAATTATAAAGAACTAGGATGCTGGGAGTATGCACGCTACGCTGCTGCGCGGTGGGAGTAGTGGCCAGAAGTTGTACTAGGCGGAACTGGAGCGCAGAAAAAAATAATTGATGTTGCGGACAGGAAACGGGAGCCCAGTGAACACAATCTGGACTTACAGTCCTCTTCGTTCATATGTCTGAAAGTACGTAAATGGAACGTTCGTAAGTAGAGGAGCGTCTGTATTTATACTGCAGTCATTCTGTGGTGATATTTAAGTTCTGCTTTGCAATACTGACAGACGACTGCATTTTCATTCACGTTTAATGTTTAGTGCTTCCACATAAATGATACTTTCGCTCTTTATTTGGACCCACATTCGCTATGCGCAGAGAAATATCACGAGGTGGAAAGCCAGACAAGAGCATTATGGGAAAAAAGCACATAGGCTCCACAGACACTCTAAACTGAAGTACTGAGCAAAGAGGAGGACTGTGGAAGGACTCAAATACACCTGACAGATTTTTGTGTTCATAAATTTGAAAGGCACAAAAAAATGACAAAATCAACTTTTTATCCCTTTTCTGGAATTAAGGATTCTTAAGGAAAAAGGGTAATATATACACACGCTAAAGCAAAACCATGGCGTCCCTGTCCAGGGAAGCACCGTAAAGGTGCACATTTGGACGGGGTGCCAGTGCATTAAAGACATCAATGCACATACGTCACATGTCTTGGCGGGAGAAAACGGACACAAAAACTCGCTTGAAGCGAGAACAGAAACTGCAACTGGCAATCTGGATGTGCCAGGCATCAGTGCTGCTCACTCAACATGCCAAAATTCACCTCCATTAAATTCAACAGAGTCATATGCAGCCATAGTGGCCCAGTCACCTGTGACTGCAAACATACACTCATCCCATACACACAAATGTAGCCCGTGAATGATAATACAGACGCTCCTCTACTTACGAACGAGATACGTTCCGAATGGCCATTTGTAACTTGAAGCGTTCGTAAGTCATTATTCAACATCATTTTAAGGGTGTACGCAAGTACAAAGAACCAGGATGCTGGGAGTACGCGCGCTATGCTGCTGCGCGGCGGGAGTAGCGGCCAGAAGTCATACTAGGTGGAATTGGAGTGCAGAAAAAGAAATTTATGTTGTGGACACAATTTGGACTTACAGTCCTCTTCATTCGTATGTCTGAAAGTTCGTAAGTTGAACGTTCGTAAGTAGAGGAGCGTCTGTACTTACAACGACAGATCATAGAGATTGTCCAACCCTACCATGACTCCTTGTGGCTAAGTGGATGTCTGTAAGTAAATTAATTAATCACCAGATAGGTATAAAAACAGTTTCAGCCTCATTTCTGGAGATCTGTTTAAATGTACAGAGGGCAGACTCAGATTACAGAGCTTCCAAGAATAGCCAATTCCATGGGCCCAGTGACTGGGGTGAGTATTAGCTATGGGAAAAGCCACAGCGAAATCAGGTAAGGGCAGCTTAGTGGGGGGTGGGGGCAGCTTATTAAAAACGATACTCGTGGCCCAGTTGGGGGATTTCTTAGTAATATGCCTCCAGGCACAGTGAGCTGCCTTTCCGGCTCGTCAAATAGGGAACCGTGCACGGTGCTACCATGACGACCTGCTACCTGCCAGGAAATTCCAGACTAGGCTGAGATTCTGAGAACGTACCTGGGAAAGGAGTGGAAGTCGGGCTATTATTCCTTGGGGCTTCTTTTCTTGGCAAGTTGGCTAAAGTTACAAAAACAAACTAGTAGCAGAGGAAAAGTCGCCATTTATGAAAGTAATCTTAAGCAATAACATATGTAGCAGTCACTTTGTCCAAAGTAACACAGAAGTGAAGAAAACAGCACATTACGTGTGTAAGTGATATACAATCAAGAAAGCGGGACCAGAGAGTTTCTGGTGCAACTGGGATTAAGGCCCTTGCTCAGGGACCAAATGGCTAATGCCACTCTGCCAACCCCAGGATTTGAACCGGCAACCTTCTGATCACAGGCACCACATCCTAAAACACTGAGAAATGCCCCACCCCACCTGAAAAATTAAGAGAGGAATAGCTGTCTACATGGACTCATTGCTAACGTTTTAGGCTGGAAACTCCAGTTTGTCGGAGCAGAGTCCCAAAGCTGAACGGCTCTGCTGGGATGAACCAATAGGGTGGCACTCTCCTCCAAGCGTGTTACACCGCTTGATGGAGGCTGCAGGCCTCAGGATATAAAAAAGATGGTGTCTGGCATCTCATGCATCTGAGGCGTGCACTGAAGAGAAACACTGGCCATCCCAGATAGGGATGAAAATGCGGATAATATATTAATAACACAACAAAAGGAAATTTATCTGGATAAAAGCATCAAATAAGCATCTAAGATTAAATGGGAAAAGGGATACAAAACATTCAAGATAAACTGGCCCTCTGCTACTCAAAATGAGTTTTTTTGTGAATTGCAAAAATGTCTTATCCTCATATTTAGGAAGAGATTCGAAAGAAGCACGTCGGAGAGTAATAAAATATTAAAAGTCCAGCCAATACTGAAATATTAAAGCGTGTCTTGCAGCTAATGAACACAGCAAACAAGGTAGGGAGATCAGGCCAGAATATCATAAAAACTGGACCCAAAGGTTTTACCAAGATTCGTATATAACATATTATGAGCATCGAATTAGGAAAGCATACATAAACAAACCCTAGGAAATGTCACATGACGGCAAGCCAGGTTTTCATTTTCAGAAACCGTGATCCGACTTAATGTTAGGCATAAAATAGGAAAGTTTTTGAATTATGACATCATTCGAACAACGTCTCTCTCATTGTGAAGTGTAGTAAAAAAACTTTAAAAAACACATTTACAACACGACACAACGACAAAACCCACATCAGACTAAAACGATTAGAAAACAATGTCATTAGGTATTTGCAGCACTAAGCAAGCTAGCCATGGTGACCATTCAAGGGGCGAATTATCAGACACGAACCACAGCTGAATATGCTCAGGGATACAATAGCTGTCTGTCGCTTCCACTTTTGCTCAGTGGAGTTTTACCTACACAAAAATGTCCTGAGGGCAGGACGAAAAATGACTGGTTTGGAGATTGGAGAGATAACCAATCAAATCGTAGAGGAGGTGGGTTTAAGCAACTACAGGAGGTGGCAACAAGACTTCTGACTGGCTGGTCCTGCCTCCTCTATTTGCTTGGACCCACCTCCTCTACAATCTAATTGGTTCAGAGAGATAACCAATCCTTTTTTTGTTTTGCCCTCAGCCTCCCATGAACTTTTACCCTGTAAACAGCAGTAACACCTTAAAGATGTCTTTCCTTCTTCCAGTAAAGCCGCCCAGCCATAAAAAGATGCACGGAGCCTAAACAGAGAAACTACTGTAAATGCAGACAAATCATACTAGAGAAGAGAGGGCTAAAAGAAAATCAGAAATAAAAACCTGCAAGGCTCCAATTAAAGGATCATCAGGCTCCCGGCAAGTCCTCTGCGTTTCCATCGACCGCCCCCGCGGGGGCATTAGCATAATTACACTCCAGAGGTAGTTACCAGAACACGTGAAGGTCTGCTAACACAAGTTTCTTGTAAGGATTAACCCAAGCCCATGTAAACAAAGCAAATGGGCCGATTCTGACAGAGTAAGGGGCATTTCTCACTCTTGGTTTTGCCAGTATTGACACCCAGACAAAAATTTGTATTCTAATATCTATACATTGTATGAAAATGTATACATAAAACCATATTATATAAAAAATAAAAACGTTTCTCTATGAAATGTATTTTTTTTCCCCTCAAGCCCTATCAGAAATGCCGCCTCCAAATAATTCAAAAACATTAAATCAGAGTTGTACTTCCCAAGCAGTGTGTAAAACAGATTAGCCTGAAAGAGTGCAGCAGGATGCTCAAAGTGCTCGCTATCGGAAGGCGACAGCCCTGGAAGAGACATGTGATGATCAGCTTAATCAAATGACTGACAACACAGCCCTAGACTGCTCCTACAGCTGTCAACATCATTAACGAAATACACAGTTCAACTGCCCATCCTTCCATCCATCTATCCATCCATGCATCCACCTAGCCATCTTCAAACCGCTTCTCCTGGGCAGGGTCGCAGGGACTCAGCACAAGTATAAAATATAAACTTCCTTTATCATCAAGCTCCTCAGGATTTGATGTAGCCATTACATCACTCCGTCTTGCAACCAGGGTGTGGGCCACAAACGATAACATCTGGATCAGCTGAAAAGAGGGGTGGACCCTGAAGTTCCTTCTCTCTTTGGCATTTATCTGTCATTCCCTCGTCGATTTATTTATTTGCATTTATTTAGCAGGTGTGTTTATCCCAAGTGACATACGATTGAGAAAGCTGGCTAAGCCGGAACCTGGATCAGTTGGGGTTAAGAACCTCGCTCAGGGGCCCAACTGTGAAATCACTCTGCCGACTGAGGGATTGGAATTGGCAATCTTCCAATCAGAGGCACAAAATCCTAACCCACAGAGCCACGGACCCCCCTTAAGTGAAGCAGTTTGAGACAGTCATTTATGCCACACTGTGAACAGGCTGGACACAATTACGATGAACTTAAAGCTGGTTTTGGTTCCTCACCCTTACTCAGGATTCAAAATTCTTTACTGTCATGTACCCAGGTTGATGTTATTTGGATTTGGTCCAGTGCAGCACAAAGACAGGAGACTGCTTTCACGGAAACGAGACGTTTCTAATGATTAACTCCATTAATTCATCACATGTCAGCCATCAAATAAAGTAGCTGCTTGGTGTTCAGCACCCAAATCATGTTGAAAAGTTTAAGAAGAATGATCTATCTCAATGGCCAAGAAGCTCTTATATTCTGGCATCATGTGTGCATTAAAGACCTTCCACTGAGCTGCATAGTGATGAAATCAAACTGACTGACTAGTGCAGCCAAAGATATAACAACACCATAAACATCATACCGAGTCTTCGCAAAGTCCCCTTTCCATGATTACAAAGCTAATTATGTTCCTCTAGAACACAATGCCAACTAGGACGGAGACTATTATCTTCCAAAGAGGATAACAGCATGAATTCAGCAATACGATAACATTATACACTATGGGTGCAGCCACTTGCACACCAGATAAGGATCCAGGTGAGAACAAGATGTTGTAGCATCAAGTCGCAGAAAGGAGAAGGTGATGCTGTTCCTCGAGCAAGCTAAACTTCACTTAGCCATACTAAGCTGTACAAATGAGCACGTCTGTAAATCATGATAATAATATTTAGATAACACGCCCATGAGCAGAAGGCGCGGAGTTCTGTAGTCCCACCGCCACATTCCACCGAAGAAGGTCTACATTAGCCTGTTCTCAATTAGTCTCCATTAAGCTGCAGGTGGGCCAAGGGTTCACGGCAGTTGCCTAGACTTGCCACAATGAAGAATTTGTTTCCACAAAGCGGGTTCTGATAAGGTCCAAACGTGAAGCAGGAGGAGGGAGCCCAGGGCTGGCGGGAGGACAGCGAATTCAGCTGCTGTTAGGACCTAACAGCAGGAGTAGCGTGGCGTCAAAGCCAGGAGCGATTAAGCCTGGCAACGCTTACAGCACAACCCCCTAAACAAAGAACAAACAAGCATTACAGGCTGGCTTTACCTCACTAAAAGGATATTTCATTCTTATAAAGTGGCCTACTCCATAGATTCACGAGTTACGCATCAGCTCTGTCAAAGGAGAACACACATGTAGCATACTGCGCCCCAATCATGGGATTACATTTTTACATTTAGTTAGCTGATGCTTTCATCAAAAACAACCAGGGAAACCAGGGTCAGACAGAAGCAACTGGGGGAGGGGGGATTAAGGGTCTTGCTCAAGAGCTCAGTGATGAATCCACATGGCCAAAACCAGTTTGGAACCAGCACCCTTCTGATTACAAGCACAGCCGTCTAACCCACTGAACCACATACCACTTTACAGGTTATCACTTTCCACGTATTACATGAGATCTGAACTAACGTCCCCTCTCTGCATTACCATACTCTAAACTGACGCTCACATAGAAACCCAAATTAAAGAACAAGAGGCAATGAAAGGCAAGACAGAGCAAATGCCGCTTCACTTTTGGCACTTTGTGCTTCACCATATATCACTATAACGTTAATAGGCTTCTTTACGCTTCAAGCACGTAAGGGGAACTGTCGGGAATGGAACCGGCTGTGTCTAGCTATGGGTAGGCGCCATCGCCAGGGTGGAAAACAAAAACAAGAAAAACGAACAGCTCTAGGATTGCAGAGCAGACCAGATTGTTCCATAGAAATATTGAGTAATGTTGCCAAGGAGCACCATTCCGATCCATCAGGAATGAGGACAAGGCCCATCACCTTGCGTTCCGTCTCCTTTCACTTATAATCCCCGCTGTGATGTCTGTCCCTGGATTTACCCCCAGACCTTACACTGCGAGCCGTGACCAGGGTGCTTATTTTACTCAGGAAATGAACACGTCTGTGAACACTGTCTAACCATTGTCAGAGGTTTGTCTTCCAGCTCCTAAAACCTCAAATTTATCCTTTTTTACTTTTCAGAGGAATTTTCATAGCAAGAAAAAAAATGTCCTGATGGTCCAACACTGAGCAGACAAACCTAGAGCAAGCATTTTATTTCCAACTTTATTCCAATACAACTTAACATTGTATAATTTACCCAAAAAGCCTTGGTATATTCTCTCTAGAGCTGTTGTACACACACAAGATAGGAGTTAAAGCAAAACAAGTTTACCACATGAAAAGAGTATCATAACAAGAAACACAGCAGCCCATATATATATATGCAGGAAGATCAAGTTACAGCAGCCCATATATATGCAGGAAGATCAAGTCGCAGCCCATATATATGCAGGAAGTTTGAATCACAGCAGCCCGTATATATTCAAGAAGACCAAGTCTTGGCTGTGGCTTAAATCCAGAGACCTTCCCGACGTCTGGTAAACAGAGGGAGGCTGCTTTCACATGAATTCCTGAAAGATCGTTAATTAACTTAATTTAAGCTGTAAACATGCAATATTGACTTATACCATATGCATCCCATATGGCTTAAAAGGAGAGTAACTTTGCTGTCAATCCTGTACACCATGACTAATGATTTCAGGGTTGTTGTCTGTTCTGATCTGAAAAGGCTGACCTCAATAATCTTCCAATTAACCGTGTCACTACAATAATAATAATAATAAAAATACTAAAGACTGACAATGTTTAAATAATAAGCTTAAGTAATAACCCTTTGCATATTTAATGGAAAGGCTACAACAATGATGTGTAAATGGACTGGCTTCAAGCAAGGAGTGACAATACACATAGACAGTCAGAGTTACGCTGTCACGGGGTCATGTGACATTGAAGAGCCACAAAAAGATGATGTCAAATAAAACCATCAGACAATTTCTTTTGGCCATGCTTCCAACCTAGAGAATGGCACCGCATTCATGCTGGTGACACACAAACATGGATAAGAGTTCCAACAAAACAATGGGAGCCATGACACAATTTAGGTTTGTTTCCCATCCTCCCGTGTGAGTGGGGCGAGGCAGCGGGGAGCACAACTGTAAAATCCTGAGATGAAAATCTCCTATTCAGGAGGCAACCTGGACTGCATTACCCAACTCGAACGGCTGGAGTAAGCTGTGGCAGCTGCTCAGACGGGTATATCGCCATCTTGGACATCCCGCTATACTGTGCCTTCAGACCATGGTTATACTTTGATGCTAAAGGCGCCAGATCCTAAAAACGAGACACTCGAGTGTGGCCATAGTGGTTTTTTTTCCACTTTTCCTTATGTCACTCTAACTCAGTGGTTCTCAAAGTCGGTCCTCAGGCCCCACTGCTGATTACCTGGATCATGTGTGTTCAGTCAATCAGAAGCTGAAAGACAGCTGGGACTTGTGTGGGGGGCAGGGATAGCAGGGAAACAAGCAGGGCAGTGGGGCCTGAGGACCGAGTTTGAGAACCACTGCTCTAACTCAATGTTTCCCAACCCAGTCCTCGGGGAACCCCAGACAGTCCACGTTTTTGCTTCCTTTCAGCTCCCAGCACCTGTACCAGGTATTCGGTATTCCTGATTGGCCGGGAGCTGGGACGGAGCAAAAACATTGTCTGTCCAGGGTTCCCCGAGGACTGGGTTGGGAAACACTGCTCTAACTTGAGATCTTGTCTTTGGAGGAATGACTCTAGAATGCCCAGCCAGGTGTGAGCCACAGCTCTGCAGGTGTGACCCCTCCCTCCACGAGTGGGGGCACACGACCTGGCCGCCCCCTCCGTGAAGTTCCTCGATCACTCCATCTTTAACTCCAAAAGGTGTCATTCTCCACAGAACCGTTTCTAGCCCTAACAATGAAGGATCGCCTTACCGATTTCACTCAATTCACCGAAAGCTGGCCAACTGAATAACACAAAAATTGCTGGGTTAATGTTCCCACTTTGCGGCTCCAGTAAGCAGGCAGATTGTGTCTTTATGTTTTAATTCTGCCTCCCAGTGCTTGGAAAATCGCTGTATGTATATATATGCAGGAACACAAAAGCAGTGTCTAAAACTACAATTGAGAGCCTATAAGACTATGGCCAAGCATTCTTAGACTCAAATCCTTGGGGAGGGTAACTCCTCACGACAGCAGGCTAGCCAGCTGCAAACATATCCATTTCAAAACCTTGAGCTATGTGTGTTAACCGAGGACTGGAAGAAGCCTCCGTTATCGCAATTGATGTTTCCAGCGTGTCTGTCACTAGAACAACGACAGTCACATGTACATTTGCCGCGCCTTGTAATGACACGCATGTTTTACTCAATGGTCATTGGCCAAACCTTCATTAGGACTCACGTTCCAAAAATGCCCGAAGAGCCTACAATCATCAAGGTGTAATCGCTGCCATTACTACTGACAAAGGTGCCTTTAAGGAAAGCACGGTCCTACACCCAACCTGGGGGCTACAAGTGCAGAATCGCTGGCAGGGACTGTGGAAAGATACATATTCTAAGTAACTTTCCTTTCATTTCACTTTTTAGCTTAAACCTATTTAAAATATAAATGCATTATTATATTTCAACAGTAAAATGTCGGCTACGTCGCGCAAGAGACGACGCATGAAATCAGGCACAGGACCACGGCAGGGGTTTAAGCCGGAGGTAGTTAATACCGATCTAAGTTATACATGGGTACATCAGATGGTACAAGTGCACGCAAACTGTTATAGAGAAAGAGAAAAACTTTTGAAAAATGTTTACTATACCTGGATCGATCTTGTATCTCATTTTCGCGTCGCTATGCCAGCTTACTCAGGAGTGTTGACTGAATCCAGACTTGATAGGATAAGACGCATAGAAGATCCTTTACTGATCTAATCACCTGCGCTACTTTCTCAAGTCCACAGCAGCAGTCACTGCCTTTTTATTCACTTTCTTTTTAGTATGAACCAAAAAAGGTGCATCTTCACTTTTCTGCAGTACATCCGCAGCGCAAACTTTTATTTCAGGAGCCCAGGCGTCCTTCTACCACCCTGATGTTGCCCAGATGTTCACACGGTCCGCTTTATGCCCCGCTGCTGCCTTAATACCCCACCTATGGTCATTCACGGGGATCTTCTGCAACAGCCTGCGGAGATCCCGAAACCTGAAGACTCCAGAAATGATTGCAAAATCACTCCTGGGAGGGAAATGCACGCGTCCTGTATTTTTATATGTATATATCTCCGCCTCTTCGCAGAAGTTCAGACAGCCGCGTTTGGGTTGATCGTGTTCGGTATGAATGGGAGGGGTGCTTCGCCGCAAAAAGACGATAATCCGACTGGCAAAAACACTTTAGGGGACGGCGGCGCTGCTGCATTGTGCACGTCGCTCCCTGCCGTGACACGGACTCACAATCTAATTGTGAAACAGAGACGTGTCAGCGCAGGTTCGCCGACTGGTTTGGCCACCGTGATAATGATATTCCCCTTATCATCTGAGGGGAAAAGATTAGCATTTTGTCTGATGTCTAAACGTTCAATTCCCCTGCCAAAACCGCTATCATTAGGCAAGGAGCACGTGTCGGGCAGATATGAAGTTACCCTTTATAAATTAGGCTACAGCAAACATGACGATTTCAGCTTTCTACCCTGCAGTGGTTACATTAGACGGTGTTGTTATGTTTCACTTTCTTTAAATCGAACTAATCTATTAGTCGGGGACATAAATATTTATCCACAAAGCCAACGCATGCAGGCCTATGGCAAAAAAATAGGTTTCCTGCCAGGAATGTTAGTAAGGAAATCGCTTATAGTCTATAGGAAATGTAGCAGATGTTCCCGACTTTCGCCGTCTCTATTTGGATTTCGCCCCAGTCCATAAAAAACTACTGTCATTTGATATGCCTAATATATTATCCCTGTGCATGTCTAAACGTATTTAACTCGGGGAGAAAAGAAAAGGCTTTTAATTGTAGCTAGTGAACAGAAGCACTGTAAGTTTAAGCTTAATTCGGACTATTTACAAGTTTAAAAAGCATCCAGGAGTGCGTGTCTCGTGATAAATTTGTTTCCATTAAGATCAGTCTAAAAAAAAAAACAGATTTTCTAATAAATAAAAATAAAAATGAGAATATTCCACTAAGCAACGCAGTAAGTCTTGATGTGGTCCAATCCTATGCTTTTCCTGCTTTTTGAGAGACTGCGGTTTTACTGCGAATAGTGACAAGAGCGTCTTGGCATTTTCCACCCTTTGGTGGAGGGAGAGGAAGGGGCCAAGAGACTATCATTACACTTGTCAGGAGCCGCAGCCCCGGGCCCGTCCAGCTCTCATTAAATAAAAAAGCAGCTTCTGGAAGAGAAGAAGCAGAAAAATAGCCGCTTCAAATCAAGCCCACGTGGGCCAGAGTACTGACAGGGTGGGGGTGGGGGGCACTTACACACACAGCAGGATGGCCCCCCAAGCTGAAAAGACTTCACGGTTGCTTTCCACCTCGGAAATACCTGTTCTGCAAGGTAATCATTTGTGATTAACGGTGTTTCCTGCGACAGGACAAAACGAATATATACATCGCAGACCTAATGCGTCCGTCACAGAGGTTCATAAACGCCGCAACACCGGAACCGGATATCCGTACCACAACCGGGCCCAGGATGCTGGCCGTTTCAATTAATAACAACACAAATAAATATCAAAACAGCATCAGGTTAAAATAATATGGTGTGCCGATGTGTACAAGTGTATGTGGGGAGGATCAATCACCATTTTTCAAAACCAAGTAAAGAAATTGTGAAATTCTAGTAATTTTTAAACAGTTAGTGCAAATCTGACACAAACTTTTCCTTGTCAGCTGGCCCTGCCTGGACTGTGATGATTATAAGCACAGATCCCTTCCCAGTGATAGTAGAGGTGGACAGTAGAGAAACTGACTGTCTCACAGGCTCCTTTCCAGTCCCCCCCAACACAGGAGACTCCAGGTGGTGCCCCCAGCGGTTTTGGCTCGGACATCAGCAGGAGCAGCATCCCAGAATTCATTAAAAATTCATTATTCATAAGCAAGACTCAGTCCAATTACTTTACACCGAGTCCTACCTGTATGAGGTGATCAATTTCAAGATGTGAAATAAGGTGACAAAACCAGATGCCTCGCAATCTCCTCAGAGTTAGGATATAGCGGCTCAGTATTCCCCCAAAAGTTCTCTGCCATACAATGGCTAATATATAAAAACAGAGGTTTTATTATGAGTCTTAGTAGAAAGTTGTTCACATGGTGTTCAAGTTACAGCTTAAACCAGTTTAAACCTGAATTTTCTCACTTTCTGCTGGCCTAGCCAATATCCCGAGAACTGGTTAACTATTTAGAAACAAGTTAATCCTTCACTCGGTGGTGGTGCCAGCGTTTGCATATTCCATGTGCGTACGATCCACGATTTAGGGCGATGGGGAAAATGGGTGGCACGTACTTTAGCTGCTCAGGAGCGAGGCTGGTCCCCCAAACTCTGCTGTCTGAAACGCCTGCAGGGAACCTGTTACAGTTCCCTTGAGTAAAACACTGTGAACAGGAGCTGTGGAGCTGTGTAAAGCTGCAAGATCCAGTCCTGGAATTAGCCAGGCTCCCAAAGCTGTAGCCTGTGGAAATGCGTGCTGTCAATCGCCCTGGGTTTAAAGCAGTGATTGACGGCACACAGTAATCCCTCCCATTGTGTATATAAGGAGACGGTCACGATTTGTGTCGGCCAACCCCGTCCTGTTCCTGTTTGGCCAGCAGATGTCACTGCTGGCCATCCTGTGCCCTTTCATTGGCTTCTGTCCCAGCTGTTTCTCACCACTTGTTATGAGATTATTGTTATGGCCCACACCTGCCCCTCATGTACTCCTCATTACCAGTGTTTATATATGTTCATATGTTTATTTATATCTTGTGTTCTCCAGTCCTGGCAGTGTTGCTTGTCGTGAGACCAAACTCCCTGTAGGTCCCCATAAGGACCTACGCCCTTCTGTAGTTTCCGTAATAAAGCCCCCCTTCAGGGACCTTTTCCTGTGTAAAGGCTGCCTCTGGGGTTCTGACTGCCCCTCAACACTAGAGACACGACAGAGACACTATTGGTACCCCAAACAGTGCATCATCAATGATGTTTCCAGATCAGGGAAAGGTGCTCACTGTTACTATGGAAACAACTGATAATTCATATAAAAGACTGTCAGATCCCAAGAGATTCAGATTTAATGGCATTAGATTAAAACTCTGCTATGTAGATATGCACATTAAGCGGCACAATCTGCAATCAAAGAAACCGGTAATGGATTCTATAAACCTACCACCAGGCCTCTTTACTCATACTGCGAGGAAATTCCGCCATTTCCTGAGCAAAGAATGGAAGATTGGTCACAGCACCACTTCACCTAGGCTGAGTCTGTTTATTTACAGAGCCACGCAAATACAAGGAAATAGTGCTGCTGTGCTCTTCAAATAATTTCTTCGTGAACAAAGAAGACCTCAGATTTGTTTGCCTTTATGCCGGGTATGCCGTCTCTGTGACCTGTTTATTCAATTGTTGATGAAATCCGCAATACTCTTTTGTTCAAAGACAATGTCAGTGTTAAGTTGCTGAGCCACCATAGCATAACCACACAACGTTTCGCGTCGCTGGGGTCCAGGAGCCACTAAGATTGTACGTTGGTTTCCATGGGCAACCAGGACACACGCTGGACCAACCAAAGCAGAGAACACAGGCACACTGAAAGTCAGACTGAAAGGCAAATATTAACAAGCATTTTCTTAATTAATGACTAGATGCGATTATACCGAGTCAGGGTTCCCTACAAAACTAAAAGGAAAAAAAACAGACTGTCAGGATGTCAGACTTCAAAGGGAATCCAAGTAAAACAAATGTGAGAATTTCTCTGAAAGAATTAAAGATAATGAATGAGCAGCTTAGAATGGGTGGCATGAGGCGGAAGAATTTTGCCTGTGTGCAGAAGGTCATGGGTTCAACTCCTTTTTCTGGCATAGTAATTAGAAAACCAGTTGGCCCTTGAGCAAACCCCAGAACCAGAACTGCTCCAGAGATGCACAAGAATTTCCCCCAGGGATCAATGAAGTTGATTTGATCTTATCTTTGATGCTGATACAGATTTTTCGACTTTTTCCTCATCTTAATGTCATTTTGGACAAAAACATCCATTTAATAAATAAATCTAACATATGCATTTTGATGTATGCATAAATTCAGTAAAAAGGTAAGAGCAAGTCAGCAGTCGAGCTCACTTTAAAGAAATTATACTGGACTAGAAAATCCTTCATGGTGTGACATGTGAATGGACTGTGGAATGAGCAGACAGTTATAGACTGAAAGGCAGCAGATTCCATTCTGTCTGCACAGCGCCTGCTCAGAGGACGCAGTCTACGCTGGCAATAAAAATGGGTAGCCCAGCCGTTAAATTATACATGGAGTGTTGGAAATGGTTAACTCAAATCAGGAAGGAAGGGGCTGCGTAAGGGGGCGTTTAAACACCTCGGGTCAGGATGGCAAACAGAAGCACGAGGCACCAGTACTTGGCAGAGATCAAGGGGCTTTTTGAGGACAGGCAGAGGCTGGTAACTGAAATAAACCAAAAAACCAAGAAGCTGATGTGGGCATTTATTGGTCTGTGTTACAGTGTCTGAGCCATAACAGAACAGGCAGCTATAAGACTATATGATATAGGACTGATGGAATAAAGGGACCAGGGTTTCAGTCTCTGTTGAGGCTCCGTGTGTGGAGTTTGCATGTTCTCCCCGTGTCATCATGGGGTTTTCTCTGGGTACTCCAGTTTCCCCCACATGTGGGAGTTAATTGGAGTTACCAAATTGCCCGTAGGTGTGCCTGTGTGAGTGAATGGTGTGTGAGTGTGCCCTGTGATGGGTTGGCGCCCCATCCTGGGTTGTTCCTTGCCTTGCACCCGTAGCCTCGGGGATCAGCTCCAGACCCCCCACAACCCTGAATAGGATTAGTGGTTTCAGGAAACGGATGGATTGATGGATTATTCCTGACTGCACCGCCCCCCACCCCATCTCACCACACACATTTATGTTGTACTGAGTGCCACCCCTGGCCAAATTGGGGCCCTAAGCAGAATTTTATTTTGAGCCCCCCCCATTACAAAAAAAAAAGTAAAAAAGAAACGAACAATCTTTTCCTCTTCCTGTGCACTCTTTCCTAACAACTTTTATACAACGTTCTTAGCGGTAAATTGATCTTGAC
>JAODLD010000046.1:4805088-4816699 GCA_026781065.1 Mormyrops boulengeri
TTGGTGTAAGTCGCTCTGGAAAAGAGCGTCTGCTAAATGCGGTAAATGTAAATGTAAAATGACTGTATCACAAAATGTGCTTTAGGTTTACAACCCTGCGGTGTCAGATTACTCGTCTCTTTTTTTCTCTCCTGCCTTGGGCGGACTTGGTGCTCTACGCGCGCCTCACGGCAGCGATGCGCATCCTTTGTGCATTTGCAGAGAATGCGTCCCCGCGGATGAATTTCTTCTGCGGAAAATGGGGGCCCCCATGGATCGTGGGGCCCTACGCACAGCGTGTGTTCTGCGTGCAGGGAGGGGCGGCACTGGTTGTACTTCTATGTAATAAGGGTCACAGTGAAACCAAGACTGAATCAGAAGAGTTTATTTGATGCCAAGTACTTTGACATACAAAAAAATTCTTTGGGTGTCATGCTGGTCAAATTAAGGACAACCAAGACAATATACATAAATAACGCACATGAAAATGTATTTATTGTATTGTCTTGATTGTCATTTATTGTTTTGCACAACATCCAAAGCAAATTCATTAGCAAACAAGAGTTTATTAAGTGTATAAGACCATATAAACATTTAAGGTATGCCTACACTTGCTATGCTATTTTCATCATTCATTTTACTGATTTTGCACACTAGTCAGTCACTTAAAAAATCGAGTAGGTTAAACCGCAGACAGTAGCAACACGCTCACAACACACGGCCTCTGTAAGTGTCGTAAAGCGATGTTTTACTGCCATCTAGTGGAAACGTATGTAAAATTATCTTAAATTACCGCACTAAAGATGACTACAAAAACAAAATCATTTCAGCACTTGCTACCATTTAAAACAAACTAATTATAGATTGAAAATTTAAATACATTTTCCCACAAAGTAAAAAATGCAGACTTCTAAATAGTGAGAAAAGCGCCGGCTGACGAAACATTTTTTCCCACACCGTTAAATGTACAGTCAAAACAGCCGCACCGTAAGGTAACACTTTGTGGGCTTTTGTCACCAAACAGAACCTTGTAGATTACTAGGCGGCGATTCGTAGATCTCTAAGAGTTAAGCGAAAGCCGAGCCGAAAGCCCCGATAAGCGACCCGGATGCCGCAGACCCTTCGGCTGCAGGAGCGCCTTAAACCGGCTGCATAAGAAGCTCCGGAAGGACGGGGAGCAGGCGAAGCCCAAATCCGAATAAATCCAACTGCAGTCCTTCTTTGCACAGATAGGGACCGAAACGACGGGTTTATAGCATAAAACAGAGCAATTCGAGACAGATGTGAAACGCAGGGCTGCCATACGGATACTGCAAGACACACATGTGCCAGCCGTACTTCAAAAGGCTGTTGTATGACGTCATTTAGAAACTTAAAGAATGATTTTTTCAATCTGTAGTAAAATGAATAGCACAGGCAAGTATTTGAATGAAATTTCGATTTCTGGTGTTAATTACGAACATTTTTACTTGTTTGACTATTTTGACATGTAAACTGTTACACCACCCCTAAAATGAAATTTTGTAGCACTCAAAATGTAATGCTCCATAACGGAGCATTACGGTTCAATGACATGAATACTTAAAGAGCCCTTTAACATGTTACTCCAGCAAATGCAATACAGAGGACAAAGATTAACTGGTTAGAATATGCTTCCATGCGAGGCTCGGGGGTCTCTTTCTGCGTTTGGATCACTTTCGGAGCCAGTCCCGGGGTGGGGATGCGCGGAATGCCTACAGAGACACGCCTATGCACACTGTTATGCATGCCAGCAGGAACAGGCTATGCCGCGGGGGTCGCGCTTTTCACGTACACGGGGCTCAGTTCCAGAAATTCCTGCAGCTGAAAGAATGAAGCCTCGGGAAGCAGGTCTCCCTCAAACCTGGGCCGGCTTAAATTTCACTTTTCAGCGCTTTATTTGTGTGCATATATGCACAGACTTTTGCCTTCCCGAATAACGTTAGAAAACCTCTTTAAATCACCGTAATCACTTGTTCATGAACAGATGTTTTGCGCTGCAGAGCCTTAGCTAGCCGACAGTAAGGCAGCCCATTCCGGCCGCAGAGTTGAAACCTTGTTCGTCGGCAGGCAGGGCTGGGCTCGGTTTTGGGGGTTCAGGAGCATATTATGGTGTGTTTTTCCTGGTGGTCCTTCTGGGTGTATTTTTGGGCTGCTTAATGCTGAGGTAGTGGCGGTTTTGGGAAAAGGGAGCTTGAGGGGTGGGGTGTATGGGGGGAGATAACCACCCCATCTGTGCAACACATGTTGATGTGTGTTTTCACCACAATACCCAGTGTAAACACAAGCACTGTGTGTGTGTTTGTGTCTGTGTGTGTGTTGGGGGGGGGGGGGGGGGGTGGGAGTGGTCCTGACATACAGGAACAAACTGTCAGTGCCAGTCACCCAATTTGGCAACATAGGCAGCTGCCTATGGCTCCATTTTCTGAGGGGGCGCCGATTTCACTTTGTCATAGACAGGGGGCGCCAGCGGTGATGCTCCCGTTGACAGGTGCTTATTTCAGGGCACTAAACTGTATAGGGCCAAACTGTGGGACCATCTGTAGATCACAGGAGCAGTGGTGAAAAGGTCAGATTAATGCCCAGATCACGGGAGCAGTGGTGAAAAGGTCAGATTAATGCCCAGAACACAGGAGCAGTGGTGAAAAGGTCAGATTAATGCCCAGATCACATTCAGCGGGCTGCCTCAAACTACAGCCACACAAACCTCTCGTTCCTTCAGCGTCCTTTCGCCTTCTCCTCTCTAGATGGAGCGGCTGCCCATATCACGATCCGCCGCCCCCCCCACCCTCACCCCACGACAAGGATTCCGCCTGGCTTTTCTGCTGAGGTCCGCATTTTCCCCTCGCCATATCCAGGCCAGAAACCATCATCCTCAAATAAGCAGAGCTGATCATAAATTATCATATGCTCAAAGAGCGCCTCCGCTTCATCCTAAGGGCCCTCCACCACATTCCATGTGTGCCTTTATGACGGAGTGTAACACCCGTGTGTGGGAACGCTGCACCCCTCTCCCACAGGGTGTTCACTTCACTCTCAGGTCTCTGGGAAGCTCCACTTCAGACAGAACTGGCCCAACTCTGAGGCTGTTGCCAACGCTAGTCCAAACCCACAGCGGCCTGGCTCCGGCCTTATAGTCTGAGCATCAATGGTGCATCAACCACCAAGTTCTGATCTTCTGCGTCCTCTAAACCCGACTCCGGCGGCGCCTGGGTGCCAAAGTCAGAGGCAAACAGCCAGAGCCTCACCACATACGCGAGAGTCCGTCCAGGCTCCGCTGTAAGGCAATTCGCTTTATGGGCCGTCCTGTGAAACTGCTAACAGATTTTTACACAGGGAGGGCAAGTCACTAGATAACAGCAATTCCCTAACTGGGTAAAAAGATCAACGGTTATAAAAACACCTTCACAATTACAGTCACCGTCCCGTGCATTTAACTTTAACTGTGTATTCAACTGTGCATTTAAGTGAACTTGAAAAACGCTTTGGCCATCCTGGCTGAACCTGAGGGTAGGAGACCAACGACCGAAGCTGATCCGATACCCTGTAGCGGTCTCCTGCGAGCTGTCGACGCAGCCAGAGGAAATCTCTGTTGTTCATGCGTGGCGCAAACAAATGCTAAGATGAATTTCTGTGGGAACAGCAGAGACGGCCGCTCTGAACAGGAGGATGTGATAAAAAAACAACCTTAATGTGTAAGGAGCTCAGGGATAATTTACTAATTATACTCTGTTAATTAAAAGCCCACTAACCAAAGCCTCTCGCCAATTTCCTGCTCAGCTGCGTTCTCTCTCCTTCCTATATGCAAATGCAAAATACCTCGTGCTGTATACGAAAATATTCTAGATAAAGCTAGAATGGATCAAGGACAGGCGCGATCCAGCCAATCAGTTCCCGTTTTTTCCAGAGACTGACCCCAGCGTCGTCTCGGAGGTGAATCCTGCACAAGGGTTTGCAGGCGGGAATCAGGAACTGCCGTCTGTTTGATAGGCAGAGGATGACGGTCATCAGTGCCAGGAGAACGATCTAGGCAGGACTTTAAAACTTGTGAAGGAAACCAGATAAAAACGTAACGGAATAAGTAAATGGGACAAAAAGTCTTCTGCTTTGCAAAAAACTCAACTTTTAGTCATCGGACCTTCTTTGAGGAGCAGTTTCCGTGACCCTCTGCTACCCTGCCTGGTGTGTGGGGTGGATTTAAGGCTGGGGGGGGGGGCAGAATCTGTTTAGATGTCTGACCTGAACGGGCCTTAAGCAGCTTACAGCCCCTCAGCTACTTCAGTGTGCTCCCACCCATCCAAAACAATGGGATTCGGCTCGATTGTTCATGTCGCCCCCCCCACAGGAATCCCCCCCCCCCGCAGTTAAGTAGCCGGCGGTCGAATCAGGACACCGTGAGCCCAAAGGACCCTGAGGCCAGCCCCCAGCTGTCCATTCCGCAGAGCCCCAGAGGAACCCGTCCACCCGCACATAAATACTCTGTTTGTTCGTTCACCCGCAAGCTGCAGCGCGGTAATATTAGCCCCAATGCTAACCCGGCTCATCGTGACAGCTGTATCACCATCACCAAGCTATGGGAACGGATTCTGCATGAAAGGGATCAAACGACACACCAGAAATGGGCTCATATCTAAACAAACGTCCAAATAACAATGACCGTGCAAACAACTGTCAAACACTCAGCTTGTAGCGGTTTGGCTTTGGTGAGACTTGCTCTCCTTGGAGATCAGAGAATAGGTCTACAAACACACAACCTTCTGTCCCATGTGAGTTTCCCATTTAGACACCTCATCTAACACAAGGCATGAGGACGACCCCCCAGCTCCTAGTGCTTAACGATGGTGATGGTCCCTAAGAATCCAAGTCCTCAAAAGCATGAGAGGGAGGCGAGTCTAAATTTAAAAGACCACAAAACTGTAACCACAGGGGCCCGATGCATCTCATGTTGCGGGGGTGGGGTCCAGCCGTATCTCTCCCTGGTGGGGCCTAGGACACCAGAGACACCCCCTTACACTCCCCAGTACCCCCATTTGACATGCAGGCACTAGTCAAATCTGAATACATGCCTTGGGAGTAGTTGGGTGATGGTCTCGTATACCACGTGGCCCAGGGCTCTGAGAAGTAGCAGCACAACACCACAAGGGTTTCCATCAGGAATTCCCAGCATGGGTGGGGAGGTGGGGGAGCGTGGGAAGCGCGAACAGGGGCCCCACCCTCCATGGTGGCACCAAATGACAAACCGGGTGTAAAATCACCCACTGGGGTTATTTAATGCTGGACTGTGTGCTGACGGCCTGTGTTCTCGCCTGAAGCATAAAACCATTTAGAATTCAACTTAAACTAGGGGAAAGAACGCTGGGGGGGGGATATTAAACATAAGCTCCTGCTAAGCATGAGGCGAAGCCATGTGTATGTTAGCCTTGTCCTCTCATTCAAAACCTTGCTTTTCCTGTTTGACTGTGGCCTGATCGATGTCCATGTAGGGCTCAAACCAGAGCAGAGATGGAGAACGTGGTGCAGCACCCAGGAAGGAGCAGTGCTGGGCAGCTGTAAGACCCCCCCCCCCCTCCTTCCCACTCCCCCCCAGGGACTCAGAGGCCTGGCAGCTCTGAGGAGCAGCTGCCCTGCCAGGGATTCTACGGTGGGACACAATCCAGACACGGAAAGACTGTCGGAAATCGGTGGAATGCCGGCACCTGCTACAGAGCTCCTGCTACGGGAATGCCTCAGACTTTCTGGTCCACCAGCGGCCAGATTCCGTCAGCCTGGAACAGACAGGAAATATGCGGATCCTTCCGGAGCGATGAGGAACCACGATCCAAGCCGAAGACCAAATACATCAGGCGTGTGTGGCGTTAAGATGGCCGGCTTAGGTTAAACCACCCCAGAGACCACTTAGTGCTTTTCCAGTGGTGATGTCCTTAAGAGATCCTTACTATTCAGAAGGGCCAGTAGAGGCAGAGTCAGAGTCAGAGTGGAGGAGAAAAGAGAGGCAGAGATGGGGGGAGGGAGAGGGAGAAAAGACAGACAGAGATGGAGAGAAAAGACAGTGGCTGAGATGGAGGGAGAGAGAAATGACAGGTGGCGAGGGAGAGAAGACAGGCTGAAATGGAGGGAGTGAGAAAGAGAAGACAGATGGAGGGAGAGAGACAGAGAAAAGACAGATTGAGAGGGACAGAAGCTGAGATAGAGGGAGAGAGAGGGAGAAAAGACCGGTAGAGAGGCTGATGGAGAGAAAAGAGGACAAGAGAAAAGATGAGACAGGAAAAAAGGAGAGAGAAGAGAGAAGGGAAACAGAGATAGATAAAGAGTCCTACCTGGCTCCAGTGTCATCCACCCCCACCATCAGCTGGCCGTTGAGTGACAACACCTCGTCCCGCAGCCGGATGTCCCCGCAGAGGGCGGCAGGACTCCTCTTCTTCACCTCCGTCACCCAGATGCAGCCCACCTCCAGCACGGGGCCCTTGTCCCCCTTCCTGCGTCTCCGCCTGCTCCCCTTCTTCCTCCCCTCAGGGTCGCCAAATATAGGGATGTTCCCAAAGCTGAGGCCAAACTCCTTAGCACCCTCTGGTGGCCGGGTGAGGCAGACAGCATGCACTTCTACATCTGCCACCTCTGCCGCCCCAGCTGGCAGCCCCTCGCCCTCACACCCACCCTCTGCAAAGTTCAGCTGGATGTAGGCCACCAGCTTGCGGACTGCCGCCTGGCACAGGGGCCCCCCACCCCCTGCCCCACCTTCGGGCCCCTGCTCCGCCAGCCAGTGTTCCAGCAGGACAAGGTGGCTCAAGGCATTCTCCTGGGTGATGGGCATCTCCGATGGGCCCGACCGGATCGGCCCCGCATCGTGGGCCGAGGGCCGGTGCTCTGGATGACTAATCCCAGGAATGGCAGGAGGGGGCGCTGTGGTTTGAGCCAGCCTCCATCTTGGGGTGCTAAGATGGTCAACAAAGTCTAGAGGTCAGGAGAGAGGCCATCATTTCTCCTGCAGGTTTCTCTGGTACAAGCTGGAGCAGATGTGAGTACAACGTCTAGATGACGAGTAGAGCAGACAAACATGTCCAGTCAGGAGTGGGCGCAGGTAGCATGTGAGAGAACTTCCTCAAGTGGACACCTAAGGTGGAGAACTTCCTCAAGTGGAGACCTAAGGTGAACACAAAGAGAGTTAAATTAGACTTCAGGTTACATGTCAATGAGGGAGGACACGATGAAAAACCCGATGATAATAAATTTTGCATCATATTAGCAATCGATACCACGACGAGCCACAAGATCACTAGCTACCCAGACCTCAAGCGAGTCAGCAGCTCGAGTTTCCAGCTCTGCGCTGCGATTCCTTCTCTAACAAAAGCCCAAGAAGTCCAGCTGCTGTCGATCCAAGACAGATGCGCTGGCACTGCAGATATGCGGAGTGTCTTCCCCTCCTTATTGCTGCTGCTACAAAGTGAGGGATGCAGACCACGCGTAGGCATTTTTAGGTCTACGGGCAGACATGGACCGCAGCTAAATGAGTGCTTTTCTCTAGAGTAAAATAACCCAGGATTTTCCAGCCCTGCAGATCCTGTTTACTTGGTACTCGAGGCAGAAAGTAACCAGTGCTAAAATGTCCCAGTTGGCTTCCAGGATTTAAACATCAATGATATTACAGCATAACAAGAAAACAGATCAACAACTTAATGAAGGTTTTTTTTAATTTGTATATACAAGTCCCTCTGTATGGGGAAAAACTGCAGCAATCAAAGTGAAAACAAATAAAAATCAATCTCAGTTTTTGGCACCACACACCAACCACATCACAAAGACTGACAAGCCTTAAATGTCGCAGAAAGACATCGATTAGCTGTGGAAACCCAGAGAGAACCGGGGCGGGTTTCACATGCTCAGATCTGACAGTCTCTATCCAAATTTAATAAACCGGCAGACCGCAGTGGTGATGGTGCAGATATGCAGGGAACGAGAGAGGCTGTTGTTTTGATCAGCTGTGTGATTTCGCCGTGCTGCCACAGAGGACATGCCAGTGAAGTGACGTACCTTTTAGTAATACTGTCAAGCATGTCATTTAAAAACCCCAGGGGCAGAATGAATGAAGACAGGTAGAACAGTGCAGAGACACCACCAACTCGCCTGCACTGCAGGGGCTGGAGCTGCACTTCCTGGCAGTGTACCAGCACTGGGTGGAACATCTTTTGTAACCTCACCACTGCAGACCAGTTACTCTCTTCACTGCATAAGATTCCCAATGCATTCCGATTCACTTCATTGTAAACTGTGGATGGACCGATTGCATTTTCTTCAGCCAATCCCAAATGCCTATTTTCTTTTTAAGCTTCACCTGCTGATACTAAACATCGTCGATTCCAATTTTCTTAGTGTAATAATAATTAGCAGACCAAATATTAGACACTTCTTTAATGTAGTTTACTGCAAGCAAAATATTTTAAATAACCTTGTCAAAATGAAAATGGCTCCACAAGTGTTGCATTAATTTGGTCATTCCAAATGTCTTTCACTGGATTGTTGTTCACGTGTAGTACACACTGCAAATTTAACGTCTTTGTCCCACACTGTAAAGAACCTCCAACCAAAAGATATGATAGGCATTTTACCTCACCTGTCACATGATATTAGTGAGGGGAGGGAAGGCGAGGGGCGGGGGACACAGACTAGGGGTGGGCGATATGGTCAAAATGTCATATCACAGTATTTTTGGTTATTATCATGATCAATAACATAGATTACATTTTTTTGCAATGTATGTGGTAATTTTGATAAACTTTTTAAAATATGATCGCAGTTTTAGTTCAAGAATGACTGATTGCCTGTCAGCACAGATCAGGGCAAAAATCGTCCATTTCCGGTCACTAGCCGATCGATCGGTGCATCCTTTCTGCAAAGCACAGCGGCTCGCATCTTCTCTGCATAAGATTACCAGTGCACCTCATTTCACATCACTGCATCCCACAGTCTCACCTCTTCATTGCACAAGATTCCCAATGCACCCCGACTCACTTCACTGCAAACCACAGCAACTCGCCTCTTCGCTGCATAAGATTCTCAATGCATTTTGATTCATTTCACTGCAAAGCACAATGACTTGCCTCTTCACTGCATAAGATTCCCAATTCACCCTGATTCACTTCACTGCAATGCGCAATGACTCTCTTGATTGCACTGTACAGAAAATTAAACAGAATAAAACACTGTTGTTCCAATAGACAAAGAAGTATTCATAAATTACAAGATATTCAATCGAATAAATCTTTAAGTTGAACACCATTAATTACAACCGCAACTTATAGTAAAGAGGCGGATGGTATGCAAACTCATCTAACAGCTGCCACCCATTTTAAATCAGCATTAGAAATTTATCCACAACGACACAGTTGGTTACCTCAAGTCTTCCTCCTTTCTTTCTTAAAACCCACACAGTGATAATGGGTCACCAAGCTTTTAGACACTGTTGCACTCCAGCAGGACACAGCCTGAATGCTCTAAACAGCTGACATGCCCCCGCCTTTGTCCTACCAGTAGGGGCTGAGGAGGCGGGACTGGCCCACAATGGTTCAGCGTGGATTCACACACGCACATACACTGTTCATATATTCCTATCATTGTGGGAGGACTCTTCATTCATTTCTATGGGCATAACTCTAATCCTAACAATGATAACCCTAACTCTTACCCAGCCCTAACCTTAACAATAAGACTAGAGGCTATTTTAGTTTTTGATTGCATTCACAGATTTTTATAAAACTGAGGTTTATATTGTGGGGACCTGAAATGTCCCCACAAGGTAAAACGAAACAGCATTCAATACAGCATCCATTTTCTGTATCAGCTTGTATTATGCAAGGGGTCAGGAGCCTTCGGGTGCCCATGAAAGCACGTGTGAAATCACCTCGCACTGTAAGCACACCTGTGAAAGATCGTCACACTGTCAGTACGCCTGTGAAAGCATGCTACACTGTAAGCATGCCTGTGATAGCACGTCACACTGTATGCACGCCTGTGAAAGCAACTCACATTGTACGCATGCCTGTGAAAGCACAACACCACTGTAAGTGTGCCTGTGAACCTCTGCATTGTAAGCATGCCTGTGAATGCACATCAGGCCCAAAACAGGTCATCAACAAGACAGAATACAGGGCAAGAGCACCACAGTTTCAAAAACTACAGAAAAACCAGCTTCGAAGTCATAAGTCTCAGATCTTGTGTGGTTACCATGCATTAGTTATTTTATTATAAGAAATAAACCTGAAGCAAGGATAAATGCCTCAAAAAACCATATAAATACTGTCATCAGTTTGAATGTAGACTGGAAAACAGCCGGTTACCAACTGGATATGAATTTACATCAAAGATCATAAACAGTTGTAGTCAGACTTGAAGGGAAGCCAATTTTTGGGGAAGAATCATGTTATTTTAATTATATCAATGTTTTCCACACAGATATTCCCATGTCCAGCATCAAGAAAACAAAAGTAAGCACCGGTCAAAGTGGATTTTCCAGACTATAGACATGCCTGCCTTACCAAGCTCAGGGCACCAAGAAAGCCATTAAGGAATTTTACTATGAAATGAAGGCTACTGACTTAACTTGATTTAATCATAAACACCAGACAACACACAAATATACTTTCTGCAACTAATTATGCAACTTAACCACACAAGAGTCAGGTTCATTTCAGGTTCATGTATTCTGACTTCAAAGATTTCTTGTGTTTGTGATTAAAAATCAAATAATATGCATGACATGATGTAGAAGATGTGATTAGTGTCCATCCCACTTATCAAATGCAGCATCACAATGAGCCTGGAGCCCATTCCAGGAAGCAGAGGGCAGCAGTAACTCAGGACAGCAGGCACTCAGGGCAGCAGGCACTCAGGGCAGCAGTAACTCAGGGCAGCAGGCACTCAGGGCAGCAGTAGCTCAGGGCAGCAGGCACTCAGGACAGCAGGCACTCAGGGCAGCAGTAACTCAGGGCAGCAGTAACTCAGGGCAGCAGGCACTCAGGACAGCAGGCACTCAGGGTAGCAGGCACTCAGGACAGCAGGCACTCAGGGCAGCAGTAACTCAGGGCAGCAGGCACTCAGGGCAGCAGTAGCTCAGGGCAGCAGGCACTCGGGGCAGCAGGCACTCAGGGCAGCAGAGACTGGATGCCTCTTAATCACTGGCCCCACTCTGACATGCTGACACACCACATATGAGGTAAAATGTGGCAGAAAACCAGTGTACCCAGAGGAAATTGCAGGGACACTGGGAGAATGAGCAAATTGCTGTGACTATAACACGCTGTCATCAAAACAAAAAAATGTGAGAAAATATAAATCTTACAGATCCTTTGGAACTTAGAGACTGAGTTCTGGTTAACGGATCATGTTCAGCACAGCCCCTGTAAAAAGTCAGTGACTTGTACTCACACCCCCCGTTTGAGAAAAAGATTATAACTAAGACTAATATCCTTGGGTAAACACCAAAGTTTCATATTGATTCTGTTTAACTCCTTATCAGTACCCAGAAATAAACAATTTACTTGCTGCATAAGATTCCAGATAACGTGGTCAGAAACTCATGTCTTTGAGTGGGGGGGGGGGGGGGGGGGGGGGGGGGGGGGGG
>JAODLD010000046.1:4816799-4826833 GCA_026781065.1 Mormyrops boulengeri
TCATGTCTTTGAGATCCCCCCCCCCCACCCCGAATGATATTATACTATTATTAAACCGCCATCCAGCCCCACTCAGTACAAACTATCTGAGCGAATTCCTCGAATTGTTGTAAGGTAGCGCAAGAGGTGGAACGTGTGAACTCCAGAGAACAGGCCTGCATGCAGACGCCAACAGATCAGTCTGGACTCAAACAGTCCCCTGGTAAATCCAGATGAGCAGTCAAGCCAAACAGAAGCCTCCCAAATCTAAAGGACTGTACTGGATTTAGCTAATTTATTATTCATTAATCTTTATTGACACCACATAGAAACCCGGGTCTCAGCCTTCTAAGAGAGGATGGCTTTGGGTTCCGCATCACCCATCTCACATTCAATGCATGCATTTCATAGTTACCGCTTTTCATAACTCAAGACCAGGACTCCTGATTAAACCATAAGTCCAGTTTTATTTGACCTAAATATTAATGACTTCAGTGGCTCAACAATAAACGACATCCAACTTCAGAGCATTGCAGATGTTTGAGAAGAGAACACAGGACGGAGAACAGACAGCATGCAACCGATGTGTCATAGTGATGCTAATGCTAACACTAGCGCTCTGTCCTGGTGAGACAAAGAGGTGAGAGGCATCAAAGTCGATATTAAGAGAACCTACAGACTCAGACAGGGCTGAACATGCTTCTCCTACCCAGACTAAACACCTTCTGCTCCATACACATAGATAACGGGACCTAATTTAAGTGCCCCTCACCTCACCCATGGACAGTATGGTTAAAGGAACAATAAGCGCCTTAGCTTCTTGATGTTCAAATATGGTAAAAAAAAAAATAACATACATCAACAACTGTTTTCATAGGAGTATGCAATAACAAGGTAGCATTAGTGACTTTCTTGACCGTCTGCTGAAAAGGTCTCAACATAGATCTGTGTGAATGACTAGAACAGATTCTGACACAATACCAGCTCTTTTATGCATAAGAATTATTAAAAAAACATATCTATAGCAGAATGTCAAGCTAATTTATGTACAATCTTCAAATTAGCACAAGAACCTCTATCCGGATAATGACACTGAGGTGGCAGTGATCCAAAAGCAGCTTCAGAAAACTTACTTGCTATTCTCCTCCCTCTGTTAGCTTAATGTCAGGCATGCAGCCCACAGAAAGCATTTTCTATTGTTAAAAACAGTGAAACAGTCTCCTTTGAGTTTGCATTCATGTTGTGATTACCTACAACACTGATTTTGCATCTTTCAAGCGAAAAAATACAGCTGTGTAAAAAAATAGACCACAGCACACTTTTTGTTTCAGTCTTCTCTCAATTTATGTTGGGCATCTGTGAGTTTATTGTTTTTTTTTACAAACTGCACCCTGGTTCTTCTCTGTTTCTCATTAATGAAGGGCTTCTTCTTTGCTTTATGGGACTTCAGTCCTGCTTCTAGGAGCCTGACACGAACTGACCTAGCAGTGCACTTCACACCTGCACTTAATGTTTCCCATTCTTTTTGAAGGTCACTTGATGTCATTCTCTGATTCCACAGAAACTGTCAGATAAGTTGACGGTCTATATCTGCCATCAGAAAGTTACTTCCGCCCTTCAGCTGGCTGGTTTTTAGTCATTCCCAGTGTCTCCTGCTTCACCTTGTTCTTTTGTACTGCTGTCTTAGAAACTCTGAGCCTGGAAGCAGCCTGCCTCCCTGTATAGCCTGCCTCACATTATAGCCGTCCTCCAGCAGAACCAGGATTAAACCAGGATTTAAAAATGCAGATTTGTTGAAAAATATAGAGTGGTCTCTTAATTTTTCCCGCAGCTGTACCTTGTGGCAGCCTGTTATCTAGGCCTATAGGTAGTTGGTTTGAGTCCCAGCAAATGTGGTGCTGTGGTGTTTAAGCATAAGAGGGAGTTTGGCTAAAAGACTCCAACTAGAGAGCTGAGGAGAGCTGCAAGTTGGTACTGTTAGGTGTCAGAGAAGGTATGACTAACATCCTCTCACTCATCAAGCTCGTTTAGGTCTCCTGTTTGTAATCAGGTTTATGACAGAATTACAGGATAAAAGGTCAACAGAATATGCACATAATCACATTCATCCACCACTTATCTGATGCAGGGACACGGTTGGAGGTGGAGCCTGGAGTCATTTTCAGGCAGCAAAAACAGGCAAACTCCACATACACACTGAGTAAGGGCAGGATTCAAACCAACAGCCCCATGTGACAGCAGGCTTGGAGCACTGTCTGTAATTGTAATACGGTGGGCAGTTGAAAATCCCATGCCAGTCTGATGAGGCTGCTGCCCACAACCCCCCGGGACACTGGCCAACCTTTCTCACACCCAATATGCATGTCTCTTGGAGAGTGACATGGGACAGGCAAAAAGACAGTCCCCCCCCCCCGGGGGTGAATGAAACATACTTTGAAGATTACTTCAGTTCTCCTCTGTTAACATTTTAAAAGGTAAAATGGATATTTAGTCTGCTCCTTAAGGACACACAGTGCGGCAGGGTCCCTGACACAGTGTAAACACAGCAGCGGAGGGCTTCTCGGGACGGCAGTTTGACTGCGACGACTGGTGGGACCAGGTGCCCGGGGGCTCGACTGGAAAACACAAATCTGGACCAGATCCAGTATTCGGCTTTAGCCCTGTACACGAAAAAGAAGGGAAAGCGAGAGGGTGGGAAGGCAACCAAATTCCACCTGGGAATTCCTCTTATCTGACACTGTCGGCCATTTGCACTATTAATCTTAAAGAAAAGATGTGAAATATGGAGCTTAAAAGCAGCTTCCAGACGTGGCCTGGAGAAGCACCGCTCCTTTACACAGGGGCTGTTCTTTCTTGGGCTTTGCAGCCACTTATTACAGTACAGAGCTTGCATCCTGCATTCCTGCGGTTACTGGAGTGAACAGCACGTGTCACTCCGCCATGAACGATGACATCACCCCCTTCACGGGGAGGCGGCTGGGCCCCCTTCTGCATTTGTGCTTGACATTCAAGTGAAATTACAACAGAAATTTAACTGAATGCATCGATGACTGACAGCCAGTTTTTATCCCAGTGTTTTCAGTCTATTCTATCAAAGCGCAAGTTTAAAAGCAAATCACTATTAGACGCCTTTCTAGCTTAGCAAAGCTTCCTTTTCTGCTACACACTTTAGTTAACGGTGCAAGCCCCCTCCTAGCGCACTGAATGCTGTCCAGGGAGTACCCTCACAACACACGGGATGAAAATGATTCACGATTCATGATGATGACAAAACCTCCTGCACTTTAGCCGTTTAAGGCCTTGGAAAGTATTTTAGAAAGGTTTTTTTATTTTATTTTATTTATTTCTTACCTCAGGCCATTCCGATCCATTTAATGGCCCGGCTCAATTTATAGAAGGTCACATTATAACAATTTTCATAAATAAAGAAATTCAGAACATAACTTGGTAAAAGCAGAGTTTAATCACTCATGGGAGTTTTACTTACACAAAAATATTCTGAGGGAAGAATGAAAAATTATTGGTTCAGAAAGATAACCAATCAGAGTAACCAACCAGAGGAAGTGGGTTCAAGAACCTAGAAGAGGTGGGACCAACCAATCAGATGTCTTAGTCCTGCCTCTTCTAGTTGTACGTGATATGTATTTTGGCAGCTTTACCCGTTGGCTAAATGTGAATCTCAGGATCGACTTCAAAAAGATTCATTACCCAACTGAAAGACTCAAAGCCGGTCTTGGTTCTGATTATCCCGTTAATCCGAGTTCCTTATTCCCCCAAATCCAAGAGGATTGCGGCTCTTACAAGAGGCCGTCTACCTGCCAGCTCCCGCAGATTCAAAATGTCAGGAAGAGCTTCCAGGTTCACCAGAGCTGTGGCGACAAAAGTGTATACACGACTCAAGCCAGGGCGATGGCCTCCTCTCCGGAGTAACATACAGCAGCAAGAAAAAGTGTGAACCCTTTTGAATTATCCGCATTTATGTATGAATTTGTCTCAAAACATGGTCTGAGGTTCATCTAAGTAACAATGAACAAACACAATCTGTATTGACTAATAGCACACATTATTGTATTTTCTTATTCATCAGCGTTTCCCAATCTGGTCCTCGGGGACCCACAGCCGGTCCATGTTTTTGCTCCCTCTGAGCTTCCTGCTAGACAGTCCACCGGGAGCTGGGAGGAAGCAAAAACATGGACTGTCTGTAGGTCCTTGAGCACCAGTTTGGGAAACACTGTTATTGAATTGATCATTCAAACATTCACAGTGTAGGTTGGGAAAAAGTATGTGAACCCTCAGGCTAATGAGTTCAAGAAACACTATTCAGGATTCCAAATTAACCTGGAGTCCAATTAATGAGATGAAACTGGGGAATGTGGGCAAATTGAATGGCTTTGCCTGGTTTTCCTCACCGCTGTGGTTTATTATGATTTCAGCCATAAACCCAACCAGCTGACGGCCGCGTGTTTTATAACCGTTCACACTTCGACCCAGACCTCACGCATTCCTCAGAGGTCACACACGGTTTGCAAAGTCGCAGACAGCAGTACAGACGCGACCGTGCTAAATGCTTCGGCCCCTTGCTGAACCGTGACAGTTCATCTTCAGCCAGAGCACCTTGGCTCTGCACACACCCTGTTTATAATCACTCCCCCTCCAACAGCCAATAAGAAATCCAGGAACGGATCTCCCCCCTTTTGACAGCTCGGTGGTAAAGATCTCTCACTAATTAATGATGCTGGTGATTTTTCCCCCATTTTCATGGCTGGTGACCTTGCAGCTATGGTGAATACGGCCTGTAACTCTGCCCCGAGATTCCGGCCAGGTTCCTCAGATTAATTATGGGTCTTGCTGCAAGATACGCAGGCAGACTCTTGCTTCATGTTTCTTCCTTTGCCCCAAGCTGTTGTTTTATGACAGCATATCAGAAACAGCCCACACCCTAACACGGCTGCAAGCTACTGTTTTCTGTAACATAATAAAAACATGAAAGCACAGTGTGTTTCATAGTAAGTTACGCACTGTTACACAGCAGACCGCAACGCTTAACAAGCACGACAACACGAACAGTGAATACATGCAGCTGAGTCAGCAGTTAAGCTCCTCGTCACCGTGGGATGGGGGAGAGAAGCCTTCCTGTCCCTAACTGGCATTATTAAATCTATAATTACTTCAGACACAGTCTTGCTGGAAACTTCTGCAAACATCTGGCTGCTGTAAACAAACGGAGAAGTCTAATTTCGCCGGTCAGAAGGAATGCTCCAGACTCCAGACTTTTAAAGATGTGCAGACTCGAATGTGAGCATGTCCCAAAGTTGGGGGTTGGGGGGGGGGGGCGCTGTTGGGTCTGACCCCACGGCCATGACCAACCAGAAAGAAAGAGGGAAAATGGCACCATCAAAATGTTCTTTCTGCTGCTGGTTTGGCTACAGCCACAGCTCTCTGGTTCCTGTGCCGGGAATCGCTTTGACAGAGCAGGTATGGCGTTCAACCTCCTACCTAAAAGCGATTTATAAAACCGCTCACCCATCCTCCCTGACGGCTCTGGCATGACCGCCTCACACCCAATGCCAACTTTCCGCAATCAGGCCAGGCCAGAACCAGGCTGGCGTTCCGTCCCAAAAGGGGCCCGGTTCTCAGCATCCCCGGTTCTCAGCATCTCCTCTCCCATCACCAGTGGAATGGGACAGTCTGCTGTGAATTCTCATTTATCATTCACGATTTATCCTGCCCAACCACAAGAAAAAAAACTGCATAATTCGACACCTTATTTCCAAGGCCAGCTGGAATGGCTTTGGGTTCCTGCCAATGGGGCACTGTGGGTAAAGTATTCTCAAAAAATGTATACCCCAGCAACTGGGGTTTGGCAAGCTGGATCAAAGACTCAGATTAAAGAGCCAGGAGGCCATTTGTTGACTGTCATTCAAAAGACGGTTCCTAAATGGTTAACCAATGAAAAGGATGGTATTCTCGTTTAGATAAAGGTCCCGCAATAAACTCAATTACACCTTCAACCGTATACTTTTGTTATGCAGTGTTTTACAGACACGACACGGTGCAGAAATGATTTATGAGCCTTGAGTTAGTACACACTGTACCTCATACCAGCGATTCTGTAAAATTCCTTCACAACACTCCTTCAGACCCCCCACAACCTTCTTCTAGACTGTCCTGTAAATAAAATGTGAAAGGGGAGCAGAGAGGAATCAGAATCACTGGACAGCTGCAGACTAGGCCATGCAATCATAAGGGAGCCTTCACATTCGGATGGCACGATTCTGAGTAAAACATAAATCACATCATTTTTTTTCCACTCAGAATTGAGATAGTGATTTTCTTTTGCAATTCTTGAACAATAAATTTCTCTATTAGGCCTATTATGATTATTATTATTATTATTCTTGTTGTTATTTTAACATAAAATGAAACCTCACCTGCTCTTAATTAAAACACCTTCAAACAAATGTTTTTACTATGGATTCATTGTGTCACTCCTTTCTCGGTATGATTACAATGTTATTCCTCAAGTTGGGGTTGGAAAAATTTCATTCCTCTTCCCAACCACTGGAAGGGTCTTCTTGCATCTGCATCATTTTGTCCTTGTTTTCAAAGCTTTTTATTTCACCTCGTCGCCATCAGATCTCTTTTGAAATCTGCCCCCTCTTCCTGTGTACAGTTAGCCACATGGTGTAAAGCAGCATGGTAGAATCACGATTTTAAAATGATTAATCTTGAAGCCCCAGTTGATATGGTGATTTCACTGCCTCTGTGAGATTCCCTAAATCGCACTGCTCCGAGCAGACGGGAAGCGCTATGTTCAGTGTGGGAGTACCATCAGTGATCTCCTTCCTATTGACTGTGATCCCATCTACCTGGCCAACTCCCACTGTACAGAAATTCAATTCACTATATTTATTTAACCTCTATATGTTACAGTACATTCCACTATATTTACTGTATTCATTCACCCCCTAATGCCACTCTTTTTATTGTCTACATGCACACTGCACTATGCATACAAACCTCTGTGACCAGCCCCCCTGTTTCACACTGCCCTTTGTTTTGCACTTTAAGTCTTGTGAAGATGCCCCCCCCCACTTGCTGTCTGCATGTTGCACCGGGGTCCTGGGGGAACATTATTTTGTGCCACTGTATACCTGTATATGGATGGTAGGACAATCTGACTTGACTTGGCTTGACAGGCCTATTGTGTAATCATGATAGAGTTTGCAGTTTTCTAACGGAACATGGTTTCAAACCCTGAAGACATGAAGTCTTTATAAGGACTATTATGTATGTCATATAGCCTTAGGACGAGATTAACCACAGATATCTTCCTCCCAGAACATGTTAAATTTCCCCAGGAATTTTTTATACTTGTGCAGCTACTGCGCAGTGACTGCAGTACAAAGGTTTTCTGCTGCGGTCACTGCCAGAACAAGGCTGTACCTGTATCTCGCACAGGTGACACCATTGCTCCCCTCATGATCATCTTATGGGGAATTTCCTAGAGGCACTGCTATGCGCACAAACAAATACCACAGAAGTTTCCAGAAGAATCCTGATATTCGGCCTGGATGTTTTGTAACAGCACTATCTCAGCTGTTTCTGCAGGTAAATGGAGCAATAATCAGTTCCTTCTACGTTACTCCTCTCCTTTATTCACCATAACGACCAAAATATTTGCTTTTAACACATGAATCCCAAAGTATCACTCCTTTCCGTTCTAGTCTAAGCAACAAAACAGCTCAATGACTGGGGCGAGTAATTATCACTGAGCTGTTCTGACATGACCTCCTGTTAAAATGATTATTATTGAAGCTCACGGAGGCTTCTCCAACTAATAGGCCTAACACTGAAATCTGAAAACTAAACGATAGTCGCGCTAACGATCTCCACGGTGTCTCCGATTCCACGGCGCTTGTCAGAACCCGCCGTGTGACTCTCCCGGGAAGGGTGTTTCCCGAATGTCGCACCCCGGCTATTGTTGCGAAAACGCGGCGGCTATTTCTGCGCTGTCCGAGCCGTGCAAATTACAAGCGAAGCCCCCCCCCAGATGGGGAGGGAAGCTTACAGGTACACCTCAGGGGGCTGTTTTTAATTAGCAGCTTTTCACATCTAGCCCAACAGCACCACCATCTCTAATGCCAACCCCCATTTGTTCAAGAAATAATGGAAAACTGAAGAGCCATTACTCAATATGCAAACAGATCAAATTAATTATCGCAAGACTAATTAATGCCAAACGACATGTGCAAAATTTAGCACATTTAATTTTGGTTTATACATCAAGTAAAAGTAATTAGGCATTTATGTATTGTAAACAAACCATTTCGGTTATAACATACAGCACTGTGGAAATACTGCACAGTAGCCGTACAAACAGTTATTCAGACTTTACCTTTTGTTTTGAGTAAAATTATATCACTTGTACACACAGTACAGCTTCAAACATGTTCTCATATTGAGCTTCTTTAAGATCTCTCAGCCGGAAAACCTGAACAGACAACAACCTGACGGCGCACAGCGGAGAGACACCACACAAACACTTCTACATTTCAACTTGAAATGTGGCGCAGCAGTGCAGAAACTTCCGGGACTCTGCGTGGATCAGCATGTAGAGTAAAGGTACATACACTACCAGTCAAACGTTTTTGCACACACTGAGATTTTCTACACTTGCATGCCATTCACTTAACATTTACTAAAAATATACTCAGTATTCTTTGCTAACAAGTACACTTACAGTAGCCGTTGTTCACCATTTGTGGACCTTTGTTAGCAAGAAAATGTCATACCTTTGATTCATCGAAGTAACATCTTCTAGCAGTTATAACAGCAGAGCTAATTCGAATCATTCTTTCTACATGAGACATTAAATGCTGCCCTGTTTCATACCATAACATTTAAAGTTAAAGGACAGCCTAGAATTTAACTGCCATTGCACTGTTACATACTCTTTCCATGTTATAAAGGAAACTTGCTTTATTTGAGTTATCTTTTCATTCATAGTTGTTTACTCAACTTTCAAATGCTCAACAAGAATAAAAAAATCGGCAGTTTATGAAATAAAATGAGAAGTATTAAAAACCTGTTGTATGCAAAAAAAACTTTGGACTGGTAGTGTAGTTACCTCTGCGAACAAGAACAGGTGCTTAAACTAACATCTCACAAACAACATACAGTCCCAGCTACAAAAAGCCTTAGACAAATCCTCCAGTTCCCGGCGAGACAGCTATACCGCTGATAAAGAAAAAAAGGTAAACTGAAGCAATTTTGTCAAGGAATAACCTTTTCTGTAGTTTCAATATTAATTATACTGTCGCTTCATCAACACAACCTACCCCGTTTTAAAATGACACACAGAAAGTCCAGATTCTCATACATACTTCAGCAACGAACCTGCCACCTTGCCAGCTGTCCTGTCATTTCCTATAAATCGTAAAGGAACTGAATATGCATGTGTCTACCTGCAGTTGGCATCAAGGTGTCCCCTGCTATGCCATTACACGCTGCAGCTTACAGTGCACAGGACAGGAGAGCTAGCGCCACGCCAATGAAGAAGGCAACCGCAACCTGCGGGACGCCATACCACCGATCAGCTTGAACCTTTCATCCTACAGCGGATCGAGGGTAATTATGCACCGATGTCACATGACTCCCAGCCTCCCTGTCTCGGTCACTGTCGCGGTCTCCGCTGTCACCAGTCACTGGACGTATACCGCGACATAAAACTAATTTAGGTGAACACGCACCAAAAATGTCCCGTGCAGTGTAGCCTTTATAAAACAGGTCAATGACTATAAATCAGCACCAGGTAGGACTGCAGATATCCATAACCTTATTAAAATGAATAATTTAGGCTATTATTCTAGCTGCTTGTACACTCTCAGAAAAAAGGGTATAAATTTGTACCTTTGCTTGTCACTGGGGCTGTACCCTCAAGGGTCTGCCAATTGTACCCTTAGCTATAGGTAATTGTGCCTTCTAAGGTACAGAAATGGACTCTGAGGAACATTTCTGTACCATTGATGATACATTGATCCTGTTTGTACCTC
>JAODLD010000046.1:4826933-4839822 GCA_026781065.1 Mormyrops boulengeri
TGATACATTGATCCTGTTTGTACCTCCGGGATGTTCCTTAGAGTCCATTTCTGTACCTTAAAAGGCACAATTACCTATATATAGCTAAGGGTACCATTGGCAGACCCTTGAGGGTACAGCCCCAGCGACAAGCAAAGGTACAAATTTGTACCCTTTTTTTCTGAGAGTGTAGCTTTAGAACGCCATATAAAATAAAACGCAATATATTCTTTAAAGGTATCAGATTTTGATTGTTCAACACCTTTGTCTCCAGTTCCATATAAGATAACCTTATGTATGTTTAGTTTAATTTCATTATTTAAGCAGTAAAGAGCCGCAGGGAGTGCGTTAAACCCGGACCCGCCTCCGGGCTTGCGGAGCCCCGCGGGGTGGAGGCTGTCTTCACGCCGGCGCCTGCTGCTCCAGCTACTCACCCGGCTTGGAATAAAGTTACAAATGCTAGTTTATCTTCTCCTGCGATTTTTAACTTAATCTCAGTCGGGAAGACATATGCATATTTTCTGTACGAGCTAAACATTTGGAGGGGATTTGCTCGGAGCAATCTGTCGCCGACTGAAAGGCCTTATTGTATATCATAATATTTATAAAGCCATGTCATTGAAAGAAAATGTTTTGTTCTTTTCATAAAATGCGTTATAGTAACATAATTATATGTATACATAATTTTTGACCTAATGTATTCCATATGTCTCGCTTCTACAAGCAGAATTTCTTCACTTTATTTCAAGGTTTTTTAAATTAAGCTTCGCTCTTTCATCTGGTTATGAAAGGGGTTAATATGTTTTATAATAACCCTCATTGTGTAACAGCTATTCCGCCCAGGGAAACCCGATGCCTGGATTTGCCAGAAGCTCCGCTAGGAGAGTTGGTTAGGGAGGAAAACGAGAGGGAAAGAAAGCGACAATTAAACCATCTGATCGTGCATGAAAACCTGGAAGCAAATCAGCACCTCCCGGTTATTAATGAAGCCGATTCTGCGAATACACGGCCAGAGGAAAAGCACAACGCAAACCAGGCGTGTTAACACACATTAGATCAAATCAGAGTAAATAGGGAAGATAAATCTCACAGTACAACTGTTTCATAAACAGCCTCCAATGATGCATCCAACCATTTCAAAATATTTGTGCACTGGTGCATAAACAAGTGTTATACGGCCATTTTATATAAAATGAAACCACTGGAATGTGATCGGTACCTGCGTTTGAAACGCAAGTATGAATCCTGATATACCAAGGCTGCTATATCAAACTACGTCAAACACGGAATCAGAACCGTTTCACGTTCATGAAACATTATGATATATACCATGCATGGTGCTTTAATCTCCATTCATGATTTCCTTGCCTTTTATTCGTCCTTGAAATGGAATAATTTACCTGTGCCACGAAACTCGGATCAGTACCAGCACACAGTAAAAACCGCAGATGTGGTCCGCAATCGCACCCACTGGTACACCGACGTGTCAGTGTCGTTCTTTCAGCTCGACAATCGGCATAATAAATAAGACTCATATTAACTTATCACTATAGCACTGAATGGACCGCATTACTGTAATGCAATAGAGCACCCCCCCCCCCCAATCGCGGCACAAGAAGAAGAAACTTACCAAAGTCAGTAACGATGTATCGATCACGATAACCCCAAACCCGTACACGTCGAGTTAAGTTTTTAAATCATTGTTTTTTTTTATCGTATCTCGGTCATCGCAGCACATCTACAGTGATCCAAGCCGTCCGGCGTTTCTTCCTTTCGTCCCCACAAGCTGTGCGGTCCACGTAACCCAAGAGAAACTATTTCAAAAAGGGCAAAAAAAAAACTAATGCTGCACACAGTTGGTTGTGGATTTGCACCTGAACGGGCTCCGATTGTATTTATCGGGTTTCTTGTGGCTTTTAAGCAGGTCAAAACGGAGCCCTGCAAAGAGTCTGCTTAGCTGGTTGTGTTACCCTGGAGCGTCCCAGCAGAAAGCACAAAAAACGGGCTGGGGGAAACACTGGGGCAGGATAAACCGTAATGTACACAGAGCCGCAGCTCTCACTGACTCCACACGAAGTTATTTTGCAGCTGATTCCTCCCGCAGCACAGACTAACCAATAGCGTTAAGAATTTCCCGATTGCGAACAGTGCAGTATACCTTTGTATGGTCCTTTTATCCAAAAATATCTGCGGTATAACAAATTAATGCATTCTGACTGTTTTGTGGAAGCCGGTGTTACAAGTCTTAAACACAAAAAATTCATAACAAGCCAAGAAGGCAATAAAATACTATTTCAGTTTTCAGGACACTAAATGCATGGGTAAGACCCCGTAAAAGAGAAACGCAAGAGTCGTTTTAAATGCCGCCTTTTGTATTACTCGTCAAACTCCGTTTTTGCTAAAGGGAGGAGTCGCCCCGCTTCTGCTTCCTGTGTCCAATCGGAATCGCCGTGGTCCCCGGGGTAAAATGGAAGATGATTTTATATAGCTCAAAAAGCCATATTTCATATGTGGGGGAGTCTTCCCCGAGCGATGGGCCGCTTTACTGCATAGTGTTTTGCCGTATTACCGCGGCACTCTGCATGTGATCGACTTAAAGTCGAATATACTCTGTACTCGACGTCTCTGTTAAAAGTTTTTTATATAAACTTTTTAAAGGCACGGTGCTTTATATGGGCATAATTAGACCCGCTCACCAACATAAAGTGGTGTATGTCTGTAGAAAATCATATGAAATAAGATATATGAAAATATATATGAAAATATACCCACAGTGTCTTAGAATATTAGAAATTTTGGTTTAGAGAATTCCCAATTATCAGTCCTCAAAACAATCCATTACTGGTTTGTCTGAACCAAACATTTTAAACGTAAGTTTAACAAAAAAGTAAAAAAGAAAACAAAATATCCCGGAAAATTACATGTAAAACCTTTAAAACATTTCAGTGAAATGTATTTGTGGTTAAAATATATAAAATAAGTCCTAAACATTTGTTATGTCATCAAATCACTATCTCTTGCGTGATGGAAAACGTGTTTTCGCTGAAATGCATATTTTCCGGGCATGTGTTTATAAGGTTACACATGACCAATGACTTATTTTATTCTAAATACTGCGTGTCTTACCGCTGTCTGCTTCCACCTACACTGCTCAGAGCCGCTACCTGACCATGCAGTGCGGCCAGTGCGTAAAACCCTTTCCGCCAGATGAGCAGCTCAGGTCCCACGAATCCGAGGCCATCCGCTGGACTGGGCCCGCATCTGTGGATTTGGCTCCGTTTTGACTCATACTCCTGACTCACACAGACGTGCTGTGAACCAGAACGCCGTTGCTCATTTTCTCACGCAGGAATCAAATTCGGTCCGACAGCCGTCAAACCTCTTTTGTCACTGCACCTCTTGACCATGCAAACTACACCGGCACAAATGAGATACACAGGAGTCTTCTGGCTCCACATGGCTTTGATTAGGAGAGCTTATAGGAATCTAGGACGTTTTATTATTTCAGAGGAAGCACAATTAAGTGGCTAGCCAAGACTGCGTTCCCAGATTGCAGGACACCCACCAGTACTGGCAGCGGACTTTACAGCCAATGGCAAACGTCAGGCTGAGCCAAAACCAGGTGCAATCCAATGGCGCGGACACGCACCCAGCCCTAACCCCACCATCGTTAATAATAACATCATGCAATGGCTGAATACGGTTTGACAATTTCTCTCATGCCTCTCCGATTTCCTCACATCAGCCTGTTGTCTTGGCAAATGCTCCCGAAACGTAATTAACAGGCTCATCGCACCCACAGCTGGAATGGAAACAAAAACAAGCCTGAATGTATTTATGTTATCTGAAATGGTGTATTAGTGATATTAGTTGGTGCTAGTATTTACTACAGCTCCATATACACTAAAATTGGAAGGATGTTGAGAGGATTGGCTAGGCCCCTGTGCAAGGACTACACATATTCGATATTTTTTCCACTGGAGTGTGGGTCAGTAGATGAGCTGAAATCCCTTGTCTGGCTGAGTAATCTTATCATTGCTGGGCCCTCGAGCAAGGTCTTTATGCTCCACAGGTGCTGGGTGTTGACTCCACACTCTCGCCCTAAGCTGTACTCACCTCTATGCTGTTTTCGACAATTGAGCCTCTGATAAATAAACGTTGTCTGCTATCTTCATACTGGTGATTCCATTGAAAAGTGAGGATTTCTAATAGACACTGGCAGCTTTTATGCATACAGGAAAAAGGGGACTAGATACACCATCTAACCATCATATTCCAGTTACCAATTATGGGGTGAGCTGGGAGCCTACTGTATACCAAGAAGCCCAGGACACAGGACTGTTAAACGTTGAATAGGACAGCTAGAGTGAGAAGAATCATTTTATCCATTTCTGTGATTTTTAGATGTTCCATATTTCTTAGAAATCAAGTAACTAATACCTTTATTTTAAGTCTAAATGGTTTATTTCAATACTCCATGAGGGGGACACTGTGGAATGAACACTGGGTTTTTCCACCCAGCCTGTCAGTGGTATTCCAAACGTACGGTACCATATGAGGTCCAACTCCCGCTGCATGGCGCTATATGGCTGTATGTTGTTCTTCTTCGCCTGTCCTGCTGCTGAAAGTCGCATCCCTTCAGTTTCCCCAGTTCTCCCAGTATCCTGTCTCATTAATGTGCAAAAGGACACGGCAGGAAATGGCCTACTGTACCAGAAGGATGTAAGTTTGCATCCTAAAATGAACAAGCTTGTTAATGTTAATCAGTACCCAAATTCATATCTCCTTGCAAGAAGGAAATGGAAAACTGGATATTTTGTGTATTATTAGTACAATGATTAGGTAATTTAGTGCTGGCTTCTGTAAATAGTAAAGAATATAGTTTGTGATGAATGCCAGCAAATTGACTCTATTATTCCTGTGCCTGATTCCTTAGTAGGCAAAACATACAGGTCAAAGGTCAAAACATCGACAACTGAACCATGGTTGGACAATAAACTCAAATGGAATGGAGACAGCTGAGCAGGATAGCCACATATATCTTTGATTCCTTATAATGACTGAACCGCAGTTAAAAATATTAGACAAAATGTTTTGCTTGCTGATTCATTGTGGACCTTGGTGAGGATTATGGACTGGGTATAAAAATGACTATTAAAGTTATACCGTAAATCTAAACCCGCGTTGACGATGACCGATCAGTCTGAATGCCACTTGAAGGCTTGGGGAAATGTGACAGTGTATTTATTGCTGGTTTATTTCTGATGCCAGTAGAACAGCATGGCTTCTGATGAAGCAAATGCAGACCAAGTGCGTTGTGGGATGTTAAAACTGGTCCCCGGGTTCAGACTGGATGGCTGCGTCATTACCGCCACCACCAGCACTGGAATTCCTCCATCCTAGGGGGCCATACATGCATCCTGAGGAGGCCAGGTGCAGACACAGTCAGGGACAGCGCCACCTGTAACTCCTGCTGGTACTGCAAGGAGGAGGGGAACATTCAGGCACCTTGGCTGAAAACAGTGTCAAACATCTATCCAAGGACTTGAATCACTTGCCATCTGCAAAGCTTCTCATTCCATCAGCGAGTAAAAGCTTCTCTCTCACAAGGCCTTCAAACACCTTTTTTATGTTCCAGTTTGGTCTAGAAAAGACAGTGAGCATATGGGACTTCCAGGTGTTAGTGTGAGCTCACAGTTACAGAGTCGTCTGTCGGCATGGAAACACACCAAGCAAACGTCACCAGTACACTAGGTTGTGCGTTGTGTGATTGCATCATGGGATACTATTCCAAGATGCCTTTAGTACTATGATGAAGTGCTGTCTAGCAGAATAGGTGCCTCAGCAATATATTTAAAGTTGAGATATTCAATTGTGAGAGGACACTGCCAGTGCCTGTAGTCAGGTACACTTTCTGTGCTTGACAGATCTTTTCAGACTCCTGGATCTGCCGGATCTCTCTCCTTGAGCTTACAGCATTTGCAGACAGTGATCTGAATGCGAATGAGCACCTGGAACCGTAAGCATCTGAGGCAAAGTTGAACGGATTATCGATCCTCTCATTAATCTATAGGAAAGAGAGGATTTCCGCATTCCTTCCAGATGGTTCCGAATGTGTGCCCCCTGGGTACGTCCCCCACCAGCCTTTCTAACATCATATGGCTGTTGTCGCTATATTCCCTAGCTATACTCATCCTGCCCCCCCCCCATCCAGACAAGCATCCACACGAGCAGGGCCCAACGGTGTTACAGCTGTAGATGTCTCCTGGACTCCGCCTTCTCACGACGCTGCTTCCCTGAGCTGTCACACTTGCTCAGTCTGTGAGTCAAGTGCCCAGTTTGTCAGTGTGCAGCTTTATCATCATCCTAAGTTCACCAGTAGCGAATAGTTCACCCCCCCCACCCCTCCAGGAAAAGCAGTATAAAAAGTTGAACTTGAAAATGTGCTGATGGTGTGATATGCCTGCAGTACTGTAATACCCTGGCAGATACTGGTAGAACAAGCAAGTCTTGCAGATTCCAGGTCTAAAACCAGTATCCTGACACTGTCCTTGCTGGACACCGTGCAGATGTCACTTCATGGTGGACTTCATGGTGGACTTCATGGTGGTTGGCTGCTTTTCAAATGGCATTTTGATTGTATGTTATTTTAGATATTTTAACAAACCGTGTCGGGCACTTTGTTTATTTTACAGTTTGTTTATTTATTGTACATTTTTCATGTATTTTTACACATATCTAAGATTTATTTTTAATGTGTTTTTGCATCGATACACTTCTTTGTACTAAATAGTAATTTGGAATTTCATCAAAAGATCTTTTATATTAGGTAGCCATTATTGTTTAGGTTAGCACAATAAATACAAGAAAAATAATATTAATTGAGAACTGACATTAACCTTTCTGTTGAAGCACACAAAATAAAATATATATCATCTCGTTTAAATCTTGTTTAAAAATGTTTATCTAATTCAAATTTCCAGCCCATTAACCAGCATGCCGTTCTCTAACCATGAATTATAAGTTATGAAACAATCTCTCGAGAAATGGTTCACAGCAGCAATTTTATTGTATATTTCAACATTTGAAACATTAAAAAAACAGTTATGTGAGTTTCACATAATTTGAGCATAAATTCTTGATAATAATTAAAAATATTAAATGTAATCGTGAGGTCACTCCATGAAAACACGTTGGTAAAATCAAAGCTGGATAAATTATTTAAATTATGGGCTATATACTGAATTCTCTTTTTCATCTAACTCCCTCAGCCTGTGTTTTGTTCACCATATTGTTCACCATCTTAATGACTTGACAACCTGGAGTGAGAAGATGGCCAGCAAAGCACGTAAACATAATGTAATGCACAGCATTTGTGTTACAGACAGAATTGCACTGATTCAAACACACAACCTCCTCATTTTATCAGAAAAGGTGAACAAAGAACCTGTGACACAACTAAACCAACAGCAGTCCACACTTTCAAAAAGCCATTTGCAACACTTACATAAAATAAGGTTCTATGATGGAATGTAATCTACCATAATCCTTTACTACACTAAAAATTAATAAAGGGAAAATTATGTGGGTTTGCAAAATTTAATAGTAGCTTGATTTCTGCCATTAGCATTTGTGAGCAAACATCTGAAAATTTCCAACCATTAGATAAAAACCCAATATGGCTGCCAAGCCATAATAATGACACATCAACCATATATATTTATTTATTAATGCTCCCCACAGGAAGTCTCTTATACCAAGAGTGTAATTTAAAACATATTGGAGTAACGCTGAAATGAAATACAAAATAAAAGTATTTTTAAATTAATGAAACTATCAAGCCAGCTACTCTGTTCCTGTACTTTCTCAGTGGAGCTTCCACTTCAAAAGGTTCTCTGTTCAGCACACTTTTTGAGAAACTAAATCTTGAAACCTTTTGTGATTTATGAAGAAGCCTAGAGTTAACAGTGCCGCCAGGGAAGCTTTCTCCCTAAAGGTGATTTGGAAAAAAGCGGGTCAGATGCATTGTGGGCTTGTAGAATTGGCAGCAATGGTCTAGCCCTGAATACAGATCATCCAATCACAAGAATGCAGACTGGTCATGTGATTTTTCAGACTAAATTGATTGGTACAAACAAAAAGCAAAACTGGAATTAGTAATTCCTTGTCATAAACCATTTGTGTGGTTATGAACATGTATTAGTTTTATATGTATTAAAAACAAACGCATAAACAGTAAATAAGAGGCATTTTAAACCCCTAACTTGCATCCAACAGTGATAAATGTGCGATCTGTATGGTTTTATCTTAACTGAATAGTTATTAAAAGTTCCATCCACTGCGGGATTATCGTTCCATAACCTTCATCTCAACCAGGAAAAGACATGAAAACTAAGATGTCAAAAAACACAATGAAACCTGCGGCTGGCCTCCACACCATTGTGGATTAAGTCATAAAGGGATGTTAAAAGGGGAAGACTGGAAGAGTAATTTAATATCCTTAATGCTTCGGTTATAAAAATAAAATAAATAAAAATAAATTATATATATATATAACTGACTCTTGTTATTCACTTAAGTGCTAAAAGCATTTATGCAACTCCTTCAAGTAGCTGGAGGAGTTGAACATGTCTTTGTAATCACAGTAAGAGCCTGATATTTATAAATACATATTAATTTAATGGCCTGGGTACCTGGGGGGTGGCTATTGATCGCAACGCTCTCCCAGAAAACCACCCCCCAAGGAAACTTTCATGGGGTATTCAGCTATATAGGAGCATAATAAGATGCACATTTGTTAAGGAACCCATTTATTCCATATTAAGATGGCATGAGGTCACATGATCTTCTTAGCCTCCAAGGTAAGGAGGTTATACATAAAAATAAATAAGACGGGGAAAAAAACATTCGGTTTGCATCTGGGCTCAGGAGTACTGTTTTTCTTAGAGGAAGAAGTGGTCAGATCCCGCCAACGATCAAGTTCTCAGCAAAAAAACAAATCAATCCAGTTATGGGTGAGAGTGGAAATCCACACTGAGGATCATACATTAGCAATGCGCACTTCTGGAAACCCAAAGGCAACGCCATGCATGACATCAAGGAACAGAGACTTTTATCATTTAAAGGGTGTACAACCTTCATGTCCCAGTGTACTGCAAACAAAAACATTCCAAGCCGGAACCTTTTTAGTTGTAACTTTGTGCAAAAATCCTTACGGTAAGTTTTGAAGACTCACGGCACTCTTTCCAGATTCACGAGAGCAGCATGATTAAGGGTTAAACATTAAGATGCCGAAGTGAAAGTTGTGGAGGGGGTGACAACGTGTCAGCGATGCAAACAAACCAACAGAATGGCAGGCGAGAACCAAGAGGTCCAGCCTGTTCACACCTGGCCGAGTTTCTCCTTGTTCATTTGGTAAAAGCGGCAACCACGGCCCAGAGAAGCTCGTTAGCGTTGGTCTTCATGCTCTCCCCTTCAGGCTCCAAGTCCAAGAGATGCCGAACCCTCTTCATGGCCAGGTCGTACTGGTCATCCAGAAGTGGGGCGAAGGCGTTTTCCAGCACGTCTGATGAGTGGGCCAGGAAGATGAGGGCTAGCATCCGCTTGTCCATCCGGTGGGGGTCGTTCACCCACTTGTCCAGCACGGTCTCCTGCAGCTTCCTGACGAGCCGCTGCTTTATGTCGCTGTTGGTCAGCGGGTGCGTGGTCATGTCGAAGAGCAGGAAGTTCTGCTTTTCGGTGGTGAGCACGCCTTTCTCCACCAGGTTCTTGGCCAGCCGTTCTCGCACGTTCCTCAGCTGATAGTGGAGCTTCAGGGGGTTCCACGTCTCGCCTGCAGATGAGGTCATAAACTATGTTCATTTATAGCAGGACGTCACAACAGAGCACCATTTCTGCATCAGTGAAGGACCTTCGATGGGCAAGGCTCATATGCTGCCTACAGTATCAATGTATCCATTATGATACCCCAAAAACTATGCTAATGTTAGTAACTTGCTTAAAAATTAAAAATAAATAAATATTTGTTGGCTAGATATGGAAGGTAACTCAATAACTGAGTTCAAGATGGTCTACAATGGATCCTCCAGCAAAGTTCAACCACTCAGACTCATCTACCTGCTATGATGTATAAGCATCGATATATTAGCATCATTCCCACTGAGGGAAGGTCAGCGAGCCCAGGCCTGTGAGCCGCCTCTGGGAGTGGGAGGAATTTAGTGGCTGGTGGCTGAGAGCGGAATGCAGCCCCCGCCGGCGGCGCGGAGGGCCTTTACTCACCGCTGAGCAGCTCGATCCATCTCTGCACCGTTTCAGGCGGCTGAGTCTCCTTAATGTGCTTCAGAGCTTCATCCAGCAGGACATCCCCCGTCGGGGCGTCGGATTTGCAGATCACCTAGAAGGACAGAGTGGCTTTTATGTCATAAGGAAGAGAAATGTACGGCAAGGTGAAAAGTGCTGAAATGCGGCTTGACTGCAATGGCCATTTTATATAATATAACAATACATCATTCTAGGCAACAGATGGGAAGGACAAAGGAGAACATGCTGGATTGGCTGGTGGGGGTTACTGTGCCCACGGCACCAGTTTCAGTTCTGGATCTGGCGGTTCAGTGCTATTTGTCTGGGGTTTCCTTCAAAGGATTCAGCTCAAGGGAATGAAGTAATGACATAAACTTCAGTGTAACAGTGAGCGTGCGTGTGCAAGTACGCATCCTGACTTACATCCAAACCAGATTAGCATGATAGCTTTGCATAAGCAGTCACTGAAAATGGATAGCCGAATGGCTTTGAATAACCTCCACCTTCTCTTATGTGGCAACAAGACAAAGCGATGCAAAAACCACTAAAGAATTTGGAAGCATATTCTATGTTACTGCAAGACGCAAAACATTTGTTTTGTTTACATCAAAGCGCATTTACACGGCTTTTCATTGCTATGACGTGCTTCATTTTGCTTCATAATAAGTGTTCCATTCTAACCAAGGTTTCCCCAAGCACACAGTATACAATATGGATGTATTCTGACATTAAGCGTATTACACTCAAACACCTTTTGAGAGAAATGTTTATTTTTCCCATGCAAATAATGATGAATATTTATATCAATCTTTGGTGCCAGTCATGGCAAAGGATTACAACGTGACTCTAAATAAAGACGAAATGGTGTATAAAAGTGATCATTTGAAACAAGTTGCCGTTTTATTAGCTAAAATATTTCTGTCACTTATTGCTAATGCATGCAGCAATTTTGTAATGTAATGCTGTGAACGAAGGCGGCTGCCCATGCCCCCACACCCACCTTCCTGGCTAGCAGACCCTTCCTTCTCATGCCGCAGGCCTCCAGCTGCACGCGGCCCCGGAGGGCCAACTCGATGAGCATGCAGCCGCGGAGCCCCGATGACATGCAATCATTCCAGAAGGACGTGTAACCCTGGCAACACAGACAGAGACACCACCTTAGAGACGATTCATTCACGGGGGTCTCCGATCCGCTTGAGAAATGGTGCCCCGTCTGCACGCTCAACTGGATTGATATTTCTGCTCACGAGAACAAGTGCTAACAATCAGTGCCGGAATGTGTCTGATATCTCAGGAAAACTGCCCTTTTGTAGTAAAGTACTAATTCTCGGGGCTCGGTAGGGAGAGGAAGGGCTATTAGGGCTGAGAACGCACCCTAGGTTAGGGCCGAATTTCACCTAATCAATTGGCTGTTGAATGTACTTAGTGTTTAAGTCATGTTTACATCAGCTCTCTTATTGGAAACCACAACACATCCATATAAGGGCAAACAATAAAAATGTGAAATAAATGAAAACCTACATACAATCCCAGATCAAAAAAGATGAATTTGTTGAAATTATGCTCCACTCTTAACTCAAGGTTATAATTCCGATTTTCTGATGTAAAATAAAAATTTCTTAAAATAAAATAAATTTCCCAAATGTAATAGTTATTATCCAATTTCCAAAAGTACATATATTAATTACATGTATTTTTATGTTGTGCCTTCCCCAAAATAGCGTCTCTAGTTAAAAGAGTTTATCAAGTGTCATTTGCCGACATATGCGAGTTTAGGGTATTTAAAGTGTAAATGAACAGAAAGCGAATAGCGAATAAAGGCCAGATGTTGACAGAGTGAAGAAGGTGCCGTAGTTTGATTCAAAAAGAAAAAAAAAGAAAAAAACACCTTTGGGGGTGTAAAGTCCTCTGGCCGCCTGACCCCACTGTCATGCGAACAAAAAATAAACAGGGCAGACAGTAGTGCATGTGTTTGTATATCTTCTACTATCTTCTGTCAAGCTGGGGTCACGACCCTCTCTCTGGGTCAGCTCTCATTTCTGTAGCTCTGCCTGTGATCTGTTATGTCCATCTGCAGCTTTGGCATGAACTCTGACCCGGGCACAAAGAATCCCGCCATGTGGAGCACAGGGGAGAGTGACACCATGGCTCAATACTGATACTGAAAGCCACAGGTCTCCAGTCTGGATTTAAATTCTGAGAGCGAGGGGGTGTCCCTGACATACACAGCTATAGAGCAGAAGCCTTGTGGCTGAAGTGTCTATGTGAGGAACTGCAAGGAGGCCTGCAGTCAAGGCCTGCAGTTGACGAGGCCTGCAGTCAGCGTGGCCTGCAGTCAGTGCCGCCCCTCCCTACACGCAGAACACGCGCTGTGCGTAGGGCCCCATGATCCATGGGGGCCCCTATTTTCCGCAAGGGGGCGCATTCTCTGCAAATGCGCAAAGGATGCGCATCGCTGCCGTGAGGCGCGCGTAGAGCACAAAGTCCGCCCAAGGCAGGAGAGAAAGAAAGAGACGAGTAATCTGACACCGCAGGGTTGTAAACCGAAATCGCATTTTGTGATACAGTCATTTTACATTTACATTTACCGCATTTAGCAGACGCTCTTTTC
>JAODLD010000046.1:4845888-4896666 GCA_026781065.1 Mormyrops boulengeri
ATACAATTAAACGAGTAAACTATAGGTACTCTTTCACTAAATGAGGTTCACCTTTAATTGCAGTGCTAGGTCACCTGTCCTGTGGTTTGATAACCTATTCCAGCACAAAAAAAACATATTCAGCATCTATCCATGTTTAATAGCGAACCAGAACATCAGTGACACTTAAAGGAGGGGAATCTGTGCTACATATCGCTATGTAGTTTAGGAACAGATTTAGAAGGAATTTAAGTTGTCAGTACGGTTCTTATTCCAGCGCCATCTAGAACAGCATGCAGGCATAGTCCTCTTAAAACAGGAAACAGGAGAATGAAATATCTCCTGTCACACACTGGCCTCGCAGTCCCACAGGATCCATACACTTCCTTTATGTCCATGTCAAGTCAAAGGACATCAAGATTGAAACCGAGGTACATGAACACCACTGAGAACTAGTTAATTATTCCATTCTACCCCTTCGAAACTATATAATTTTCATAATTAAATAGCTAAATTAATTGATACCATTATTATCTCTGAAGAAAAACAATAACAGGTTTGGGGAGCGTGTTTAAATGCTGGACGTCTTGTAATCTGCACTCAGGACAGCAGGTGGCAGCATGCGCTATATATTGTTTTTTTAACCTGCAGATTTTCCACCCGGAGTTCCCGTTCTCCGGCTCTCTCCTCCATATCATACTATACTCCCCGTTTAGCGCGTGACACGCATCATCTTTTATTAGTTCTTACATTTCTTTCCATTTAAGTCACTCTTTGAGGCATAAGGATGGTTTGCCCCATTTTCAGGGAGTGACCACTCATGTTACCACAGTCAGAAAGTAAGAGAAATAATGCAGTCTGTCATTTTGCAGACACTGTTGTCACATATAAGTGAGCAATGGTTGGGGTGAAAGAGCAGGGCCTGGTAGTGTCCTGTAAGCAGCAGAGGTTAAGAGATCAGCGGCAACATGATTACTCTGGTAGCTACAGGATTTGAACCTACAACCTTCCGGATATGGGCGTAGAGACTTAACCTACAAAGCTACACACCACTGTGTCTATCTTGTAGTATACCTATGCAGATGAAAGAATTTACTTATTTTACTAAGCAGTGTTAGACAACAACGGAAAAAAAAATCTTATAGCTAATGAGACTTTAAATTTTCAGTCTTCTAGTCAGTATTTTATTGCACTTTTGGAAAGTATGTGCATTCAGGCATGTGCAGGTGTTTGTCACTGCTCTTTGCTCATCTAAGTGTTTAATTAGTGACTTCTTTTTACTGAAACGTTAACCATGGAAGTGTTTTTGACCACATTTGCATTCCTGACAAGCTAGTTTAACGTAGCCATGGAGTTGTGAACAAAACATCATGTAGCCACCTAGTGTGCGATCAGGTGGGCGTTTTTATTAAGGGGAATTCCACCGAAATTGGTGTCATTTTAAAAGTTTTACTTCATGTTCAAGGATCTACACAAAAAATAAACTTTTGTATGTAAATGAATGCTTCATTTTAATCATGTTAATCATAGATGGCAGTCAGAAGTTTTGCAGACTTTGCAGCACTTAGTTATGTAGATCAGGTAGCGCTTGCAGCTTCGGAATGAAGGGTTTCTGGTAAATGTATGTAGAACCAGAAACTGCTAATAGAGTTCAAACAGCAATCTTGTTTCAGTTTTGGGCGCTGGATGACTGAAGACAATGAATGTGGTGACTACTGATGATATCAGAGGAAAATCAACAACCTGCAAAAACCTTACTTTCAATGGACATTTAATCAGCATCCAGGCAAGATGGTCCCTTATTAATTTCAGAGGGAAACGTTAAAATAATAATATAAAAAAAACAGCCAACATCTTGTTTTAACAAAGAAAAAAATTGTAATAATGCAAAGGACAGAATAAACATATTTTGGGCTGAAATTCCCTTTTAAATCACCCAGTATAGGGACTCTTTACATCTGGAAAACATCAACCCTCAAAGAATGATGTTACAAACAAGAAACCAAATCAAAAGGAAAATATTAAACAAACACAGAACACAATATCATTATGTACTCCTGTATTAATGCCTGTCCTTTGTATAAAAAAGTAGCCTTTATTTACATGTTTTAATATATAATGTTAGCAAGGATAGAAAAGTTATAATGGAAACTGTACACCTATATATAATTCTGTACAAAGGCTATACTTATTATGGTGAAAACTGGTTTATGAATAATGAACGTCAGAATTCTGTACACAGGATATAGAATGACTTGTGACCAGGAAAAAAAATCCCGGAAATGCAGTAGGTGATACCTCCCAGTTCTGAATGGCTCGACCAAAGATACAGTACCAGTCAAAAGTTTGGACACGCCTCCCATTGTACATGCATCGTTATTCAACAGGACAACGACCCCAAGCACCTTATGAAGGAGAGCGACGGAGTGGCACATCACATGACTTGGCCACCTGACCTAAACCCGTTAGAGATGGCTTGGGAGGAGTCTGAGCGGAGAATGACGGAGAAGCAGCCAATGAGGGCTCAGCATATGTGGAAGCTCCTTCTGCACAGCTGGGAAAACACCACAGCCTTAGCAAGCTGGTGTTGAGGATGCCAAGAGACTGCGAGGCTGTCATCACGGCAAAGGGCAGCTACTTCAAGGGATCTTAGTACAAGATTAAGCATTTACTTGCTTAGCAGATACTTTTATACAAAGTAGCATACAATTCAGTGAGCAGAGTCAGTAGGTCCCTGGAGCTATTCCCATTAAGGGCCTTTCTCAAGAGCCCAATGGTAGAATCACTCTGCCAAGCACAGGATTTGGAGTGCGGGATTTGAACCAGCAACCTTCTGAGTCCCTACCCGCAATGGGTAATATATATGAAATTATTTTAAAGCTTTGTTGTCTTCATTATTATTATTATTATTATAAAACCAGAGGTGGCAATTTCAGGTCCAGAAAGTGAAAATCCAGACCAGGATTTTGTTTAAACCTGAGCTGAGTGTAAGGAGACACAGTCAAATAGTACTCAAGTGGTTGGTTGAAACAAAATCCTGGTCTGGGTTTTTACTTTCTGGACCTGAAATTGCCACCTCTGTATAAAACATAGAAAATAGTATAAATAAACCTTCTGTTGAGTAGGTGTGTCCAAATTTATGGCTGGTACATTTTTTTTTTTTTTTTTTTACTTAAAATCACATTCAGGAAGAGAAATAAACTTTTGTTCAACCAACATTGTGAGGATTTCTACTGTACTTTTACAATAATGTAACATTCGACACAAATAAAACAAAGGTTGGCAGATAAAGGTTTTCACAGTTTCTGCTCTACCCTGTACAGCTCGTGGTGACTCCCCGCAACCATAAACAAATGATTCCAACAGTTTGAAAACACACACACACACACACACACACACTTTAGCTTCATATACAGTTTTATATCAGTTTATCTTTCAGTTCCTTGACTGGACCTTGTTCTGAACAAAACAATGATAAATTATTTAAGTGGTTCACATTCTGCTCCCATTGATCCCTAATAGCAAATGCATCCGACAAACAGAGCTTAAAAAATACACAACATTCATTTTACATCAGCAGTGTACATTACATGCAGAGCAGTTTCAGTGTGTCAGTGGGGAAACAATGCAGATGACTAGATATATTCTGGAGAACATCAAGGAAGAGCTTATTTTCAGGAGTAGCATCGTGCTGGGGGCCTCTCCATCTAACCCAGTGTTTCCAAACCTCCCAGCTCCCTGGAGCAAAAAACGTGGACTGTCTGGCAGGGAGCTGGGAGGGAGCAAAAACGATGACCACATGAACTTCAGGCCTCCACTAAAAGTAATTTCTCATCTCACACATTTCTCCAAACCACATCACGCCGGTTTGGTTCCATTAATGCATCACAAACCCATTACGTGCAGCCCCAGATGGCAGATCGCCACCGTTTGAGATACTTTTCATAATCTGATAATAACTTGGTGACCCTAGATGTAAACAAGACATACAGCATTTCAAGGAAACATCCCACTGAATTACTATTGTGCAATAAAAGATCAGCAAATGTGTGTTAAGACAACAACACACATGGATCTTCATGTTATTTACATCCAATTAAAAATATATATTGCTATTCAGTTATTAAATATATATATATGTGTCATATAAAGACTATACATATCAAAACATTTTACAAAATAGAAATGTTTTCCAAAAAGTAATTTGTGCGTGTGTATATGCACATATGTCAAAAATGAGGAAAAAAATACTTCCATATGTTCAAAAAAGTTCAGTACAAAGAATAATTTATTTTCCAAATGATTAGGAGAGAGGGATTGTTTCTTTTTGTAAAACAATTTTGTTCATACTTGACATCATGGGATCCTTTATTTTTCTAACTAATCTGACTCATAACCGACGCTCAAACCATCACCAATTAACAACTGTCTCGAATAACAGCGGATAAGAAGAAGCATGAATTGTGGATCGATAAATAAGTCCATATCGAATACAAAATGGAAAATTAGGATTTTTTATAAGCTGTGGATTGGTTTCAAAATTATAGGCGTGTGATGTATATTTTGATCTCAAAACGATATTATGGTGTCTTAAATATCTAACCTCAAAATTAAACTGAAATGAAATTTTATACAAAATAAAAAGGACCCTTATAGTACAAAAATGAGCACCAACATTGCATAAATGGTCCAAAATAAGTATAAAGAGACTTTAGCATACACCAAAAAAGGTCATGAAGGTCATTTTAATGTTTTGTCTCTAAGCCGGATTCCTAGCATCACACTAGCAAATGTTCTGAGGGCAGCAGGAAAAAAAAAAAGACTGATTCAGAGAGATAACCAATCAGATTGTAGAGGAGGCAAACCCAAGCAACTATGGAAGGCAGGACCAACCAATCAGATGTCTTAGTCCTGCCTCCTCTAATTGCTTGGACCCACCTCCTCTACAATCTGATTGATTATCTCTGACTCAATCATTTTTCCTTCTGCTCGCAGAATATTTTCGTGCAAGTAAAACTTCCACAGGCTTATTGTTCCTTTAGCGTGAAATTGTGTAATTAAACAAAAATGCTTAACGCTAACCTGCTTCTTGGTGCTCAGGTAATGTCTATGCTATCAGGGAAGCAGTGACAAACCATGCTCATCAAAAATGGTCTGCTGGTTATATTTACTTAAGATTTATTACTGCCAAAGTGAAGCCATATGGGGAGTCAACGGCAGACCTGATGGGAGCCCTGTCAGTGAATCTGTTTGTTTATGAACATGGTGATGAGCCGCGCACGGAAAACCCACAGACCAGTGTTCAACGCCTCCTCTTACATGTCGTTACTACCATCAGACTAATCATGTTCTGCTGACCCGATCCACATACTAGTACATTAATGTTAAGTTTTTGTGCATCCAGGCAAATAATTACCCGCAAAAATAGTCCCAAGATGTTAGGCAGCTTGACACAAGGTGTCTGACCATCAAAGACTAAAAATATTAGGCACAGTGCATCAGAACCAATAACCACCTCCAGTGAGGACTCAGTTCTCGGTCGACTTGTCCTCAAACAAAACCCAGATTCTCCACCTCCTCGTCCTCTTGGTCAGCCAGGTTGTCCGTAATCAGGCTGTGGAGTGGCCCGGTGGGGATGGCGGGCTTAAATGACCTGCCTCGGGGCATCGTGAAGGGAAATGCGGAGGAGACTTGGATGGAAGACTTAGCGCGCGCCACCACCCCCTGGTGGTTGAAGTCTGCCCTGCACGCCTGCCGGTCCACGTTGCCACGCAGATCCTGTACCTCTGCCAACAGGTCGGCAAGCTTCTTCAAGATGGTGATGGAGCCGCCACCAAAGATCTGAGCCTCGGGGATCCAGCGCAGGTACCTCTGGCTCCAGAGGCGCAGGGTAGGCCCCTCGAGGCAGGGCAGAAGCAGCCCGTGGTAGTCCAGGGGCCTGTGCTGCCAGGCCACAAAGAATTCCCGGGTGGACGCCTGGGCGGAGTCTGGCGAGTTTATCCAGCGGCTCAGACGCTTCACCCTCAGCATCTTCTTCAGGCTGTCGGTCTCGTCCTTCAGGAAGCCTTTCTTGGCAGACGGGGAGAACTTGAAAGCCGAACTGGGCAGGGACTGGTGCCGCTGATGCTAAAGTGAAGAATGGAAGATTCTGGAATCAATGCTAACTTTGCGGCACGCCGCCCCCCGTAAGCGACGGCGAGGGCCTGCTGGAGCGCAAGACGAAGCTCATATTGTATATAATATTCAAACTTTCAAAGGTAAAAGTACAGAATACTTTGATTTTATCCCCTGCTGCTCAAATGTTTGAACCATTTGTCCAACCAGAAAGCAATGAAGCTTTATTGGCCAATCACAATCCCTGCGGCTTGTACCTTGGGACGATGCGTTTTCCTTGGAGCCTTGTCCTGCCTGCTGCGTTCTACATACAGTGGATTAATGAAGAAATCCTGGGCTTTGCTGTCGAACTGCACAGACCAGTCCCAAACCGTCGGCCAGCTCACTGGGCTCCTTTGTCCCGGCTCCAATGCGGCCTGCCAAGAGAGACGGAGGCCGTGAGCCGACGGAAAATCATGCTGGAAGACGGGCCTGGGCGAGACTCGCCAGCAGGAAGGCAGACGGAATGAGGCCGTGTACGGAATCCGGAGAGCTTAATAAAAACGGCTATTTAAAACAGGCCCGACTAAGCCCAAATCATTTAGAGCACACACTTTCACACCCAATACCTCCGCCATGTAAAGGCATTAGACGTAGAATCATCCAAGGCAGGTGATCCTACCCAACCAATGGCTCTTCACATAAAATAGCAGGATTTTCGCCACTACAAGCCTAAAGCAACAAGGGCCAACTGCACTCAGCTGCTGAGATTAGCATCTCGTTATGAGGCCGGTGCTCCCTCCTGCAAAACCTTTCACCCACATTAGGATTCGTTAATAAACCTCCAAAGCCCTTAATACCGCATTTGCTCTTACATTTCTTGTAATTACTGCCCCAGAACTAGAAGCGTCTGGAGATTAGCCTGTTCCACCCAATATTAGCAGGCATGCTAATCACCCAGCAGACTGATTAATCTCAGAGGCGCTGCGACAGTACAGACAGGGCGGGTAATGGCTTGGGGCCCCAAGCTGGGGGGCAGCCGATTCCAACAACAAATCGGCGTTATTTTTGTATTCTGTTTTTCACAAAAGTGAAAATAAAGGTCTTGTGTTTATTAAATTCTCTTTGTTGATATTATTAAATTTACAAAATAAAGGTAATAAATTTGACCATGCTGGGGGAGGGGGAGTTGGAGGGGCCCATGGAGTTCTTTGCCCTCCACCCCCCCAAGGCCCTAAAATCGCCTCTGGTTAAACTTAAACAGTGGGTTTAAACTACAGGCTAACAATGGCTGACTTTATATATATATCTGCTGAACTGTTCAAATCGGAAACTGTACATTGAATATATACCTACAGAAAGAATTAAGAGTCAGTTAAAAACAAAAAACGATTGTGGAAAGTTTACGGAACCTTGGCGACAGTAGCCATGTGGTGGGGGGAGTTGAAGAGGAAGGTGCTGAAGACGGAGACGTCGACGCTGTCGGAGAGCACTGTCAGGTACGTCTCGGAGAACTGGAAGGCGGGGGGGTATTGCTGCTGAAGCTGCCAGACGCACTCCAGAAAGAGTAGGAAGACGGGGGCCTGGGACTGCGGGGGGGGAGAGCCAGAGTCTTACATCCCCTTTCGGGGTCAGGGATCAGCCCAACATTCACACCCTTTCACTGGCGCGTGAGCCGTCACTTCCACTTCCTCCCTTCCAGTGCCGAGGGACATAAATAGCAACATAAATAAAAAGGCAGAATACAGCTTTAATAAGAAGGCCCAATCAGAACTGACCCCCACCAAGGAGGATCTCGTCCAGTTCGGTGAGACGCAAGAATTACCTGCCACACAGTGGAGACGTGAGCCATGCATAGGGATTAACATTAAAACTAGTCTGTGTACAAGCAGAGTCCCGAAAACACAGTCAGGAGAGGGTTAATCATTTAATCTGTGTTGATTTGCATGCCGAAAAGGAAGCGATACTGAATGGGCTGAGATCTCATTTACGATCAGTGGCACAAAGTCACTGGAAAAAGCACAGCGTGAATTGCTTACGATTACGAACCCTGTCCTTCATTAAGACGCCAGTAGGTAACACTTAATGCTAAAGGGGTTAGGGATCTGCTTCCATATCCAGAAGTGTGTGGGTTCAAATCCCATTGCTGGCAAAGTAGCCACAACGCCACTGGGCGCTTGAGCAAGGCCCTTAGGCCATCTACTCTAGGGACACCAAGCGACCCCAAGCTTTCCTCACTTTGGACAAAAGCTTCTGCTAAATAAATTAATGTAATGACTGCCATTTTGTTCTCCCGCCATCACTGTAACCACAGAGAAGAAAAATCACAATTGCTTTGGACAAGAGCAGCCACTACTAAACGAAGAAGCAACGGCAAGACCATTCGGTTTCCACCCACCTCCTTGTCCTTGTGGTGTAGATGGTTGCAGCGGTCTAGAAAGCGGTGACCGCCCACGACCCACTCCTTCTGGATCAGGCTCTGGAAGCCACCAAGGGTCCTGTAGTATGGGTCGAACATCAGCTGGACCAGACTGGATATGACGCAGCAGAGGTCTGAACCCTCTTCCTCTGGAGCAGAAGCAAACGGAATTAACCAGAAGTGACTTCAGCGATGGCACTAAGTCAGTCTGAGGGCTTTCAAGGGAATTAAGGCAGCAGGCAGATGTCACTCATCCACAGATCCATCCATCCAGTAGCAGGCTCCAGGCCCGCCGTGTCCATCACAGGAAGCACTGGGCACCAGGCAGGAGATGCTCTCATAGGGAACACGCAGTCATGCACTACGGGCCTGTTAGATAGCAATTCGCCTAACCGCGCGTTACTAAACCACAGGAGGAAACTGGAGGAATCCCCAGCGAACTGAATAGATACAGAGAGCTTTCATTAAAGCATCTTCAAATGACCCATCAACTAAATGGATGCAATAGTATCATAGCATGAATTAGCTAAATCCACCAAAAAATACAGGGAAAGGCATATGGATGGATGGATCGTTTTTTTAGAAGAAATGCATCAGATCTTCCACTGACCCATTATCAGGACATTGGTGTTCTCCTTCTCCAGGCACTCGACCACCTCCACGGCCTTGGCCAGGCACTGCCTACGGAAGAGAAGCCCCAGGGATCAGCATGAAGATCAGGCAGACCACCAGCTCCATCATAAAGGCTTCGGGCCGACCTGATAATGTCCAGCCAGCCAGAGCCCTCCAGCGAGGAGAACCACTTCACGTCGGTTATCCAGAAGTCATTAGTATTATCTACCGGGAAATGAGAGAAGAGGAGAGTAAGCGGATATATATTCTGAGCTGAAAGAGCCATAAACAAGGTTACATTTCTGCTCCTGAACAGAAGCGTTTGTGCACCACAAAGTTATCAGACTCTTCTGCATCTGTTCAAATCTGGACTTTGCTCTCTGTTTACAGTTTCCTTTGCACAAGGTACTGAAATACAGATTTATCCATTTTAAGGCATCGTTGCACCGTGCTTCCTGCAAATTTGCAATTTCAACTATGTTCTTCAGTTTCGTGTATATTGTACAGTGAAGAGCGTCTACTAAAAGTTTGTAACACTGTCCTGTTGTACTTCCATGTTTGGCACTGAACCACAAACAATTCTGGTATCTTTATACATACTGGCAATAAAGTGTTCTGAGTTTCTGTTTAAAGTTACAGTTTTATATATTTATGATAAACATCCCTTTATGATTCCCAGAGCTTGACTGTAATGGTGGTGGCTGTCTGGCCTTTACTGTAAAGTAGCATCTCACCAAGCAGGAAGAACTGTTTGAACTTGCTGTAGGACTGCTGGATGTCCTGGACAGTGGGGAGAGAGTTGGACAGCTCCTCCGTCTTCACGGAGTACAGGTGAGTCTGCGCCACGGCATTCAGCATCCTGCAGGAGATTCCAGCAAACCGAGAACAGGCTGAGTGAAGTACCCTAGTGCCCTTCACTGGAGGCCTACACCTCGCAGGACCATGACAACATGAAGTCCAAAGTATGTGGAGAGAAATTTCCCCAGTTTATCCATCGCCCCTCCCTTGCCCTAGTTGCGCATTCCCTATCTGTCCTGCTCTTGCAGGGTTCCCAAACAGGGACACGTCCTGGGTCCGGCCCAGATGGACCCCGCCATCTCTAGAGGCACCGTTACTGCTCACGGGTCAGTCAATAATCTGCAGTTATGTTTTCAGCTGCTCAGCGATCATTAAATCTTAAGCCCCATTAAAATGGTCTTATTTCCTTGAAAGACTCATAATAGCAGGACAGAGTGTGCAATACCCTTCCATGTGGGTTTTGTATGACTGAGAGCTGGCATCTTCTTGCATAAGTGGCAACGAGGCCGTTTTGAACAAAGCACATCCACTGTGATGGGACCAGCACCAAATCTGGGGTGGAATTAAGAGAAACAGAACACAGAATTAAATTAAGCCAATGCTTTCTTCTTAAAGTTCAGGGCATGGAATAATGAATGCTTGGCATGTTTTAGCTTAGCCTACAATGCTATCAGTTCACATTCATTCTCTTGTAGCAGGCCGTCATCATCATCATCACCACATTGCAGCATTTACATAATTTCATACATCTTGAACACAGCTTGACACTTTTCTCACAGCAGAAAAGTTTTTTTTTCCAGACATTTTTCCCCCTCTTTATGGCAGACAGATGGAGGTCTAAACAACATGAACAACCCTAAAAACACCAACCGGTATCCCTTTCCCGTCAAATTTGGTTAAATCCTCCTCTGTAACGTGTGTGGGGACAATGAAAAACTGCGGCAGCCTGAGGAAGAGAACAGCCACAGAAAACATCACAATACATTTATGTTTTCATCAAAGCAACAATTCCTACCGCATTCATACAGCTGAACATTTCATCAGCTATACACCTTGGCTACTGACTATATAAAACCCTAATCTTACTTCTTCAGAACCAAACTAAGCATAACAACTGAGGAACTCTACAGGACAGGGTAAAAACGCACCAGAAGACTCACCAGCTCTCACCATGTTTGTAGTCTTACAATCAACGTTCACATTACTGAAGGTCAAAATCACTGGACATCCAGGAAATACAGAAATTGGCTCCTATGTTAAAGGGCTAAACTCAACTGCTTATTGGCTACACACCTGTCCCTCTCAACCCCTTATGGTTTATAACTTATTTATTTTACAATCATACACGTTATACGATACTCCAATACCGATGCCATGAATTTGGCAATCTGAAACAGTTCTAGATCCAAAGGTGTTAAGTTCTACATGTATAACATCAAACAAATCTCTAGTAGATACTGAAAGACGAGGTGAGAACTCTGCTAAAATCATCAAATGAGCTAAAATGAGCTGACTTACTTCGCAGAGATGCTGAAATCTGCATTATTTGAAATCAGCTTACAATAGCCTTTGGTCCGTTTTATCTCCTGGGCCCAGTCCTCTGAGGCGTCAAACATTACAGTCTTTGGTTTTGTTTGGTTCTCTAAAATTAAAAAAAAGAAAATTCCTTCTACTTTAATGAGTCCTTCTACTTGTGAGGACCTTTACTCGGAAGTAACCAGCAAAGCCAGGAAACGAACAACTCAGTCACTTCTTTGAGCAAAAGAGGACGCCCAGAAGACAAATAAAAACAACAGGAGAATGACCAGCTTATTCTCAGGACCGAGCGACTTTTCAGAAGCCCAGACAGTCAAACTGTGCCTGATCCTTTGACCTGGACTCAGTATGGCAGATACTTCAGAATCGAAAACAGAAGTGAAAAGCCTATCACAAGTTTTGCCAAGAAATTGCTTTTTAAAACTTTATTTTTATTTACAATGCTGATTAGACAAAATTAAAATTTACTAATCCCAGGGGGATATTTCGTTCAAAGGCAGTATCGACAAACTCTGCACAAACTCCGCAACCAATAAGACAAACTTATTTCAAATGCAGCAGCTTCTCCAACTTAGACAAAGAAAAGCGAATACAAACCCTTATTTGAAAGCGTCTTTTCGCCATAGGAGAAGGCAAACACACATCTCAGTGATTTGGGCTCAAGACAATGGTAGACAATTCCTTGAAATATCTGTGGGGTGTAAAATAAAATTAAATCTGAATACTTAAAGGACACAACGGCAGGATATGTAGTCACGGACGAAGCCGGACGGGCTGGGGTCGCCTGCCTTTTTGGCGTCCTCCTCTTTGGCGTAAGCCAGGGAAAAGTGGAAGAGTCTCAGATCCTTGCAGCAGACGATGATCTTGGAGGGATTCTTGTTCTTTACAAACCCACTTATTATAAGCTTCTTTTTGTCATCGAAGCCTGAGAAAAAGGCAGACAAAATCGCATGTCACCCATCCACCCATCACTGTTTATCCAGTACAGGGTCATGGTTAACCTGCACTCTTGACTAGGAAGCACAAAGACCTTATGGTCACAATGATCACATATCAAATATGTTTATTATCATATAGAGTTTTCTGCACATGTTCTTAATCACTAACACTACAACAATCCTACACAAGACTGTGTTCCCTCGCAATCAGCCGTACCTCCGTAGATGTGATCTACACACGTCAGAGGAATGTCGTTCTCTCCATACAGCTTATTCTTGAATAGCTGGGCCTGAAATATACAACAAGATTTTGGATTTATTATTACTAACCAGGTTGAGTTAACCAGGCAGAGTCATCATGAACCATTTCCAGGTGATGGGCTCAGATGTTTAGCTGCTTCCCAGTCAGTATAGCTAAGAGTTAAACAAGGGAATACAGACAAAAAGTCACATAAGGAATGTGGGCAGCAGTTCCCATCATGCCGCACTGCTCCATGTACCACTGGCACATCAATGAAAACCCGTTATCTGGACATCCGATGGCAGAACATAGAAGGAAGCACCGAGCTGGTCAGCAGAGCAGCTTTCAAAACACAACGAATGAGCCAAAGTTTCGCCCGATGGGTAATAAACGTCTGATCCAGTTCGTCGTCAGCTTTATTATTGTCCGATTTTACCTTCTACCCGAAGTGCTACTGGTGACACAATGGATACAGAATTATGACTAAACTGGTCTTTGGCATCAGATGGGCCGAACGGCCTCCTCTCGTTTGTAAATTTCTTATGTTCTTATGTACTTTGTACAAAGGTCAGACTACTTGTACTGGATTGAACAGCATATCAGGCACACTGGTGCTTCAGGGGTACTTCAACACATCTGGTGTGCTTCTAATACTATTATAAATAAAAAATAAACCACTAATTTACCGTTTGTGTTCTAACCACACCTTTCGATGATAGACTCTGGGTCCTTCAAAAAAGAAAAATATAGCATTTTTTCCCCAAGTGTTTTGCCATCCGACAGGCATGTTTCTGTAACGGATCCTATTACCAAGGCTCAGTGCTTTGTTACAGATAGAAGGCAAGCTAAAGGTAGCTCGTCCGACTTCACGGCCCCATCAGAAACAGCACCTAAAAACATCCCTCTATCAGACACCGTTAAAGGCACAGTGACCACCTCAGGCTCCCACCCTGCCAAGAAGTGACCCACCGCCTCCTCGTCCGAAGGGGCCTCGTCACTGATGAATGAGACCCGGAAGTTGGTGCACAGCAGCGTGCCGTAAACCCCCCGCTGGACGAGATCATCCTTTGTGCTCTTCTGAACGGGCCCCGCACTGCAGAAGATCACCTCTCCTGGAAATCAGAGAATTACGAGTGGAGCAGTGCCGTAACAAGTCCTGCCAATCGGCAGTAAATTTCCTAAAGGTCAAAGGTCACATTGGTACCCTATACAGCGCAAAGCCAAAACAAGTCTAATTTTTATTTCATATTGGATTGTTACAGTTTTATTTTACATATATTTGAGGCAAGAAGAACTAGCGAGATTTAATTCTAATTAAGAGCTTACCTGGCAACAAGTCAGGATGTTTCTCCTTTCTTGAGCATTCTTTCTCAGTTTGATTTATTTCCTGAACGTCAACAAAATAAAAATGCAGAATTTAATAGTTTAATGAGCGTGACCTGCCTCTGAGCAGACATGACGTTCAATAAAATTAAATCCCTTTAGATCCCTTAGTGAAAGATGACAGTACATCAGTCAGAAAAGGGGAAGAGTGATAAAGACAAAAAGATATTGCTGAGAAAAGCAGAAAAAGCCAAAATCTTATCAGCCCAGTCAAACTGTCACTCCACTGTACGCATCATCATTTTACAGGAGGCCAGTCTGGATCAAGTAGCATTGGGCTGATATAAAATCACAACATCCCTCCATCTTCCACAAATAGTTATCCAATGTGGGAGCACAGCCATCCTGTAACCTATCCCAGAAAACGCAGGAGATGAAGCAGGGAAGACCTTGGACAGTCCATCACAGCGGAAAACACACACAGACACACACACTAGGGAAAAATGGAGACAATGACCCACCTAACCAGGACTGCAGGAGCAAATGAAAGTCTTCGGTGGAAATGCGAAAATCATGCAAAAACCTAGAGTAGCGCAGCTCATTGTTAACGCTAATGCTAACTGTAATATCAAGGACAGGCACAGCTGTGAACGCTCAGAGTCGGTTTTATTGCAAAAAGGACGCTGCGAAAACATCTCACATCGTATACCGAAATTTAAACATACATTACATCCATCTGCTGGGAGTCATATCATGTTTTGTCTTTCTCACGACTGTACTGTCCGTAGACGGCATTCATCACATCCATAACGAGGCCTGATTCGCCATCTTTAATGAGCAGGCGCTTAGGCGGCACGCGGGAACATCCCAACACAGTCTTTAAGCTTAAAACATGCAGCATAGTAACATTGCTGTTTATAAGCTTCAAATCCACTAACATACCGACATACAATCCAAAGTAAACAGGGAGCGAGTTTACAGTCACCAACACAAAGCATTACTGCACCGCTGTGGATTCTGAGCGGAGGATGGGGCAAAGTTATTTTTAATTACAGCACCACATTCCATGATGCTTCACACCTCAAATGCAGGCGTGAAGCAATTTTCTGCAGCGGAGTAAAGTGCTAATTTAAACGCACATAAGTCTGGATGTTTAAAGCACCACGTTTCTGAACCCAAACTGCAGACTCATTTTGAAATGAGAGTTTAAAAACTGACCTTATCGGAGTCACCTTATACACCGACCCCTGTATGGTGTGGCATTCGGATGCTGCGTGTGGGGCCGAGGTGTCACACGCTACAGGACTTGGGTAAAGTGAAAGACAGGTATCACTCCTGTCACAACCTCGCTACGAAAACGCCAGTAATGAAAACACCAATAACAAATGAAACGCCACTTTATGGCCAGGAGACCGGAAAAATGCCAAAAACATTCAACGATTCAAATAAAATTTAAAGGAATACATTTCAACATAAAATATAATCACTATTAAATTAAAATGTCAAAGACATTAAAAAAAAAACAATAAAGGAATATTACTTTACCCAACATCCATATCCTGAAATCTGTCAGTGTTTTACAGGTTAAATCCCAATTTGTTAACATAGGGAACCCCCCCCAAACTGCTGCCAACGGCTCGTAAAAAGCAGACTAAAAAGGCATGCTTTAACCAGCCAAAACCGGCTGGTAACGGAGAAAACTCCCCAGCCTTAACTTCCACTCAGTGAGGCCAACTGCTACGGAGCCACACTTGTCAGACTAATGAAGAAAGACTCAGCAAAACAGATCTACGCCCATCAGTGCCAATGGGCATTTTATACAGCCGTTCGCTGACAAGAGCTGTTGCCATCAAATGACTGATAACAGGGAACAGACTTGATTGAAAAGTGGATAAAACCACGGGGAGAAAGTATTTGTAATACAGGCCACTACTTTTATCGGGGGGTGTCAACAGGGTTTCAAAACTTAAATTATTATCATGGACTGTCCAACATATTATCATGACAACTAACTTCTTGCTACAGACACCCAGCCTTTCAAGCTGCGCACATTTTGCAAGGCCAATTTGCCGGGATCGCTTCCCTTTTTATGCTGCATAATGCGAGGACTCTGCCAAGTAAAACAGTTGAAAGGAGCGGATGATCTGTGGCTTTAAACCAGCCCAGGTTATTTTACTGTGATTTGTCTGCTCTTGTTCCCCAGGGCAAACTGGGACTTTCAGAAGGAAATGTACTCAGAACGATGCACCTATGCCAATAACTTAATAATAATCATTTCAAAACCTAAAAAAAAAACTGCAGCCCTGACACCACGCAGCCCAGCTAATTTGCGGAGTACAAGGTAAGTAACCGGGGATCCACGGGGCGGCTTCCTGACGCGTCGCTGCGTTTGTGCTCCCCACCTTCACTCCGCCATCCCGTAAATAAGACGAGGACCTTCCTCATGGGAACCTGCATCTGGAAGTCAAAGTAACGCTGGAGAGACGCGACTGAATCCCAAAGCCAGGTGTGTGTACACACACACACACACACACACACACACACACACACACACACACACACCGATTCAAAAAGACTTCTGCAATCTTCTGTCTCTGCAACTTCTCCCATCGCCCATCAGATAAGTTCTGCTCCAGCTGACTGCACAACATCACCGAGACACATCAAGAGTGCGAACCAAAACAGAGCCGGCTGCATTTTCATTAAAGGGCTTAGTAAGCGTACTACGAGGATTACACAAGCCATACCTCAAACTCACCACGGCAACTAAGTAAACTAAATCACCTGTCCTCGTTTATTTTGACCACTTTGGATCGGACAGATTTTTGAGGGTTAAAATGGTGTTCACCTACACGATGGTCTGGTCTACTTGGCCGTGTCCAAACCACAATTCCGGCCATTGTGTTTTTCCCCCCTTGTCTCCAACTAGTAACAACCAAGTACTGATTTGTGAAATAACTAGTTTGCAGAGAGTAGTGGCTGGTGCGGCTTAGGATCCGGGCTGAATTAACTTGATCACAACAAATCTCAGTGCCAGCAACGGGTTTTACACAAGATCGCCTCTTTTTAGTCACACATGCCCCAACCAAGTCAAAAACACCTTTAAACCGAAGCCTACATTATTATTACATACCTCTGGAGTTACATAGGAGACAAACGACGGTTTAGCAGGCTTTCCTCCGCCGCCGCTCAGATTGCTTAACATTTCGCCCAAAGTTTACCAAAATCCGGCGCTTCGCGAAAGCGGGGGCAGCCCTGGCGAACACGGGAGCGCGCCGCGGTGACAGCTAACCGCGCCCCTTCCGCAAAACCCGCACCGGCCGCTCTTCCCGGGTGCCCGTACATCTGCGCCGGGAACGCGCAGCCATCGGCGCGCCATCCCATTGGCCAGGTAAGCCGTCCGTCAAAACGCTGTCGCCGCCCCCGTCCCCGCCGCCTGGAAAGTTAGGAAAGGGTCTGGGGAGGGCACAGTATGTCTGGCAGGAGGGACGGCGGGTTATTTTTAAGATGATGAAAACTGAACGAAAAAATTTGTTCTAAAAACACATGGGAGTTGAAGTTTTGTATACTTGAAAAAACCAATACCACGATAACAGTTTTAAAAACTTGATAATAGTTGTTTTAAAGGTTACAGAGTTTTCCTGAATGGTGTGATTGTTAAGAGCTATTTTCGACCACCACGATGCATGTGACGCGCCCTCTGTTTTTGTTATTACTGTATTTTGAAAGTGGCCGGACGCACCTTCTGGAGTTGTTTATACAACTCTTAAAAGTAAATAATACCTGAAGTTTCAAAATAATCAGACTATCTGTACTTTAAAATTAGTACTTAAGGGCCTTTTATCGTTTAACCAATTTTTTTCCCGTTGTTCAGTAAATGTTGAATGCAATGTAATAGAACTTAATCTGGAAATAATTTGAAGGCACAAAGGTCAAAATAATTAAAGCTATATATGTAAAGGTATTTCATTTTGCATTATTCTCATTACTTGTCAGATGTGCAGAACAGCAGGGGGTAAATTAGAAAAACATTAAAGGAATTCAAAGGCAAAGCCTATTTTCCAGCAAGATTTATGCTGGTGACTTTAACGTCAGCTGTATTTGGGGGAAAAATGTATGAAATTTTCACACGACTTGTTTTTCATATTTTCACTTCAGTGACAGATGCAGAGTGAAGAGGATCAAATTAAACAGCGAGAGGATGATTCGTCATAATGGACACTTACAGGAAACACACGAGAGTTTTAGCACAAGTTCCTATAAACGTGCTTTATTGGTCCACCAAAAACGCCGTGTTACAACAAAGCAGCACTCCATTGGTCTTAAAATGTGTTCCTTATTTAAGAAAAACGCAATTGCAGCAGCAGAATTAACCCCCCCTCTCCAGATTTGGAGCTTTTTGTGATTATTTTCATTTACTGTTTGAGGAGCAAAGGCCAAACTGAAATTAGTGATCGGTGGCTACGTTGTATGGCGAGGGTGTACCGGACCGATCACGACTCATTATAGGTGTTGAACATCAGGTTTTTCCCGTGTTTACATGCAGACCCAGCCCAAGCGTAGGGAGGATCCCGGCGCCCCATCCATCCTTTCAACTTGCAGTGTCTCTTCGCCTTGGCAAGACCGGCCAACACACACGTTTTCCTTTACAGACCGAACACCCGGCGCTTTCATCACCTGCTGCACAAACAAAACAGGAAGCACCGCTTTAACTGAAAAGAAGCAGACTAAATAAGCTTGGCGGAGCTGGTTCGTTTTCCCCAGAGACCAGTTTTGTTTAGTCACCCCCCCCCACCGCCCCATGACTCATACATATAAGATTAATACCTGGCAGGTTATAAATTATATTTAGGGGAAGTACATTCGCACTGTTTTCAGGGTGTAACAGACACGGTGAATATATACAGACTGTTAAATAGCGAAAAACACTTGAGTCTTTGATTTTTTTTTTCCGAGAGACGAGGGAGGTGTTCGTCTTCAAAGCAGGTCCGTCACTGGGAGTCTGCTAACTGGAGGGGGGGGGGGGGGGGTGAAATGCTTGCAAAAAACATGCAGTGACAACACCACGGGCTTCCCTTTCCACCTGTATCCCGACAGGAGCCCAACAGAATAACAACCTGCCGGTTCGCCGGGGAAACGGAGGAAATGCGTTTCCTACTCTGGACTGCAGAAGGAATAAAGTCGGCGAAATGCGATCTGCAGCAGTAACATGGACAACCTGCTTAATTAATGCCATAAATTTAATGAATTTATGCCATAAAAGTCTTTCAAAGGAAATAAGTGAAAGACATGGGTGTTAACCTAAATAACAACTTAATCGATCCAAGAACAAAACATAGAAAAAACATTTACCCGTCTTTTTCGTTTAAGCTTCACACGGGAATCAGAACAGACACCGAAAACACGACAATGCCCATCCTTCCAGAAGCGCTAACAGCAAAGCAAAGACGTAAATTAAAACCAGCTTTAATATTTTTTAAATCTACTATTAGACATGTCCAGTCATACATTGTACACAATATATAATTAAAATATAGCTTATTTTAAATAAGCAGAAGATCGTGTTTCTCACACTTACTACGCACTACCTGCAAATTTGATTAATGAACAGTAATAAAAGATTAACTCTTTCCCTAATCCAAAAACATAACAGATAGTCACTTGTTTAAATTTTATTTTTTTTTTTAGGGAAAACGCTTCTTCCCCAAAGAACACACAAAAAAGCACCAAGACTGGGAGAGCCTGGGAGACTTATCACACTGTTATTTTTTAAGCTTATGATCAAAACTGTTCCCTCTAAGGGTGAGGAGAAGTCACAGGTTAGAGAAGTCAAAAAGCAAAATGTGGAGGAGAAAAGGAACCCCATAGCAGAATCCCAACACTGGTCAGCAGTTACTAAGGGACTGACTGAAAAACTCAGGACTAAACAAGATTTAAGCAGACGACGTGACGGTTAGCGTTAGTGAGAGAGCCACGTCCGCATCTCAGTATGGCTCAGAGTCCTTCTTGTCTTTCTTCCCTTCTCTCTCGAAGCTGTCCGTGCCGTCACTGTTGTCCCGCCGCCGCTTGCGGTTGTTGTGGACATTGAAGCGTGGGTTCATCTGGGGGAGGGGGTCCACACCCAGGATCTTGTGGATCTGCCGGAAAGCCAACAACCTCAGGGCGAACTGAGTGAAGGAGAAGGAGAGGCAGTACTGAGGGTTAGGGACGCAGCCAGGGGAAGAGAAGGAAGTCCACAGAAAAACAGAGATGCAAGTGAGAGTGAGTGTGATGGTGTGTGTGTGACAGGAAGACCTGAGCGCTGGACGTCACGTCTTCCCTCTGCTGCTTGGACATTGGGCTCAGGGTGTCTGTGGGGTTTCTCTCACACGGATCCAGGAGCCCCGGACCACCTGCACGCAGAACCGCACAGGAGTCAGTGCTGCTTATAATTTAGACACCTCAATCCTCAGCAGGGCAGGTTAAATATTACTTTAAAAGGTACTTACACAGGACAATAATGAAAAACCAACACCACTGCCCAGAATTCTACTTAATCGTGATTTATTATTATTTTTTTTTTTATACCATAAATTCAACTTGTATACGAGACATCTGTCAAAGCTTTAGTTATACATAATGGTGAAGATATGAAACCAACCAACTCTCCACCACCATGTGCAGCACCTGCTTGGCCACCAGAGGGTGCACACCAACTCCTCTAGGCTCACCTGGTAACAGTATCCCAGAAGCGATGCACTCAAAGACTCTCCTCAGTGCATCTCCAGGGCTCAATGGTCCTGGGGCACTGCTGATGGCCTTCTCCGCAAGCAGCTCCATGGCCTTATAGGGGATCCCCAAGCCAGGGCAGAGGTTTGGTTTCACCATCAATAGGGACTAAATCAACCCTGAACCGCCCCCACCCCCCTAAACACACACGGTACTCCCACAATATTGACAGGATCATGTCCCTACTGTCCATACACAAAGCTATAGCCTTGCCACCAAGAACAAAATCAACAACACCCTCAACTTCCAGATTTATTTGATGAATGAAGAGACAAATACTATTAACATATAAAAATTAGAAGAACTAGCCTTGCAAGCTCAAACTTTAGCATTAAAGAGTCTGGATTTTGAACCTCCTGCATTTCATTTCAACCTCCAGTGAATGGCATCATTAAGCGTGACTCACCCAGCTGGGAAAGGCTGACCAGGTGGGCACTCTCTGGCAGAGATCACGCAGAATTCGGATGATAATCACACAGGACTGGAGGGCATTAGCTCTGGCCTTGAGTGCGACAAAATCAAAGTCTCATGACACTATTGGGGGGGGGGGGGTGTCTTCATTTAAAGAGGTACGAAACCACTGCTCAAAATGGAAGCTCACAGCCAACCCAAACAGCAGTCTTTTACCTCACAGCCAATGAAAAGTCATAGTTTGCCAAACATGCAAGAGAGGATCTCTTGACACACAGGAAACCATGACCTCAGAAATCAGGAGGCAGAACCACAGAAGGACCTCTGATTTAACTGGCCTTGCATTTCAGGCAAAGGCTAATCAATTAGGACGTCCTTCTTTATTTTCGACCTCCGTCATGGCAAAAAAAAAAATGATCACGATAAAGAGTTACACTGCAGCCTTATGAAGTAGCACCATAAACTACACTGGAACAATTAGATGTTAGACAAAATGTCAGTGAAATCTACAACGTTACAATTCAAAATTACTTTAGGCATCCTTGATGTTTTTTCTAGTTTTTTTTTTTTTTTGCACATTTCTATCAGGTAAGAAGGGTTTCTCAGACCAAATCAGCACTTACGGACGAGCAGCTGTGAGTGTCATAAGGCTACAAGAGGCAAGTAAAATGTCCCAAACCTGGAACCACTTAGCGTGGCGCAGAGCAGCCAAAGCGTCAAGGCATTTCTGCCTGTCCAAGAGGTCCGCTGGGTCTTTCCCCAAACCTGAGGTTACATCTAAAAACGGATTGAATCATCAGGGGGGGGCGGGGTGAGGAATGGGTGTTTGACCAGGTAGAGAGGACACATACAAACACATTGCCACGCATGAAGAGTGTCAAATGCAGTGAATGCTATGGAAACCACCCGGCTGCAAGCACCACCGTCCACGGGAACTGCTTGACTTGATTTTTGAGGTCTACTTGAGATCCGCACTGTGTTCAGACCGCAAGGTAAACAAGAAGCATGAACAGAGCTCAATCAGCTGGCTGATTCCAGTTCACAGTGGCTTGTACATGAAACCTCAACCAGCAGAACAGCAGGAATCCCAACCCTTAATGTTACATTTGACTGCGATTCGTAGATGCCCCATTCCACTCGGCCCAAGCAGATCTATGGGTGAAGCAGAAGGACGGCCATTCAAACCTGCACCACCATGAAGTACAGGTGAGACAGACCTGCATGTTGATAAGAGGAAAAAACGAGCCCCAAACACCCAGAGGTATGTGTGGCAAAGTATTTGAAGCAAAACTTGGTCAAAAATCCTTCCAAAGTCCTGTGACTCAATATGTCCCACTGCTTCTGACCTGGTTAAACTAACAACAGAGTGGAGGGGGGAAAAGCTCCCAGAACCCTTTAGCACATCACAGCTCCAGTCACTGTAATCCCCCCGCCCATGAACATCCAAATGGCACGTTCCGTCACTCCCTTTTGTCGCCCATTTTAATTCTCCAGAACCACATTAGATGGTGTCTTGGTAGTTACTGGGCGTGCCTTTATCAGAGTGGTACGTTTTATGGACCTGTCCATGGGGAAGGGAACCTAAAAACTATATTTTGCTTGGGTTGGCATATTAACGAGGACAGTGCACAGGGGAAGCAAATTTAATTCCCTGCTGGGATTTGGGTCGTGACGTTCTGCCACAGCAAACCATTTCCCCTCCTTTTGTACTTTTATTTGGACAATAGCTCATTTTTTGCTGAACTGTTAGCATTTCCAAAAATCAAAATCCAAATTAATGATGTTAATTTAACGACCAAACTATTAAAATGGAGATCAAACCAAAAGCATTTAAAACTAATGACCCATTTAGGAAAAAATGAGTCACTGAGAAAAGCCAAAAGGAAATTACCCAGAACACAAACCAACCGCATCTAGAACCGAGTCAGACTCGCACAGTGGTCACCCTGACTACGCCGGCTTTTCAGGAAGGAGGACGACTGTTCAGTCATTTGAGAGCAAACAGCGTGCCGAAGTAGCTGTAGAAAGCGGCGTCTTAAGGGTACAAGTCATATTCTAAGGATGACGTTAAATCCGGAGTTTAATGCGGCCACCAGCGACACGACCTCAGAGTAACAAACAACTCAGGCTCACACTCTAAACCTGAAAACTCCAGAAGTGATCTTAGGGAGCATGATCCGCATTTCAGATGAACCTCTGAGCGCTACTGGAAAAAAGGAAATGACCCAGCAGGCGATGGGTGTAAGAGGTGATAATAGGAAAAGCACAGAGTTTTATCCATTTTAGATGTAGACGAAGCTGACAGACAGGAGTATAAAGCTTTTTGGCCCCGTCAGCAGTCTTATTCAGCACAGACAGGAGAGACGGCACCACAACAGGACATCAAAGAGACAACATTAAACATACTGTTACAAAACACAGATTAATGGCTTTTACGCGGGAAGTAAAGAAGTTTTCCAAACCAGAAGAAACCATGTATTACTGTGGGGAAAAGGGCTGATCGACAATTAAAACTGGGCATCATAATTCTTTCAGTGGGGTTTATGTTTCAAAAATTCTCCTGAGATTCCTGATATAATACAGGTAACCCCCGTTTAACGTCCGCACCATGTTCCATAAAACAGGACGTTAAATGATTTGGACATTGATCCAATGTTACCATAGTCACTTTTGGCTACTGTGCCCTGCCGTAGTGCAAGATGACTAATTACTGTACTAAGTAGCTTGGATACTTTGCAGATAGTGCTGTATTTTAAACATTATCATGGATTATTAAAGCACAATATGAAAACATTTAGTACAGTAGAGTACTGTACAATAATACTAATATCTTTTATAAAACAAGAAACAGTCACAGTAAATAAACACGTATCCTGTGAGCAGCATGTTAATCTTAAGTTTTGTATTGAAAGACTCTTTTTATATTATACTTTATACTATAAGATAAAGTTACTTCATTTTTATAAAAAACATTCTTCATTTTGTTCAATGTCTAAATTCTTACACACGCTAAAATTTTATGGAAATTCAAAAATTATCGAAAATACAGTAATGTATACAAAAATAGGCAATTAACATAAAAAACATAATTACCAAGTAAAATACGGTTAAGTGGAGTTCATTACAGTATAATGTTACAGTAGTGTAACATAGTCAGGCGGCGCTGTACAGAACAGTATCTGTGTTGGCGGATATGCTGCCTACACCCTGCCTGCCGTCCGTGTGCCGCCTCCCCATGCATTTTAAAAAACAGCTGTCCAGCATTAAAACACACATCTTATTTTCTATAGTAATATTTTAGGCCACGGTTGTTAATGGGAATGGACGGTAAACAGGGCATACCTGTACACAAAGTGTTTAAATTGTCTTGCAGGAGAAATGACTTCGTAAGCTTTGCTAAATGGCTGTTTTTAACAAGGAAATGACTATATTCGTGCCCTTTTTTCCCCAACTTCATTATACTAGGAAAAGCAATTCACACACAGAGCCTTTCAAACACAAACGAAATGTCACGTAAGGAGTATGCGGCCTTCCATCCCATAACCGTGGCTCACTCTTTGCCAAAAGAATAACGCAAATTAAAGCGAGCGTTTCCGACCTCCTTGCGGCATGTTCTCCTCTCGGATGATGGGGGACGTCAGCGTGATGGTCACCTGCATCTTGGGCTCCTCGCCGGACGCCAGGATGATGGCCCCCTCATGGGCAGAGCCCTTCACCTCGTATTTTTCTGGTGTAACAACCTAATTTAAAAGCATTGCGAATAACTAATTTTTTCCAAGCAGAGAACTTTTACAGGGTTACAAGGTTGCTGCAGGTGGAATCAACTCTCCAAGACACTCCCGAGGATGATGGGAAAAGGCAGATGTCTGCAGTGTTTATTGTGGCCACTAGGGGTATCTAGTCACAAAAAGACTTAACACAGAAACATCCAACTACATTACTATTGAATTAATGGAGAAAACTCATTGGCATACAGCAATAAGAGCATCAAGCGACCCCGACTGACAGCCGTCACAGACTCATACCGTAAGCTGCTTGGGGAGGTGCTCCATGATGCGTGAGAGGAGGTTCCTGCATGGTTTCTCAGAGCAGAGGAGCACCAGGTCGACATTCTTGTCTCCTCGAAGCAGGAGGCCTTTGGCCAGCACCCCTACCCTCATCACCCCCTTCAGAGTCCTGGGATTTGGTGGGGGGGGAAGGGCCATCTTAAACCACACAGGACTCACAAGAAAAGGACGAGATCCATCATGATGACACACCTAAAAGGTCAGACCTTCATGCACAGACCTGTGTCAAGTTGTATGATCTCTCAGCAACTCTGAAAATCTAGGAAAGCTGTTGTCATTCAAGGATTTTATTTACTCCTGTCTTCAAATTATAGCAATGACAACTTCAGCGAGACTAAAAGCAGCAGACTTCATCTAGCAGGAGGCGGGACAGGAATCCAGCTTATGGACAAACGTGCGGCTGACCTGTTTCCCTGGAGGTCTTTCTGCTCCTTGTCGTCATCCTCGCCTTTCTCCTGGTCGCCGATGATGTCCGACACCAGTTTTAAGGCTCGCTCGGTGATGGACACGATCTTCTGGATAGCCTGAAGTTCATCCTCCAAGGGGTAGATGTTGGCATGCTTGGTCATGACATATCGGTCGTCCAGGGAATCGGGGCGACGTATGGGCTAGAAGGTATCAGAGAGGTTAATTTAATCTGGTGAGGGACAGAAAGACAAACAAAAAGAAATCAGACCTATTCATCTTAAATGCATTCAGTGAGCAAACTGACTCGCATATTGTTCAGTCAGCTTCTGTCACAACATGTCTGAGGAGGTGCACTGGGAGGCTCTGCATATGTCCAGGACAGGCCTTAATTAATGCTATAATGCTCACTATAAAAACAAGAAAAACTGACTGACACGGTCCATCCACTCCTCAGAAGAGGGGGCGAGAATAGAACCTCTTCTGTTCTTTTGTGGACATAAACAAGAAGTAAATTTTGAGGACAAAGTGTTTCAAATGAGTCTTCTACCAAGTCGGGGGTTTTGCCACCAAGGGGAAAAAATTGATTTCAAAGATTGATAAAACGCAATAAAAATAATGACCAAACTTCTCTCTGGAGAGGAAAATAACTTCAAAACTACACAAGGCCCAAAGCCTGCAATGAGAGTTCTCATTTTAAAATCATTCTAGAAGATTTACAGGGTCAGCCCACCGCCTCGAGCGGCAGGATCACCGCTCAGGGACTCACGCTGCCGGCAGATTCCTTCATTTATGACTGCATTTTTCAGTTTTAAATCACTGTTAAAGCACAGTGCAAGAAATTCACTTTAAAACTCGCATAATGAAATCTGACTAACAGGCTTAATTTATCAAATTTCTTACTTAACCTTTAATATACATCCTCTCTTCCAGCATCTAGCTGGGCCCTTTGCTCAGCTGGATTGACTGAATGAATCGCACTATTAAAATTCACATCCAGCAATAACTGGGTGCCAGGAATACGTGTAACAATGGAAAATACCAAGACGTTTCTAAGTATGACTGGCTTTTCCATTTACTAATGAAAAGCACTTTCTCCATCCATACTCCATTGTCCTATGCAAGGATGTGGGGGGTCCAGAGCCTCTCCCTGAAGCTATGGGTGCAAGGCAGGGAACAACCCAGGAGGGGGCGCCAACCCATCGCAACAGTGCTTTAGTCATTTTGATGTTCTGCAACTTGTTCATATCACTTGAGCAATGAAGGTAATCATTCAAACAACTAAAATACAATTAGAAATTGCAGGCTATATGATATATTTAAAAATTCACAATTTTTTATGTGGCTTTCAAAAGAAAACATACTTCAAATGCATCTGATAATCTCTCGCAGAATTAAAGTGCCCAGCGCCACGTTCAGCCTCATGCACGGCTGCAAATGGAAATGTCAGGCACGGGGCCTTACCATGGATCCCTGCAGCTGAGGGGCCAGCAGCCCGGGCCGGACTCCCAGCAGGCCAGGGGGTCCAGGCGGGCCCTGCGGGTAACCCCCCCCGTCAGGCATCCGATGACACTCCTCCCAGTGATGCTGCTCCTCCTCCACGTGGCGCCAGTACATGTCCTCCTCATACCGCCTGTGAGACAGAGAGACACAGACAGACAGAGACACAGACAGACAGAGACACAGACAGACAGAGACACAGACACAGACAGACAGAGAGAGAGACACAGACAGACAGAGAGAGAGACACAGACAGACAGAGACACGCACGGTTCAGTTACCGTCTAACAACACTACATAAACGAAAAAGTGACTTCCATCATCCTGTCAATATTGTATTGAAAACGCTTTGTCATTATCCTTCCCTATGGAAGTGAGCGGATCTGAGGGCCATTTTACATGGTACACAGTATATTTACATTGCTTTAAAGTACGATTCCAGCTGAAGGCTTATTCATCCTTCAGGTCAGGCTGCCTGCTATTCAGCCAGAAACGTTTCAGTAACATTCCTAATTACTAAGCCATCTCCTGGCTCATATGTAAAGGGGGTTCTCAAACTAATTTCAGCAGTTTCTAGACTGTTCCCATGTAAGTAAAGTCCAAAAAATGGTTCCACCTGTGCCATATCTTGATTCAGAGTTGAGGATCATACTGTAAATATCAGTATTTTTCTGTGATTAATCGTCGGCAAAATGCACCTCATCTCCATCCTCCACCTCTCCTCCTCCTCCCTCCGTCGCCAGTACTCCTCCTTCTGCATCTGCTTCCTCATCTTCTCCTCCTGGATCTTCCGAGCTCTGATGCTGGGCTTCACCTCCACCTGGAGGTCAGGGTTCACCTTTTTCTGCACGACAAGCAGAACACTGACCAAAATGTCCAGCGGGACTGAAGCACAAACATCCCAGATGGTCCTGACACACTGTGCTGTACCAAAAGACCAGCTAGTGGAACAAGGGCTCAGGACAGAGCTGCAGCCTGAAGTCAGTGGGTTCAAATCCTAGCAGGGAGCCTGTTGTAGAACCCCTGACCAGAACTAATGATTTGAAGATGAGAACCTGAACTACGGAAGAAGGTTATACTTAACTTCTAGCTCTCAGGAACAATAAATGTTTGCGGTCATATGACCGCAAACTCACGCTTATACGTGATCTTCACCTGCGAGAGTTACTTTCGCCGCTAAGCTAAGCATCATAACTCTAAGCTGGTGAATGCAAACGGCGTCACTGAGCCCTGTCGAGGCGGCCCGCTGACCTTGTACTGCAGCCGGTGTCTCCGGCCCTTCAGGTGCATGTCCTTAGCGTTTGGGTCGTTAAAGCTGCATTCGCAGAGCTTGCAGTGAAAGCGGATCACTTTGCCTTCATCATTTCGCACCTGAAAAAGTTTACAGAGACGGGAGTAGCGGGGATAAAGTTAAGGAAATCTTCAATTCCAAGATGATTCTTTCAGGCAGCGTCTAATTCCAGCCCGAGAGACGACGGATATCACCACAGAGCCAGACTGAGTTGGGGGCAGCCAATTTTTGACGTGACGGCAAAGTAAATCCTAATAATTTTCTGAAGCATACATATAAATTTCAGCTAGCAAAAATATACAAAGGCTCTGCCTACTTAGACCAACTGATGTTTTAAGTATGTTCTTCCAGAAATTTCTGCGCTAGGTCATATTCCATGCTATCCAACCGATGCTAATGAAGATGACCTTATTTGCTTCTTTGTGGAAAAACCTGCTCGTGTTTCGGGCTCAATTTAAGCACAATGTTATTTCCTCATATTTCCTCATGGGGGAGTCCTGCTGCATTTTTTTCCCCCAGACACAGGGCCCTACCCCAGAATAACCGGCAAGGGTGCACTGCAGATTTATGGCCCCATCAAAGGATCACATTAGGCACCCTTCCCAAACCAACCTAAGTTATGGCCCCGGTTATTCAGGGACCCTCAGCATCATTCCAACTTCCCCCTCCTTTTCGGCGACCCCGATGACTGGCGCACCTCCTCTACGTAGTCGTGGCCGACTGGCTGCACATCGTTCTGCAGGGCGCACAGCCCCGGAAGCTCGGAGGCATCAGGCTTCACGGTCTGCGCTGAGGCGCCCAGCAGGGCCGGCATCGGTTGCGCCGAGGCAGCCGGCGGTAGCTGCATCTGCTGCTTTGACGTCTCGGCCTTCATCTCGTCCGTCTTCATGCCAGCGGCCGCTGGTTTGCTGCCTCCTTGAAGTCCAGGGAACACAGTCAGACTGATGGTGGAGCTTCAACCAGAACAAGCGGAGAGAAGCAACGCTTCGAGGAACTTCCCTGTATCCCCATCAATTCCCTGAACAGTAAGAGCACCCCCTCCGACATGACGGCAATGCACGTTAGAACGGAAAATATTTTTATCGCAATAAATTGCTGTGAGTCACAGGTCACTAAATCTCACCGATGAAGTTGATTTTAGGAGCGTTGACCTTCGTGACAGTCGCAGCCGTGACTGCGACACCAACTGCACCCTTGCTGGCTCCGGTAAGCAGCCCAGCACCGGACAGGGCGCTGCTAACGATGCTCACGGGTTTTAGGTACGAGGAGGGTGGCATGGAGGAGCCGATGGCGGAGGTGGCTGAGCCACCCACCGCGGTTACGCTGCTGACAGCGGAGCTGGGCGACCTGCTGGAGGCGCTGACGGTGACAGCGGAGCTCTGGGTGACCACGCTGGGCTCCGTGGGGGGGATGGGCTTCCCCAGTTTGGTGTGCAGCTTCACCACCTGTACGACATGCAATGGGTCAGCAGGTAGGATGCAGGGACGCAGATCCCACGGCAACATTACATCACCAAGAAGACGGCAGGTTTCAGAAGAAATGGGGGAAACCCAGCACCAATCGAAACTCACTTCACAAGAAAACAAAAAAAAACCTAAAATCAACTGAAATTAGTTTTACAAAGACAATATAAAACTGAACAAATTAGAATTTGCTTAGCATCATAATCCAGGGCAACCCAGCTGAAATTCATTAGCAGGAACTGTGTGTCGGTTACGCAAGACAGGAAAAAATGTGACACAAAATGTAAAGAAATATTTTATACACACTCACACACTACAGAATAGAAGAACGTTTCAGTAAATGCCGATTAGTATCTGCAAGTGTGTACAAAGCAGGAATTTGAGGAATAACCCACGGGGAGGACTGATTATAATCATATAGATTATAATTAAACACCACCTACAGGAATAGTACTGACCTGGGAATCCAACATCAGTAGGAATGAAAGTGTTAAATCTTCAGCTTATTAATCCAATTGGCACTTTTCAGCAAAGCATGTTATAGATCAGGGGAAACTGCACTGACAGGGTGAGAGCACCAAAGCAGATAACTGGGATGCCTGGACATGATTCCATGAGGGACAGAACCGCCCCCACTGCCAATTCTGCGAGGGCGCCGCGTCCCGCTCACCTTCTGGTGCTTGGCCCCGCGGATGTGGGCAGAGTAAGCGTCAGCCCCCGTGCAGGACACGTCGCAGAGCTCGCAGCGCAGCTGATTGGGTGCCCCACGAGCTGGCCCCGCCCCACCGCTGCCCCCGCCCTGCCCCGCCTTCAGGGCCGCCTCCTTCTTCTTGTGCTTCTGCCCTTCCAGGTGCTCCTTGTAGGTCTGGGTGGGGGTCAGAGCCTCTCATAAGGATCCAGCACCGAGTTAACGCACCATGGTGTATGTATATGCACTGTTTATACATTTTTGGGGGGGGAATCGCTGGTACTGGAGCCCCAGAGAATTTCTTGAGTTTATCAAGTCTCCTTCCCCCCACCCCAATATTTAGGTACTTTATCTACACCCAACGGCTACATTAGTAATAGTCAATTATTAGCAAAAGGCAAATTGATATGACAGTGTTTAAATGGGCTGGGGTGTCCGCAGACTGAGGTCAGACAAGCAGAATGAATGTCAGGTCCCTGTCGTCTAAGCAGTAAGGACATGGATGATTTCTGCAGACATTCCTCATTTGAGGAGCACTCAGCACAACCAAGCTCAGGCTAATGAAGTGGACTGTGCACTGATGGAATACGTCCAGGGTGGGGTGACCCAGGAAGGAGGAACGCAGGGAGGGGCTTACCCAGAGATGTAGCGCAATAAATGCAGCGGGTAGCCCCACCCCCGGATCTTAAGCCCGCCCCCCGGATCTGAAGCGCGCCCGCCAGGGCATGCTGCTCCCTGACCTGAGGGCCGGCACAGCTGATCTTGCACACTTCGCAGTAGTGGATCTGGGGCGGCTTGGGCGACGGCTTGGTCTTCATCTGCTTGTTCTGGATGGGGCTTTTCTTGGTGAAGGCGCCGCTGACCCAGGCAGTGGTGGCAGCCGCAGGCGCGATGACCGGCTTCTGCGGCGGCTGCGGCGGCTGCTGCTGCTGCTGCTGCTGCTGCTGATAGTACGATGAGGCGGCAGAGTAGACGGCGGCTTCGTAGCCGGAGTACGACGACCCTGGGGGCGGACAGGAGGAGACACGCTCGCTGTTTTAGGGGCGGCATGGAGAGCTGGCAAATGCATGCGTTTCCATGGTGATAGACTGACAGAGCAGAGACGACCGCGCCCTTTTTCAACACAAGAAAACCGTGCTATGGCTCCATCGAAGGCATTGAAGCTACCGGAAACTAGGTCAATATTATGGTAATACAGTATACTACGGTATTCTGGGATATAGGATGGTATGAAAGATGATGCCCGAGCCTAGCAGAAATGTCTGAGGTCATGCGACTGACATTCAAAGTACATTCTCCCCCCCCTAAGATCCACCCCATTCCAAGAAGGAGTGCTCACTCTGCCTTTACAGTCCATGACAGAAGACCCTTTTGTAATAAGGCATCCCAACTAAGGTTCTCAAGTTGTTAAAAATCTACAGCTACAAGAGCTTAAAGACCCTACGAAGTTACCATGAAAGGGAGAGTGGGGCAGTGGCATAAGCTTTTGATGGACAGCACCGGAATGGGAAAGGTTATTTGCTAACTGTGGTGGAAATCAGATACTGCTTTTCTGGGCTCGGGCACCTACCAGTGACTTCCCACTGTGCCACAAAAAGCCAGTGGCACATTAAAAGCGTATCGGCCGCGTTTCCGCCCCCGTCTGACTGGCTCGGTGCAGGCTGGCAGAAACTCGGAAGGCCAATCCACACGGTTGGGTCCTGAAGGCTCTTGTAGCATGAAGGCTGCCTGTCACTGCGCCTCTCCGACGGGGTTACCATAGCGACGCAGCCCTTCGTTCAAGCGGACCGAACGTGTGCTTTATCAACTGCTAGCTGCTTACCAGAGTACGTGACTGCGTTGGTGCTGTAGGTGGCACTCTGGGAGTAGGAGGGGACCACTGAGGCAGTGGCGGCGGCGGCTGCCACCGGCTGGATCGCAGAGGACACTGGGTAAACTGGGAAGGTGGATGTGGCGGGGCTGGGAGCAGCGGGCTTTATGGCGGTCACCTGCCGGGTCTGCTGTGCCTGCGTGTACTGTGTGGCAGCCTGGCTGTAGCCTGTCTTAGGGACTGCAATAGAAATAAATATGAAAACATCTCTGTCAACGTGATTGGTCAGTTCCTCATGAGTTCCACCTGTCCGTCACTCGAGCTCAGTCACTGCTAACGCAGTAGCATTTCCAGCAGCACGCTAGGAAGGAGCCCGGGGCTACCTCGGCTGCTCGACAACCGCTATTTTCACTCCGCTGAGCCACGGACACATTTGCTCTTTGGCTACAGCTATACATTTCTCAATGACCTTCTCCTCTATTTTCAGACTTTCTTCATCGTTATTAACGGACCGCCGTTGAGTACCTGTCTGGTAGTAGGATTCGGCCACTGTAGGCTGGGCTTGTGGGACGACTGGTGCAGCTGCAGGCTGCTGGTAGTACTGCTTACTGTCGTAGGCCACGGCTGCGGCAGTGGATCTTGCATACGAGTATGAGTCCTGCAGGAGGGATGCCAGTCAGTCATTCACTACCAAGGGTCTCTGTCGCCATAGAACATATGTGTCTCCCAAAGGCCTTTGGGAAATGTAGTTTACCTGGTAGTTCTGCGTGGTCACAGGCGGAGGAGGCGGCGGGACTTCCGGCTGCCTCTGGGCATAGCTAAAGTCGGCAGCGGCGTGGGCCGGCTGGTAGCCGCTGTACGCGGCCGCAGACAGCGGCGCCGGGCGAGCAACCGCCACGGTGGCAACGGCGGGGGCGTAGGCAGCGGCTACTGTGGGCGCCGCGACAGGTGCCTGCCGTACGGTGTAGCTGGCCACCGTGGTAGGGTGGGTGTAGGCCACGCCAGCTGCCGGCTGGTGACTGAGGGCGGGAGAGGACATGGAGACTCAGTCAGCACAGCAGTGGGGGCACAGCGCTGGGCTAGGTGCCATCCTTTGAAGATTAGGGAGAAATTTAAACCCCCCTCCCTATCAGGAGGACAATTCAGCCATTCTGCATGTATCCTGTCACCCAGCCTAACAAGCAAGCCTTTGGAAGCCCAAGTGACCCAGGAAGAAAATGCAAAAACTACACACACAAAAAAGGACTCGAACCCACAATGCTGGAGGTATCTGGAAGTAGTGGCAGCTACTGAGCCACTGTCCAACACAGATTTTATAACACAGATTCAACTTTACATGCCAACCGAACACCCATCTAACGTCTGACCCAATCACAGCATTTTCCTCTGGAGAAAGGAACCAATGAAAAGAAAGGTGTCTATAACCATGAGCCACTTTTGGGGCAGCATGTGGCTCAGTGGGCTAAGCCTGTGTGCCTGTAATCAGAAGGTCGCCGGTTCAAACCCAGCCTCAGCACGTCTGCGGGTCCTTGAGCAAGGACCTTAACCCCCCCAGCTCCCTACAAAAAAAAGATCAAGCTGAGGGAGGCGTAAAGACAAAGTATCGATTATTATTATTACTGATTAAAATAGCTTCCACTGGATATAGATCAAATGAACTGATGGTGGCAGTCATGTCCTTTATTCATAAGATAACAGACTGAAGACCAGAAATAAAAATGATTATAGTTGTTGTCTAATGTAAGTACGGAACTTGTCCTGATTTGCAAAAAAAGGCCGAGGCCAGTCTGCCAGGGCTCTAAAGTAGGGCTGGGACGATTATTCGACGTAATTGACGATGTCGATTATAAAAATGCATTGACATGGAATTTTATTGTCGACGTGTTGTATAAAACTACGCAAATGTTTTGTAACTGCAATTCACTAAGTGATAAGCTAAACATCTTGTAAGGGAAAGTACTTTATCCCCTCAGGAGCACGTTAACACTGTCCTTTTAAGAATCGCGCAATAAAACTAAATAACTGAACTTTACTGTCCACCTGATGATCTATTCGCCACTCAAGAGCTACAGTATTTTATTCATTGGACCTGCGGCATGGTTTTCATTTACAATACAAAGTTATTCCGCCAATAAACTAGCTAGTTGTTTCACTGCTGCAGCCGTTAAAACTATATCAATTATAGACTGAATTCCAATATAGTTTTGTCTAATATCGCCGGTGCCAGTAGTACCACACTATTTTGTAAGGCATGCACTGGCCAATCATGTAGCACTTCTCTCATGAATATTAATGAGACACCTCCTACCACCCTGCAAAATCAAAATTTGCCTCCCATCCCCCCCGCCCCGTGCACGAGGCAACATGGCTGCGTCTACCAGCCGAGCGCCACAGCCGCAGGAGAAACACGCGGCAAAAAAGGCACGCAGTTTGGAAATACATCAGTCACGACACCTTTTCTGCACCTCTACTGTAGCTGGCGTTAATGACGCTGTTTCAGCCATTTTATATTTTCTGTTTACTTACTCTGTAATGTAAGAGTGAGACAAGTTATCGTTTACGACTACTCTTACACACTGTAGCCTAAATCGTTCCTTGCTCACTGAAGTAAGCTTAACTGTAAGCTACCTTTTCTAGTGTTTGTTAAAAACATGTTTCTCTAGTTGTGAAATCATTCCATCAATTTCAACATTAGAGTCACATATTTGTACTGAAATAATTAAGTAAAAACTATTGCAGTGATTATTAACTTCAGTCCAACATAGAAATCCCACTGAATCTCTTAAGATTTGCCTTTTTTGTTAATAATGCTCTAATGTTTAAGAAATGTTTTAATAAATTGAAATGTTAATGAGAATTTCAGATTGTTTGTGGGGGACGGGGTGAATTTCAACTAGATTATTCGAATAATCGAAAAAATAATCGCTAGATTAATCGTTTGGGACTGTACTATTCTAAAGTCAAACAGCATTGTTCCAAATATACAGCATGTCGCCACTCATAGCACTACAACTTAGTGAAAAGCACCGTTTGGGCTCGAATATTAGATGGGGCCCATTATAAGTTTGCCTCAGAGACCCAGCATAGGCGATCGCCGCTCATACGACATCGTATTACTAAAACATTGATTCTCTTGATTACGTTTGAAGTGTACGGCCAGGAGACAGATATTTTATCTACTATTGTACGTGCATAATGACATTTAAATTCTACTCCTCGAATATAAGACTATACCAGTTTTTTTAGAGGCAACTATTCAGAATAAAACGGCTTCTTATATTCGGGCGAATACGGTAGGGGAAGAAAGGGTCAGAACTGGCATTCAGGAAAGTAAATGGACTCTTCTCTCTCAGAAGACAGCACAGCTCTTCGGATTAATTACATTTTAATTAAGAACATCTTTCGCCGTTAGTCACTGCACAAAACATGTCAGACAGCCTGCAGCATCCTGCTTCAGACAGAGGTCTGACCCAGGTCAGCCTGGAGAACTGGAGGCAAAGATTAATCAAGTAAAGACACACACGCAAGAAAAGCACCGAACTGAACAAATAATGGCGGAAAAATGTGGGGAAATACTCAATGGAGAGAGATTGACCATTGTAATGTATACTGTAATACAATGTGATGCTAATATTAAAACCCAGTGGTAAAAGTCAATTTGTGTTGGGCAATTCCAGCATTATGGAGGCAACATTTCGACTCATACTGGCAAAAAAGTGCCTCAGAATAGACAAGCTTTGTATCATTGAGTTCATTTGCATATCTTCACATGTAACCTCTTGGTTACACTCAAATATTAATTTATACGTTACAAATATACAGCATTTTATTAGTGTTTTGAATGTGTCAGACGAACCACTGCATGGAATTGTTTATGAAATAGCTGTCAACAGACCTATTAAATCCTCAGATTCAGTTATATAAACATCACGAAATCTTGTTTACCAGCATTACACAAACCAAGTGGATCTTGCAAGCATCCTCCTAGGTTATGTTTGTTGCCATGGGAACCTCTTGACAGAGATATAGCCATGACAAGCCAGAAGGACCTTAAAATAACATTCCCAGTCCTGCACTGAAAAATGCTGATTCACCCAAAAACAAAGTGATAATGTTTCAACTTTCCTCGCTACAAAACAATTTGCTGGTTGCTGAAGGCACCTTTTGACCAAGGAGTCTTGCAGTTTCAGTACAAGCCCACATAACGACTTCAAAACTACATTTCCACAAGAATTGTCTGCATGACCCATCCAAAAAATAAAAACAAACAAAAAAAAAAACTTTCCAGAAAGCAAACTAATATTTTAGAGCTGGGAGGAAGTAAAAACATGTACCATCTGTGGGTCCCCAAGGACCAGGTTAGTTTTAGATAATCAATGAACAATGTGTTTTCTGATGGTCTCCTAAAACCAGGTTCACAGGACACAACCTGTCATTTATTACAAATGAGAGGTGAATATAACACACAAACCATAGAGTTTTTTTTTTTTTTTAAACGATGTGATGAGATGTATTGATTTTTACATGCTTTTGTTAGGCAGCGTTTTAAAACTGCTGGTGGCAGTGCTGGAAGATGTGGAATTAAAATTAAAATAAAAATGAGAGACAGGCATTATGAAAACAAACAGGTAGTCAAGCATTTCTCCTAAGAGGCATGCAACAGCAGTGAGAGGAAAGAAGACAGACGATAGATCCGTAAAAAAATCCGTTAAAAAAAGGGCAAAAATATTACCTTAACCTACAAAATAAATCGCAATTTGGAATCAATAATCTCTAACATTAGTACTGCATATACATAGAAGTCAAGAGAAATATTCTGTAATGCCAAGCAGGAGACAGCAGAGGGAGTTTCATTCTGCATTAAAAAGGCTCTCATTCACATTGCTGGCTGGACACGAAACTAACCAGCTAGTACTGTACATAAATACAACAATCGGCAAAGACAGGAGTGTGCAGACAGCAAGGATAACATTTACGAGGGGAAATCACTTTGCCAGAATTAGCTGAACACGAACACACCATAACTATTAGCATAACTGTGAGAGACACAAAATGGATTTTAAAGAACACCAACAGTGGGATTAACTTAACTTGGGCAGCTTATGGTTCAACAGGACAGCAAATTAAAATCAGAAGGTGAAATTTAAGATTAAATGTCCATTTTGAATCTTTAATGTAATACAGCTAAACAGAAGGACTGAAGGACCGGATGCCATCTCAGACATCTGCAGCTTCAGTCAAAAGACATCCTCCGCCTTGAAATTTAACACTTAAACAGAGCACTACAGTTTATCACTGTCCTCAGATGCGCATCATTACCCCAAATTAATTAAAGGGTACATATCCAAACAACTGGCAAGACAGGGATTACAAGGAGAGCTGAAAAACTGACATATAAGCAGCCAGAGGGTGTTGTACCCCGTACGGAAATATCATTTAAAACAAAGATCTGCATTAAAATAACGGTAAGGATTTTTTTTTTATCCATATACAACTACATAAGAAAAAAATACCACTCAGTAATATATTGCTTTCTTATTAATTAAGCGGCACTTTACCTACATTCAGTCATATAAACGGAATGCATTTTAGCGAGAAATCACACCAAGCACCTTCCGATCAATTTCGATTAAAGCTTAAATACAAATGTTTCATGGATTTTGGGCAGATACTTTTCTCAATCGAAGTTACAGCTATGACACTAATTTATAAGACATATTTATAAATAACAATAATCCTGGAACGCTAAGGCATGTTCATCACCAACTATTAAAAATGTACTTAACGGCTTATAGTGTGATACTCATTAATAATGTAAATGCAGAGCCAGATCGAGCACAGTGAATTGAAAAGGACCCAAAACACAATACTGGGCTGTATATGATGTGCGGCTTGGCGCACAGCCTCGGCACCGGTCCCCAGACCCACGCAATGCTCACCTATACTGCGCAGCAGCGCCGTGCGTAAACCCAAAGTAGTTGCCGGTAGCCATTTTGGCATCTTCACCTAGCCGGCTGGGCACTGCGGAAAGACGGATGCATGAAAAATGACCACTCGGCGAGAGAGCCCAGCTAGCCGGCATTGCAGTGCGGGGTCTCCTTCGGCACGCTGAGACGCCTCCCAGAGGATGCATTCATCTCACCATTACCGTCACTCACAAACCTCAGCACGCGATTTTTATATCAATTTACGTTTCATATGCGTGCCACAGAAATGTTTATACGCCTTTAACTCACCGTAGGTGAACGAGACCACAGGACATATGGGTATCATTGGTTTCCTGCTCTCCAGCGCACTCTGACTCCTAACCCCTTTCTCATTCGCGGCGCGCCGCGGCGTCGCACAAGAAATGGTTCAGCAAGAAATGGCGCGCATGCGTGCTGCGTCCTTGAAGAAAATCTGGGAATTTCAAATCGATCTATTTTTTTAACCTAGATTCCGTATAGTCTTGTATGATACAAAAAAACATTATGTCAAATTGCTTTATATGTTGTAACGTTATATCATATTATTATTACCACAAATTTTAATTGTTTTTTTTTTTAAGCTCAACACAAGTACACAACAGAAGTGGTCGTTCTTTTGTTAGAATGGGATCTGAGTAGAATATCGAATACTTCTTCAATTTCTTCCTGTAGATTATGAAATACATGTCTTTGTCCATTCCCATGGCTGTAATGGGATTAAAAATTGGCCCTGGACTTTGAGGACCCCCACAATACATTTTTCTTAGTGGCCTCATGATAACATTTGCTGGGAAAATGCCTGGTGTGCCAGATCGCCATCGCAGCCCTGTCTGTCCCCAGCATATATTTCCTTATCCATATTCTTCTTACTATTATCTCCTTATACTGGTTGGGGTAACAGGGGGTCTGGAGTCAGTCCCAAATGACACAGAGCACAAGGCTGGGGTAGGATGCCAGTCCATCACAGGGTACATACAAACACACACTATGACCAACTTATATGCGTGATATAGTAACTGTATGTCTTGGAAGAAACCCGCGTGACACAGAAAAACCATGTGATCTTTACACTGACACACGCACCAGGCAACAGTCCAAACGACTGAATCACAACGGATATCCTTCTGGGTTCATCCATCCATCCTAGCTACCATGCCACACAAACGTTTTACTAATACATCCATCCTCTTTAATGCTGGAAGAGAATATATACAAAATATATTCCGCTATGTTAAATCATCAAATTATGTTGAAGTACTTTACTGAATGTATGTAATATAAAATACAACAAAATGTTACTATTTAATATGTGAAGAGACCTAAGTGCTAATCAATTGTACTACTGCTGATCAATCTTCAAAAATGAAAATGACGTATAATTTATTTCGGTGTTACTGTGGAATGTCCGGAGAAAATTAATGTTGGAAATTATAACCTTTTACGTTAAAACACAGTATGTTAAACATCAATTCCATTGATATCCAGTGCAGTTTCTTCCACGTTGCAAAGTTTAAAAAATACTTTAAAAATACCTAAAATAATCGTTGCTGAGTTATACATGTACAGATTAAACAAAGGCACAGAAGCGACCCACTTCATAAATACTGTGCATAAGATTAATTACGCCATTGTTGCGACGCTCGCACCATGAAAAGACCGCATAACTTAATTTCCCATGAGCCACGTAAAACCACGTGATCCACCGTGGCCAATGGCGTCCCAGCTCTGAAAAACTGGGTTAACGTCTGCGGGAAAGACTGAGCGCCGCGCGTGAACACCATCTCAGACAGCAGCTTTATTACTCTCATGTAAGTAGGAATGATATTATATTTTTATTTTTAAAAAACTGTCTTTAAGACGGGGGTTAAAGTGTGAAAAATCATGCCAACCTGTTTAAATATCAAAAGCAGTTATCCGCTGCGGCACCGCGAAATGTATTTCTATGGCGTTTGTTGAAGATGCGCTCTCCGTCTTCCTCTTCTCCTTTCTGCGTGTTTAGGTAGCTTAACCTTATCGTAGCCTAGCTTAGCTTAGCCTAGCATAGCATAGCCTGCCCTGGAAGAACGTGCTCCACGGCACCGCATCGTCTCTTACTCGCGGCCCGCCTTGCCACACAAACCCCGGTCGTCCGCTCCAGAGCTGCGAGGTCGGTGAGGCGCGGCGGCCGGCTGCCGGAGGGAGCCCGCCCCGCCTCGGCGCCCCTGTCTCTGCGTGCGCGCTGCCTAGGCCGGCCGCGAATGGCGTAGCAGAAAGATCTGCTGGATGGCTGTGACAAGGGCAGCTCTTCATTTTAGGCGATGTCTCAATGCCGTATATTACATTTGAGGATTCTTCTAATTATCTTTCGCATTGCTTCGATGCAAAATATCCATTATCATTTTTTGGCTCTTTGATTCAGTCTTGGATAGCAAGTTGCTGTGACGAAACAATTTTAGTAGCTGTGTTTAGTGACTAGCTAAATGTGCATGCAGGGTGACCAACAGATATTTGATGCAACTGGGTTCAGTTTACATGTATGTGCATTAGAAAAATGACACCCCTACCCGTTACTTGGATAATTATTTGCCATTGATGCTAATCGGAGTGTATGGATGGTGTTTATTTTTATGATTGTCTCTGACCCGTCTTCGTTCAGCCGATCAGTTTTCGTCTCTGAAGGAATCGATCCTTGCGGTATCTTAACCTTTTCAGGACCTTCATGGACTCGGTGGTGTGGAATCATTTTAATTATTTACAATCATTTAATGAGCTTTCTATACCTTGTCAAGGCTGAAGAGATGCGTTCTGGCTGTCATATCCAGATATAGGAAAATGAGGATTTGTCATTTGGTTTCTGGATGGTTTCTCAGTTTGGAAGATGAATCTTCTTGATGAGAGGGCAGCAGGTGACCCATTGTCCTGCACGACTAAACCATCCTGCCCTGTTTGTTGCAGAATGCCCAAGTCGAAAGAGGTGCTGTCGTCCTCCTCCTCTGGCAGTGACTCCGACAGTGAGGTCGAGACAAAGGTGTGCTTCCCCATTTCATGCAGCGCCTGGCAGCCCTGATCCAGACCTCTACACAACTTGCCAATGCCACACCTGTCTTAACATGCAAGCTCTTAACTGCCCTGACTGTTTGGGAGTGTATCTGTTTCAGATTGTAGTGTTTCTTGGCTGCTCCTGGGTTTGCACTCATGCAGACTGTATGCGTTCTTGCAGGCAAAGAGGAAGGCTCCTGCAGCACAAGAGAAACCGGCAAAGAAGCAGAAGAGTGGTGAGAGCTCCCGGGCGAGTGGTCCCTCCAAAGGTGGCAAGAGCAAGGATGACAACATGTTCCAGGTGTGTGCTGCACAGCTTAGTAGGTTTGGGTTATATACCCAGAAGGTAGTGGGTTCAAATCCCACGACAGGCAGAATAATCAAATTTGTTTTGGCCCATTGAATATGTTGCTTTGGAGAAAAACACAACTGTAGTATGTTGTAGGCCCTCATGGTACACTTGCAACTTGCACCACGATGTTTTTTCTTGAATGGAGTGGTGCACGTTTACCCAGAGCAGCGTGGTCATGTGCACTCGTGGCTAAAGGGATCTGCCTAATGCTCTGAAATTCCGTAAAACATGTGTTACGTTTTCATCAGCATTGCATTATCGAGGCTTTAACCACTGATTAACACCCTCCCCCCCCCCCAGATTGGGAAGATGAGGTATGTCAGCGTCAGGGACTTCAAAGGCAAAGTGCTGATCGACATCCGTGAGTACTGGATGGATCAGGAGGGAGAGATGAAGCCTGGCCGCAAAGGTAACTGTCCCGTAAGGCACCTGGAGAAACTCCCACCCTGGCAGGAATCATCTGTAATGAGACACTTGCTATTTTGGAGTATCTGTTTCAGAGTGTAGTGTTTCTTTTCTGCTGCTGGGTTTACACTCCTATACATATATATACATCGTTACATATCATAACTGGCCAATACTTGTGTAGTTATGCAGGTGTAACTGAAGCATTAGGGAAAACTGAGAAGCTGAACCACCTTCTTTCTTGTTGTGCGACATTAGGGATGGTGGGACAGTAAATATTTATTTTGATTGTGCTTGTAACTGGTTTATTGCAGCAAGAAACCTACATTATAGTACATTATTCCAAGGAGAAACAACTGCGCATGGGTGACCTTCCTCCATTTTGTACATTTCCAGGCATTTCCTTGAATCCAGAGCAGTGGAACCAATTGAAGGAGCAGATCTCTGAAATCGATGACGCTGTGAGGAGAATATAAGCTTTATAGCCACAAGATGGTGCTGTTTAGTTCTTCCTTTAGTGTTTTTAGATTTTACCACCAACCTTTACACTGACGTACAAGTGTTTTATAAAGGACTGATTTTTTTAAAAATGACTGGCGTGTTTTGCAGTTAATTTGACCTTTAACATTTTCTGCATGTGCCCTGTAGTGCGTTCTGTGCAACAGCTGTGTTGTGTTGCGTGTGCAAGGGCCGCTCAAGTTTGTGGGTGGGGGGGTTGATCGAGGTCCCGGGCTGTGTAGAGGAGGTCTCGTATTAAATAAAGGCTACATAATTATTTTAGTTTTTGATGTTCTGTTGCGTGTCGACTCCCTGTCCTTGTGCCAGCCTTTTCTGGAGTGAATATTCAGACGCCTTGCAGCTGGGGACGGTTGCGGATTAAAATGGTGGTTGAGAGTCTGTGTCCGTTACTCCAAAAGGGCGCCAAAAGCAGTTGGCATTAACCAGGAAGGTAAGCATGGGTGGCAGAGATGCGCCGGAACAAAGGCCAGAGGAGTCTGTTGGAGGATTTCAGTGTTTTTACACGACTGCATAGATGAACAAAGTAGGTCGACAGACAGTTTGAGTTGCAGTTTCTTGCTGACTTTTGGTCGCATACCTAATGAGGTCTACTGCTCTTTCGTAATGTTTGGGTTTCTTAATCCAGCTTAGCCCCCCCCCACCCCGATCAAGACACAAGCCGGATGCCACACAGATGGTAAAATCCAGAAATGGGCATGTTTTATACTGGGGTTATTGGTGGAGCAGATATTTAAATTAAGTCTTTCAATTGCATATTCATTTATATTTATATATATATATATATAAACATAATTAATTCATTTTCCACGGCTTACCCGAGGTCGGGTCATGGGGGCAGCAGTCAGGGACGCCCTGAGCTCCCTCTCACCATCCATCTCTAGCTCCTCCAGGGGAATACCAAGGCATTCCCAGGCCAGCCCAGAGATATTATCTCCCCAGAGTGTCCTGCGTCTGCCCCAAGGGCGTCTCCAGTTTGGACATGCCTGAAACACCTCCCCAGGGAGCTGTCCAGGAGGCATCCTAGATGGATAACCAAACCACCTCAACTGGGTCCTTTCAACGTGGAGAAACAGCATCTATACTTTGAGTCTCTACTGCATGTTTGAGCTCCTAACTTTATCTCTAAGGCTGAGCCCAGACACCCTGCGCGGGAAGCTCATTTCAGCCTCTTGTATCCGCCATCTCTTCTTTCGGTCACTACTCAGAACTCATGACTTTAGGTGGGGGATGGGACGTAGGTTAACATCCACATCTTAGTTCACATTCTGGGTGTGCTAGGTGAGTGGTGTTCATTGTTTATTCAGTGTTTATAATGAAACCTTAGACGTTCTAACTAGCTGCACAAAGAAGGACTATAAGCATGCAGTTATAACGAACACGTTCATGGTGTGAAGGTTAAAATATGTGTGAATTTCTTGTCATACCTGCATAAATATGTACTTTCATATGCATTTGCTTGTTATGAAAAACATTGTCCATGCATTTTAACCTTTATACCACTAATGTGTACTTTTGTACCAGTTCTCTGGCTGTAAGTTGTGATCAGAGGATTATTTGTAGAAATCGACTTATGCATCCAGACTGATAAGGCCTTTGTCTTGATTGGTATAGTTCTAAAACGCGGCCTTTCTAAAACTGTCAGGAATCCTTACACCACCGATTCTCACTGGGTTTTATCCGTATCTGCAAAAATGAACATAAAGGAGCAAATATCTGTTTGAAGTGGAGTTATGACCACAAGATGGCAGCCTTTGCGCAGTTTTACATGTCCGTATTTTAACGCCAGATGGCGCCATGTGTTTCTTAAAACTTAGTTTTACCTGTTCAGAAAATGCAGAAATAAACAGGAGTGTTGACACCAACAAAAGGAAAGTCTATTTTATGCCACAATCTTTTAAGGATGTATGCCAATCCATCTATTCACACGTTCGTGCTTATTGATTGATTTTCGATGTCTAGAAAGAGAATTAAAATCATGCTGCAACATTTCAGTGATGAAAAGAAGCTCTGTTTCCAACTTCCCCTTTTTATTCTTCCTGAGGTTTGACATGTTTCTGTATGCTATAGGTGGTTACATGGGTGCTGGCTCTATAAGAGAGCCCCAACCCACAAATCTGTCTTTACTTCCAGTATCTAATCATTACAATGCATGTGACTGAATTGGAGCATTAATCCACCGGCTTATTAAAACAAAATGAAGTGCCCTTCTTGAAGGCTTTAAACAGCAATCCAAATTTAATGAGGGCTGTGTACTGAAATGTCAGTCTTAGGCAAAGTGTCTATGGTTATGTAAGCTATCACAAATATGCAGTAGACCCCTTAGAATAGAGCCCCCCGCATTCATCTGTGAGGTTTCAGGAGCCCAGGCAACCTGCAGGCACCTGAAGAGCAGGGGTCCCAGCCCAGGCAACCTGCAGGCACCTGAAGAGCAGGGGTCCCAGCCCAGGCAACAATGCAGGCACCTGAGGAGCAGGGGTCCCAGCCCAGGCAACAATGCAGGCACCTGAAGAGCAGGGGTCCCAGCCCAGGCACTGGCTGTTTTGAAAAGCTGCTTTTCTCAGTAAGAGAACTTTTCACCAGAATGGATTTTATGATTGACTCAGCCATGCGAAGTGCATTACTGGGGTTGGGGCGAGCAAATGTGTTCAAATGGCTCAGGTCGCCGATGCCTCCGATCTTGAGTGCCTCACATCTGCTTCGGTTTGAGCTCTAAAGCCCCACAATCACAGTTACCCTTTGAAGTCTGTGGTTTTTTTCTTCTTCTTTCATTTGTTTTATGGTTGCCGTTCATGTCATTGGAAGCCTGGCACGAAACATCTCTGTTTGCTACCTCATACTCAGCGCTCTGGTTATTTATCAAAAGAGGATGGATTTTAAGGGGCTCTTCATTAGTCCCTGTTCTAAAATGACACAAGAAGTGAGAGGAATGTATTTTAAAAAAACAAATGATAAAAATTTCTCAGCACGTGATGGATTGCTTATCTTTCTGAGGTTTTCTTTCATCGCGGCTCATACAAAACGTCCTGGTTCCTGGAAGTATTGCATCCTTCCTTTGAGATGATGAATGCGTATTGATTATGACCTGTTCACAAGGGTTCTGTATGACGCATAGCCCATTGGCTCATTGGTTAGGCTCTTTAAACCATCATACCGCAACAACAGGGGCATTGTATCAGAAAATGTAAAACCCTGGGGAGAGTTTAAAAAACATTTTGGCCCTGATGGGCTCATTCATCTCCAACTTGGGCGCTTTCAGGTGATATTTTCCACAGATTATTCAGATAACACATTTTCCATATGAACCCATTTAAGACTATCTTTGGGGGAAAGCCAGCAAGGCAATTTAGGCCCTTAGGGTATCGCAATCACTATCGAGAAATTTTTAAATTAGTCAAATTATGGATATTAACGTTCTCAGATATGTGAATGTATTTCTTAAAAGAAAGTGGGATTATTTCAAAACGTGCAGTACAGGAAATGTTTTAAAGAACAGTACGACTTACAGCAAGGTAATGAAAACAAATATATCAAGTTTTTATGACTTGATTTCTAATTTTTAAGTTTATAAAAAGTAAAAGCTGTTCAGTAATCGGGACTTAGTTGTCCAGAAGAAACTTGTACGTAGTAGTATCTGATCAGACAGGAGCCCAAAACTTTGGTGAATTTGAGATGTCGGGATAATTTCAGCAGTGAGATACTGAAATGACTTGTCAGCCTGTGTGGGGGTGTGATCTTTCAGACTGACTGCCGTGTCTCGAAAGCATTTAATATCACACTCCAGTTTGATGCAAAAGTAGTGTGGAATTCCCTGTGTCAGGAAGCAACATCCATATAACCACATAACACATGAGTGCAGAATTCCATGCCCTGGCGGGGCTGAAATGTTTGTACCGCTGCCAGTTCTGCCATAATGATCACATTTAGCGACGCGTGTTCAGTGGCTCTTAATATCTGCTTTCAACCAGGTAACAGTGGAAATTCGTCATGCTGCGGTTCGCCATGTGATGGTAACAATGGTAACAGGTTCAATATGGAGGAATATGGCTTGTCATACCCAAACCAAGAGGCTAGTATGATTTTCCATTCTGCTGGCTGAAGCAAGATCTGACGAACGTAGGGTGAAGCCTAAATTTGTGGTGTCGTATGTGTCATGTGATCACACTGGGGCTCCTGTGTAGGGGTCATTCTTGGCCAGTCTGGGCCCGTGCTTGGAGCAAGTCGAGACTCTCAAACACAGCCGCTGCTTCGCAGCTGTTGACGTTGGCCAGGGTCTGCTGTGGAATGCAGTGGACTGTCAGTTGCACCTCAGCTGGGGTGGGGCCAATTCACCGGACACACTTCCTGGGGTTGCTGGGAAGGGGGGCTGTAAATGTGCTTGACTAACCAGACACCTTATACTCACGTGGCGTTAAAATCCAAGGCGTCACAAAGGTGAATTTATGAGTCCAGGATTTTTCCAATAATTTGTGAGATCACCGTACTGTCAATGTGTATGGCCCTGAGTTTACCGCAAAAAAATATGTGTGAAAAATGACTAAGTAGTTACGATGTGCCTGTTGCTTTATCAGGAGGTTCCAGCAAAATAGTGGTGCTCTTGTTCATCAGAAGATGCTTCCATATGTCACGTGGACCTTGAACAGACAAGTTCTCAAGATCCTTCTGAGAAATCTAACTGGTTTATATTGTGATTGGTTCTGTGGCCTTTCTTTTCTCATCTCTTCGGTCTGCTGTGGTGAGACGTGGCGTCATTCGTGAATCCCTCCTACTTTTTAGATCGTATTCCTTAGATTCTACGCTGCATTAGATCTCAGTGTCAAATGCGCATTCCTACTTGTTTTATCTCAATTAACAAACTGAATTTGTGAGGCCAGAAAAGTTGCACCAGGATATACATTGTGATACTGGTACCCACTTCCCTCCTGCTTCTAGCATACACTGAGCTCCTCTCTGGGAACTGTGGAATATGCAAACTACACAAAATCTCAGACTTGTTTTATTAGCAAATGCTTGTGAAAACTGAGAAAAAAAATATAATGTACGTTTTTGTCAATAGACACTAGAATCTTGTGTAAAGTGCTTTCTGTCCTTCTATGCAGCTGCATATTTTACTGGAGCAAGTCAGGTTAAATACCCCGGTTAAGGGTTAGAGAGCACCCCCAGTCTCCAGACTTTGGCCAGTGAGTTTACATCCTTATTGTTGCATAACTATTTCTCGAGGAGCCGTTGTGAGAGTAGGTGGCTTGGTGTTTAGCGCTGTAGGGTAGCACTTCCGGGGTTGTGGGCTGGAATCCTGACCCAGGCTCTGTGTGTGTTTGCGTGTTTTCCCCACATCCATGTGGGTCTCCACTAGACGCTGTGGTTTCCCCTTGTGGACTCGTGTCCCAGAGCTGCCTACAGCATGTGAGTGAGTGCGTAGCATTGCCATCCAGTCTAGGGTACCCTCTGTTCCAAGCCTCCTGTGACCGGCTCCAGGCTTCCTGTGACTCCGTAAGGATAAGTTCAAATGGATGATGGGTGAACTGTGTGAAGTTAAGAAAGAAAGACGCCTCAAAGACCCTAAGTGAGTTGGGCCAGATAAGAAAGGAAACTGCGGTTTTGTCCGAAACCAATGTCATACTGGCACATTTTTGTGCAAGGTCTATTAATGCATCCAGTAAACAATTTATTATGTAAAATTATAATCATCCCGTGCTGTTTTTTGTCAGTAATCCCTTAATGACTTGATAAATCAGATCTGAAAATTGGTTACAAATGTATAAAAACCACAGCAGTCTTGGGGTTAATTGGGCCCAGGTTTCCTAATCAAAGGCACATTTCCAGTACGCATCTCATCCTGTGTTTTATCAGAAGATCATTGTAAACAGGAAATGTCCCTGAGTCCCTGAAATTAGCCATCAATAAGCTTATATCAAGAAACAAATCAAGCCCATCCCTAAATATGCCTTATCCAAAGAAACATACATATCTAATAATTGATTCCAGCTGTATGGCTATTTATTCATTAATTTATTCATTAGAGGGTTTCATAGGATTTTGTCCTGTTTTCTTCTTTTATTTATTAGCTTTCTTCAAGCCCCGTTCTTCCTTTGTTGTTCATAAATGATTCTGTTTCATATTCAGTTGTGTTCCGTCCTGCTTGTTCGCAGCGAGCTCCCCACAGTGATATCTCCCTCAAATCGCCGCTCACCATGCGGGGTGCGGTTAGCGTGTAGGGGTCACAACTCAGCCCTGCCTCCCTTGGTGGACCGGCGCCAGATTCATGTTGCGGTTGTTGAACAGTGGAGATAGGACATGGGTTCAGCGTGATTGGGATGGATGCTTGTGAGCATAGTCAATAGTAAACTCAAGGATGTGATGGGTCAGAACTATGTGCTGATGTCTTGCATTATTGCAGCCCTATAGGACGTACTGGATCTGCAGTGGATTACAAAAAATACATATTCTGTAACAAAAAAACACAATTTTTTAGTGTTCATATGTGAATACATGCAGAGTTTTGTGGGGCCTTCAGGATTCTTTGGTCTAAATCACCTCTCTCTCAGAGAGGCAAGGTTCAATGGTACATTTATTTTATCTCCATCAGAAGAACTAAATTTTCACAATTCCACTACACACCCACCAGAGCAAGTCATAAATACGCTGGATTGTTGTTTTTCAAAACGTTCGACACATAAGTGTGTGACCTGACCAGCAGTGTCCGCAACTTTAATAATACGCTTCGTGATTTATAGGGAAATAAACTTTAAAAGCTCCTTGGTCAAATTCCCAGGATAAACTCCTAATCTGTACCGCTGGCCCTAAACTAGCTGTGTAGATGAGACGTCAATGTGCAACTATTTGTTGTCAGAAAGAAATTAAATGCCTGGATTTCTAATTCATGCATTATAATTGGTTAATTATGAAAAGTTTGCTTCCTGTGCGAAAGGACAACACAACACGCATGGCGTTCAGCTCAGAGGGACTGGACAAATAATCACGATTGATATGGCGGCCTATAGGCGCGGCATTTGGCGTGCAGGCGCCAACGTTGGTCTGTGGAGAAATGCTGCTCGATGGGCTAATTAACGGAGCGGGAAATCTGTGCCGCTTGGCGCTTGCCTGCTGTGCTGACGAGCCTCTCAAACGCCCCCCGCCTCCCGCCCCCCCCGGCCCGCATTACTGCTTAGGAGCAAAGTTCCTCTTCTCTGAACCTTAGAAAGTTTAATACGTGGAGCATGTTGGACTCAAATGAAGCCCTAATGACTTGGAGAGATTTTTAATGTGTCCACCCGGGAGCCAAATCTGAATCCAGAGGTTAGAGGAACTACAACCATGTTTTGCAGGACAATTTGGAGATATTACCTGGCTTTATATAATTGTTCTGTTCCGAAAATCATTACTTTTACAATATTGAATTCTTTTTTATTTGTGTATTTAAAATTTAACTCGCAGTGTCGTGCCTCTTAATTTGCCATTTATACTGATATCCCTTTCGTAACTAGGCCTACGCACTTTAGACTTTATTACTTTATTTCCAATTGCATTTGTAGTCATTTCTTACGTGTTTTGTGAGCGAGTTCAGTCAATAATAATAATAATAATAATAACAACAATAATAATAATAATAATAATAATAATAATTATTATTATGTCAGTTCCTGCTATCAATAGAGAGGCACTATAGCAGTGTGTCTGGGTGTCGCATTCACAGATTTCCCACTCTTTCAAACACACACACACTCAACACAGCTGAATAAAGAATACCAGGTGTGGATACACATGTTTAAAAATATTTTTAAATGAAAAATAATTCAACTATAAATAGTTCTTCTGATTTGCGCAAATGCCTTCTGTTGGCTACTTCTGCACATCGATGTGTTAAATCGCTCAGCAGCGTGAAGACGTTGTTCGTTCAAAGCCCCCGAGTGTCCCTCCACCAACTCCAGCCAAATAAAAAAAAAAACATGTAAAAAATAATAACGTGGCGTTGCTTGGGGTTGCTCAGGCACGGCCGGCCATGGCCGCTCTCCCGCGTGGCTGCCTGGACAGCAGGGGGCACTGCAGCTTCCTTGCCCCCATGACGCTGGGCTCTGGCTTCCATTAACCTGTTTGTTTTTACATGCTTGCACACTCCTGCTGCCATGCCCCCTGTGTGTGTGGGTGGGGGGGGTGTGGGGGGTGGGGGGGGGGGACTGCC
>JAODLD010000046.1:4907205-4918788 GCA_026781065.1 Mormyrops boulengeri
AAGCTTGGATTAATAATATATTCTTAGTATATATATTCACGGGACATTCACAGTTAAATGCCCCCCCCCCCCGCCCTACACACACCTTAAGCATCACTAAATGTCAGGTTAAGGAAAAACTCCTGTCAGATCCAGCTGTTTGAATTGGAGCTTGTCCACCTCTTGATATTAAATGTGTGATCTTCTGGGTGTCAGAATACCACTGTCAGCCTTGGAGCACAAAGGATGGCATTATGTGAAGGAAAGATAGATGGTGAGTAAGCAGTGTGAAAGAGTGACCTAAGAAGGAAGCAAGACCCCTCCTCTGTGTGATTCACGATGTGCAAATGTCTCCTGACTCTGTAAGAGTAGTTCCCTGCTTTGTTGTAATGGGGCAGAAAGTTTTTGTCTGTGTGTTTCAAGAGCTGGACTGTGATAATTTAACATCCAGTCCTGACCAGTTAACCGCTGACTACTTTCCAGATTTCCCATTGGGTAAATAGTCACAGTATTTAATAGTCACAGTGACGCTGAGGATGGAATAAAGGTCTCCTTTGCTGGCTTGGAAAAGGAGATCAGGGAAGGGTGCAGGAGACGACAGCAGCCGTTACTGAGGAGAAGGAAATCAGTCTGATCCGATGCATTTTTAACTGTTAAAATTGCAGCAAGTGCTTGTTTGAGACAATGCGGCCGAAACCTTCTCAGGGCTTATTTTCAACTTTTATCCCACTTTTAAAACAATAAATTAGCCCTTTAGGCTGCTTGTAATAGCGTACATTTTTCTCTGGACTGTTTTATATGAAATGTTTTTATTAAGGTGCCACAAAGTCTCACAAAATCAGGGGGTTACTTACTGTGTTTTGAAAAAACTGGTATAAAAGATGCAACTTCATTTAACAAAAAATGACCAGACGTCACTGAGCCTGGCTATCATGGTTAACAGTGGGCAGGGTGATTTGATTTGCTCTGGGCGTGTCAGTCATGCTTCGAAAGGTCGCCACACCAGCAGGCATTTGCGCTTCCCGCCTGGGAGTTAAATCACTCCCTTGAAGGTGACTTTGAAGAAAATAAGCCCACATTGTTTTGTTAAGTAAGATTCATTGGGTATTTAAACAGCTAACAAAGTATGCAGGTTTTCAAGTGCAAGGATGATGAGTTATAAATAAAAGCCATGTCAGCAGTGAGATTATTACCGTCCACAGGGTCACCAGGGGGGTATAGACTATCCCACACAGCACAGGGCATAAGACCCACATTTCTTTGAGCTGTGAGAGGAAACTCACAGAACATGAGGAGATGCCACACAAACTGAATGCAAGTGGGATTTGACCTCACAACCTCAGAGAGGTGAGGCAACAGTATTACTCACTGCACCACTGCACACCATACCAGTATCCGGTATAAAAACATTTCACTGCATTTGTGACAGTGGAAATCACCTTGAACTGGCGTGTCTGTCCGTCTCTGTCAGTCTCTGGCATTTTGTATATGTGCGACTTTCAATTTGCTTCATTCCCATGGAGAAACTGGTCCAATTAGCAGTTAATTATCTGCACTATTTTTACCAGCACAGTTTCTTCCCAGAGTACATCTTCGAAATCGGTGTTTCCTGAAAACTGAAGAAAATAGCTCTCGTCCTAATGTGCTTCATCCTAGAAAAAGTCTGATACTCGAAAGTTATGAAATTTGTCCCAAAATCAGGTTTAGTGACCTAAGAAGATGGAATCGGCCCTGCTGCCAGTGGAACAAAGAGTCCTTCTATGAAAATCTTTGGTAATTATGAAAATGAATCTCAAAAGAACCATGATCTTTCCAGGACACCCATGCACCGTGTTCGATGTCTGGCCTGGACTTAAATGTACTTTCATATAAATAACAGAAATTTCCACTTTCATGGTAAGTCAACATTGTAAAGCCATCTTATGTGATTCAAAGTTTCATCATTTATTACGGCTTTTCTTATAAGGGTCTTGATTCTTGGCCCTTTCGCGATGTGATTAAGAATTTGATGGCGCCATATATCAGCATATCAAACTTTTTATGAAATTGCTCACAGGGTTGTGCCTTGGAAGATGTCATGTGACCCCCCTGAGGTCCCTGGGAACTGTGCGGGACTCAACATGACGGACGTGTGTGCCCCCTACAACGGCATCATCTCTGCTGGCATTCATCTCTCCCCCTATGAACTTTGACATTTCTTTACTCTGCAGACATTTACGACCAAAACCAACATACTAAATGTGGCAGGTAATACTTAACAAGCTTACAGTTGTTGAGGAGCCGTCTTCTGTACCAGTGCTGCTAGACTGAGCTTCCAGAGCGTCTGACAGAAAAGTGAAAGACAGTTGTGGGACCAAAAGCTGTGTAAAACACCTAGAACAGGGTTCCGGTCCTGGAGAGCCAGAATCCAACACAGTTTCAGAATCAGAATCAGAAGAGAGTTTATTATAATACATATATATATATATATATTATTATATTATATATACTTAAGAGTATGTACAGGTACTAATATAAATAGTCAGAGAATGTGAAATATGATATAGCAGTGGAAATATATACATACGTTTGCAGATTTCCCTCTCCAAACACCCCTACTAAACTCAGTAATTAGCTGATTAAGATGTGTTTCGGCAAGGAAATCTGTCTTGGATTCTGGCCTTACATGACCGGAAGTAGAAATCCCTGCCCTAGGTCCTAACATCAGAGAAGCTATGAACTTGTCATTATGGGAATAAATTTTCACGTACTGTATGCCGTAAAGAAAATAAAGTCCATGTATCATTTTATAACACAATGAGTCCTTCGTGGAAGTTGTAGAAAGATTTTTGAGAAATTATTATTATTATTATTATTTTGTTTATTGCATTTCTAATGGCTGTGAAACCGACTTCCATCCATTTTCCATGCCCTCTCCACCAGTACAGGGTCATGTTACTGTCATACTCATCAAGAGGTTTATCATACGAGCACCTGTCCTAATTCCTCAAGAAACAAATTACACAATGTCAGAGCAATCAGGAAAAAACTAAGTATAATTATTCTGAAAAACATCTGTGTGCTCGAGTTCTCTCAATATGTTTCTTTGTGTGTTCCTGAGATAGCCATCATCAGTCTCTCAAACTGGACAAAGTTCATTGTATTCATGACACTTGTGAATATAACTGTTGCTTAACAACTTGCCACTCAGTGTCCTTGCAGTGAGTGGTGTACTTGAGGCTATAAGATTTAAGATGCACTTGTCCTCTATTTATTTTTCTGCCGGTCGTCTCTCCTGAGCAGCCATTCCCGCATTTCGTGTGTGACTTCATTGTGTTTACTCTATTTCCCTGGTGATTTCACAAACTGTCCACTCTCTGCAGATGCCGTGTCCTCTGGAGAAGCACTCAGCACCTGGATTTCAGCTTGACTTCACTCAAGTGCCATGAGATTCAAAGTGTTTGTGTACAGCCGCTTTCTCTCCACACGCAAAGCGCTACGTGTCTCCCACATCGCGTATGAGGTCAGCCTCTTCATTTTTGTTCCTTGTCACTCAGCATTCATTGCTTCTGTTAAAGTGGCCACTGGGATATTATGGGCATTGTCCTCGATCACATGGTCTGGGCCGGCATGACTTAGAAAGCGGAGAGCAGTATTAACCGATGTCCGACTGGTTTGCATCAGCCTTTGCGCAGTTAACAAAGTTGCAGTTTGGTTGAGGCCATTTTTAGGTGCTCTCTCCAGCTCCTAGTTCAGACATTTAACTTGCAGTTAAAACAGAAAGGTTAGCAGACATCCGGTCATGTCATTGATTGAGGTAAAGGAAGTTGGAGACAAGATCTATGTAATTATGCCAGGCATGGAGTGGCGCAATCAGTCACAGAGTACTAGAATAGCGCATATATGTAAAAGTAAGGTTTGCACCCTTCTAGTGGTCACTGTCGTCATCTTGGTATGCTGGAGGCAAGTCACCATCAAAAGCTCGCAACATCTTCGTCGTCCCATCCTGCTGCGTGGAAATGGGCCGCATTACGAAGGCAAACGTTGCTCTTTACGACTTGTGTTGTTGTAAACACAGATCGTCTCTATCTAATCACCAAGGACACAAATTCCTCCTACGTGAAGGCAATCAAGATCCTGAAGAGTTCTCATCTTGAGGCAAAACTGTCACATCTGGAATTCGTCTAGGGCATGCATAAGCGGCGCGTCATGCAACTTTCCCCATGCATTTGTACTTCACTGCACGGATGATGCTTGTATATGAAAGCCAGTTGCAGTTTTTGACATGCATGCAGTAGAAATATTTTACTGCACCAATTCGGGCGAAGTTCCTCTCTCAAGGGTCAAACAGCTGGGCACCCTTTAGCACTCAAGTGAATACCTCGTCCTCGCGATTTGAGGTTTAACATCACATTGCCAGCTGACATGGAGGTCACAGGTGTGCAGGTACCCTCGGGATCTCAAATTGCCCTTCTAAATATTTGCACTTCCTGTGTGAACAGCACTGCGGGGTCCTGAGGCCAAAGAACCCAGGTCTAGGTGTAGCTTTTATGAGAAAAAGGCCTCGCTAACAGTTTCCTGTTTTGTCCTGGTTCCCAGGTCATAACGCCTCAAAAGAGAAAGAGTATGAATTGTGTCACGATTACTGTGGAGTAATTTGTAAGTCTGCGTGGCCCCAACATGCGGGCTACGTGGCCTAATGAGACATCACGAAAATGAGGCTGCGTTTTACACTAACGAGACAGAACAGACTATAAAGATATATTGCTAATGTCAAAAGTTGAGCTTTATTCTGGGTAATTGCTGACCTGAGACACACGCGCGCACACACACACACACACACACACACACACACACACACACACATGCACACACATGCACACACTGGTCCCCATAAGGGAGAAAAAATGGGTATTCATCACGTTGTGGGGACATAAGGTAAGATATACCCGCTCGCGCACACACACACTCACACACTATCAGCCATTTCATGCGGCTATTTAACGCCAAGAGGAATGAGCCCTTCTGCCAGGAACACGTCGCCTTTTGGTCACGACATGAACGCCGCTGCTTTGAAAGCCTAATTCCTGATTTATGGTTATCATTATTAGCAGGTAAAGTCCGCTTCGGTTACGGCTGTGGGGCTGATCGTGGATAGCCTCTCATAAATCTCAGCCTTGAGCTTTCATTAGACTCACTGTGTCAAGGCCCGCACCTAATTGTCATTCTTGTTGTCTGAGTAACCAGTCTTGAAGCCATTGCTCTGAGCTTTAACATATAGCCCTGTATCGTATCCTTGGGAACAGTCCAAGGAGGACATAACAATGCTGAAACAGAGCAGTAATCCCCTATTGGCATGACATGACTGCTTCTATACAAACAGGGATTTCTCTTAAACTGCAAGCTGTGCCCAGAACCTGGAATATTGGCTCACAGTATGTCAGAAATGACTGGAATTCTTGCCTGTGTTTACGTGCCTGCTGGGAACACAACACCTCTGGCCTTCCAAGAAAAACCCCAACGGTGTGCACTGTATTGAGTGTTTGTTTGCGCATGCGTGCGTATGTGCACTTTTAGTTTGTAATACACTTTTATTTTTAGGTATCTTGTGTTTTAAGCACTTATGTGTTTATTTACATCTGCTTATGCCTCCTTCTTACTGACTCCCTCGTTGTAATCTTAATGATTTATGGCCTGTATAGTTCTCCTAGCTTATAATGTGCATTAACTTCGAGACTGAATAATTCCTGCAGCTATCATCAATGAAAGACACCTGAAGGTCATGGTTTTTTGGGATTATGACAAATGATAGTGGTATTTCTTTTTTGTGCTGGCATTTTTAGGATGTAGTGTCTAGTTCCAGCATATTTTCACATGATACCAGTGACAATGATGTGTGTCAATACTGAACCTGAGAACCTGAAAATATTATCAATGTTTCTGTTACATGGTACAACCGGGGGCGTCGGAAGGGCATGGATACCCTGGCAGATTCAGGGGGCCCAGCACTTTATAGGGACAGCCCCCGCTCTGGAAAATCTACCCATATTTCTTCAGTGAAAGTGCCAATGCAAAGTGACATTTGGTCAGGGGGCGCAGAATTTCTCGCTGTGCCCCTGAGTACAACTCAAATTATAGAGGCATATGCCTTTTGCATAATGCATCCAGACTCATATGAAATATAGTGATGCGTAAAGCTTACAGCTGAAGCATAGTAAGATATACCTGCTGGAAAACCTCAGCAAGGTGGACATTTTTACAAAAAAACAATGCTATATTTGCACTGAAGAAAGTTCTAAATGAATTTAATCATGGAAAAGCTTATCAGCAATTGAATTATTTGAATTTATATTGTTATATTTCAGTATTAGACCACTGTCCCTATTTTAGAGTGACTTGAGTTAATAGTCTATGCGCTAACTGCAAGTTAAAAGGACTAGGCATCAAAATTATATTACATCATATGTACATTTAATACAAAATTTAGTCTCAATTTCCTCTGTTCCCTTACTGGCGTGCAACAATTTGCAGAAAATGAGAGTTTGAATACTGAAATCTTTTTTAAAGGTTAGCTTTTCATAATTTGATAATCACTGTTTGCAGGAGTGAGACTATCGATCGCAACCCTAGTTTCCTCTAGAGGGCGCCAGTGTAATAGTTCTGTTTAAAGGTAACCAGAGTAAATATAACACTTAATTATGATATGCTGGAAATTTAATCTTAATATGCCTATAAAAGCTGCTTCACTCTAAATTTTTTTTAATATGGCAAAAATGCTAAAAAGCTTGTATAGTCCAACTGGAAATTCATGTACAGGCTACGTTTTCATGTTACTGGGGCAGACTCGTGAGCTTATGTCAATTGAGAAAAAATATAAAATGTGTAAAATGTGTTCCTTGTTTGATTTTATTAACTGCAACCAACACTGATTAATTCTTCACTGCTTTTGGGTTTTTCCACTTCAATGAATGATTATTTTTGTGCCTCATGGATGTAAAGGAAATTGGTCTACAGACTGTGTCAAAAGAAAATTCAGAAAAATGGAATTAACATGAACAGTAATCGTGACCTGTAAGGTCATACTGGTAAAGATGGAGCGAAACCTTGAGAGAAACTATACTCATCAACATGACCTAAACATTAGCGGGAAAATGACCCAGACTGTATTAGGACACTGACATAGACTTGCGCTAAAATGCAGTGGTAGCTACCTTGTTTGCAAATAGTTTCTAGCTGGGTCAGACTAGGTTATTTATCTCAGGCTAACACTAGTCAGATGTGACTTTCGAGTTCTGGAACAGTGTGATATAAAGAATTGAGGTAGTTTTGCACTACATTTTTTATTAATAATTTTATAATAACAAAATAAGGCCTCACGCTTCTGTAACTGCTTATCTAGTACATAGTGTTACTGAAAAAGTTCAGTCCCAAAGCAGGGGCCACCCCAGATACCACACCCCACTCACAGGGGAACTTAGAGATGCCAGTTTGCCTGACTAGGAGCTCCCGTAACCAGGGAAGGAATTAGGTTGCCCAGAGGAAACCCACTCAGAAACGGAGAATCTGACACACAAAGTTTCATGTTATGTCACATTAGGTGGGCATTTACAGTGGAAACTTAAGGTTAGGAAACATTCTTTCTATGACAAAACTCTGTCAAGGCTGTGACTTTATTGTGTTTAAGGCAGGGGTGGGGAACCTGTTCCATGAAGGGTCCCTAAAGCTGGAATTGAGAACCACTGTTTTATTATTGGCTGATTGAGAGGCCATCCCAAAAACCCGCACCCACACCGGCCCTCCGTGGAACAGGTTCCCCATCCCCGGTTTAAGGGATAGTGTGATAATGAATGAATGTTACATTTATATAGCACTTTACTGAACCAATGGGGAGCCACTGCAACACCACCACTGTGTAGCCCCCACCTGGGTGATGGAATTCTGCACAAGTGCACTCACCACACAGTAGCTAAAGTGGTGAATGGGCAGGAGAGAATTCACCAGTTAGATATAGGGGATTTGATATAGGCCAGATTTGAAAGGGTCACAATGTGCAATTTTAGCCAGGACATCAGGGTACCACCCCTACTCGTTCAAAACTTGCCCCAAGGATCTTTTATGGCCTCAACTTTACATCTCATCTGAAGGACAGTACCACCTTTAGAGCACAGTGTCCACATCACTGAACTGGCATCCAAACAGACCACAGTATGGGCTAACCTGCTGGCCACACCAACACCTCTTCCAGCAGCAACCCAGCTATCCTAGTTGATCTCCCAGCCAAGTACTGGCCAGGCCCAAACCTGCTTAGCTTCCAATGAATTACCTAGTTTGACCATAGCTACTTTGTCTGGGCCAAAATTGATTCCTTCACATTCTTTATCCATGCATGATGAGTCCACTGGCTGAAAGAGATTCAGCTTTGCTGAAGGTTTTCTGAAACCAGGAAGAAATTTGGCAGGAAAAGGCAGGAAAATTAAAAGTTCAAAAAATCAGGGAAATTTCTGAACAATGATTACAGGATTAAGAAAGCATAAAAAATTAACAGATACATTTCTGGGTTGACAACTGGTCATGAAAAACCATGGATAAAATTTAGAGCTGGGGAAGATTTATAAGATTTGGGTCTTTGTGAAGCTCTTCTTTGTGAAGGTCTTCCTGTGAAGCTCTTCTTTGTGAAGCTCTTCCTGTGAAGCTCTTCCTGTGAAGCTCTTCTTTGTGAAAGCCTGCTTGCATGAAATCGGCTTGTTAAGAACGGCTTGAACTTCCACACAAACAATTGTGAACTTTTGTTAGAAGCCAATCAATGGTTTTATAAATAAAAAAAAAAACATTTTGTATATAAATTCTTTTGATGATGTTTATCACCAGTTATGGGATTATCACATTGTTATAACTGCATGGAGGGATGAGAGAGGTAGGGGGCAGGGTGAGGTGTGGTGAGCTGGGGCTGTTAGTGTATGCACAGTGCTTGTGAGGAAACACAAAACACCGTTGCCATGCAGCTGTGAAAACACAACAAAAAACACGTTTGTGTAACATCTGTGGCACTGATTTCTACTGGACTGAATCACCAGGACTGTTGGCTGAAAAGCGCAGAACACTTCAGTTCACATGTAACACAAGGGACAGGTGGGATTGATGAATAAGGACTGGCGCAGTCAGGGGGCCCCATCTATAGAGAAATACGGAAGCCCTCCCACCATATTGGCAGCAACATGAAAACTGCTGTGTGAATTGTGGTTGTCATGTGACCTCTCCAAAACTCTGGCCTTTGACTGGACCTACCTTGCGTTTCTCATTTCATTATGAGCGTGACCTTGTGTAGACTGAAATACGGCGACTTTCCCCAGCTGGTGTCCCAGTTTGATTAAAAGCCCTATCAAATGTAGGAGGATGGCTCTAAAATCATTTATAGCGCTTATCTCTGCGCTCCCACTGTGCTGTCCAGCTCTGTGTACTATGAGTGACAGGGTTTTTTTCCTTTTTAGAGGAAATAATGCAATTTCTTATAGTGTGTTTACTGCCAAAGTTGGGAAAACGAGACATAACCTAGGCACCATATATCTTGATTGTTGTGTTTGTTTATGTTTTTTTTATTTACTATTGTATGCTATTCAAGGAAATAAATTAAAGATATTGATGTAAAAAAATGACACATAACCTTGGCAGTTCTGGTCAAGTTAAACTTCCTGGCTTTGGTAAAAACCGAACGTAACAGGCAGTAACAGCAAAAACACTGTAAAAACACTGTAAAAACACTGTAAAAACCATGCAGGAGGATTGGCAGGGCAGGTGAACGACATGTCATACCTCGTCACCATTTTTTAAAAATGTTCTTTCTATGAATTATTTAGTTGTAGCTGGTGGTATGACACAGTAGCTATTTGCTTTTCTACAGTATCAATAACGATTTCTAAGGCAAAATAATTTGCTGGATTCCAGTTGTAGTTGTAGAAAAAAAAATGTTCAGTTATCTTGATTATTAATAGTGAGACATACTATTTGCTCTGTATTGAGAGCCAGCATTATCCATTACTATTATTATTTACTACTGTTACAGTTACCATCACAGTGTGAGCCTTGTTAAGCTCAGAATTAATTTTTAAATCAAAAAATGATCTAGTACCACCTCTTTTTGCTAGAGATTTGCTAGAGAGTCTTGGTAGAGATCTTTCTTTGGGGTGAGAGCATAGATATCTGCCACTAGGGCTGTTTGTTCTGTGAAGCTACCAAACACACAGCAAGAAAAGCACATGATGGACCCAAGGTAGCCTTGTAGAAGAGGGCAGTCAATAATACCACAGAGGAACAGAGATTTGCAGACGTCTCACCGTGGGCTGAAGCCATCTTGACCTTGTCTTTGGATCACATCAGCTACCATAACCATCAAACATACTGTAATAACTGGTGTTACTGGTAAAAATCAACACTTTCACTCCTCTGCCATCCCATGTTATGCAGAAATTAAATGCTTGATGTTCGCTAGGCTGAAATTAGTTGGAATATTTGATTTAATATTTTTGATTTCCTTTTACTTTCCTGTGCCCATATTATACTAAGACTTTGGGTCTCTGCTTTTACTGTTGAGAGACACAGGAAACCATGTATTCCTGACTTATTAAATACTGTTTTTTTAGCTCATGGAATCGTTCTAGTTTTTTGCATTATATTTCAGCTTTATTTTGTTTTTTTTGTTCCTTTATAATAACCGTGCTTTAGGCCAATGACCTACATAATGACAGTTTTTGTAATTTTTTTCCCACCATCATGAGGATGTGTTTTAACAAGAAGCTGGAACCCAGATAAGAGGCAGGAAATGAGGCAGGAAAAGAGGCAGGAAATGCACCTGAACACGAAAATAAAAAATCCAGAACTAAATATAGTTTACTAGAAATGGAGCGACACACCCAGAGGCAGAGTAAGACACAATCTACATTACAGGGATGTAGACCATTGCAGGAGTCTTTAATTTAGGTTTCAATTGAGAGAAAAAGAAAACATTAAAATCCCTGTGTTCGGTAAAACTTGGGTATTGCATACATAACGTTGATTGTGGTCACGTGCATCTTTGTGGTTGTAACCCTGCTTGCAATGTCTTGTCATCACTGCCCTTGAGGATCCTCTCAGTCTGATGGGTCACAAACCTGAGTGAAAGCAGACAGCCACAAGGGCGGCGATGTTACATGGATGAGGGTCCCACACAAGGCCACAAGACTAACAAAATAATAGCAAACATTCTGCACATCATGAGCAGGCTGCAGTGATGAGTTTCTAATGGCTTCAGAGCTTTCTGGTACCAGTTTACCAGTTGTCCCAGGAATCCCATAGCATCAGTGAAGGGAACTTCTGAACTGAAGCAAGATGGAGATGAAGAGACCTGTTTGTGTTCATTTAGTTTATTTGTGATGACATGGGTCATATTTACTTTTACATTATGTGTCAAAGTTGACACAACATGAAGGTTGTGCGGGGCTTACGTCTGTCACAGGAGCGAGAGTCAGGTGACCGATGCCCTTGTGTGCGGGTCTTACGTCTGTCACAGGAGCGCGAGTCAGGTGACCGATGCCCTTGTGTGCGGGGCTTACGTCTGTCACAGGAGCGAGAGTCAGGTGACCGATGCCCTTG
>JAODLD010000046.1:4918888-4933515 GCA_026781065.1 Mormyrops boulengeri
GGCTTACGTCTGTCACAGGAGCGAGAGTCAGGTGACCGATGCCCTTGTGTGCGGGGCTTACGTCTGTCACAGGAGCGAGAGTCAGGTGACCGATGCCCTTGATGCTGATTAGTTCCTCATTCCAAGCATGAGCAGTTTTCAGCAACGTCAGTACCAGACTCTGTCCAATGGCTGACCTGAGATCTGTAAAGGCGTCCTTTAGCTTTGTCACCACTATACTGGACAGTACCCAATGGCTGACCTGAGATCTGTAAAGGCGTCCTTTAGGTTTGTCACCACTATACTGGACAGTACCCAATGGCTAACCTGAGATCTGTAAAGGCGTCCTTTAGCTTTATCACCATTAACCGAGACACTGCTCAATGGCCAACCTGAGATCTCTTCTTATTTAATTTCCCACAATCCTCCTTTAATTTCTTTGTAGTGTTGAGCCTTGCCCTGCCCTGACCCTGTTGTTTCTGCAAAAGAAAACCCCTAACCCACAACGGGTCCCCCAGGGCCTGCTGCCTGTGTAATCTGGTGCTGTTTGCCATTCTGATCTCGGTGCTTCACACACACAGCCGGTGCAGTTCCAGCTCCGTATGTAACAATTACCGAGGCGACAGCTCAGTTTGCATCACGCATAATAACTGTGTTCAGCAGCGCCATCACAGAACACGTTAACTGGTGAAGTGACTCATTAACCTGTCGATTTCAGATGATCACAAATAAAAATAAAAGGACACAGTTTAAGGCTACGGTAACAACAACGAATGCGGAGGAATCCTTCATATAGCCTCGCTTTCTTACTACACCATTAAAATCCAATAAAATGGCTCCAGTAAATAGAAAAAATAGCTAATAACCAATCTTTTACAACATACTGTAAGTGCATTAATTAAATTTTTATATATAAATCCTAACTGCATCCGATGAAACATCATAATAATTATGTTACAAAAGTGTGCAAGGACAGTTTTTCTTAGGAACTTTACATGACTTTAGCAGTTTTCCGTGAAATCTGGGTACATTTAATATTTTCTAACATGCGCAAATTAAACAGCTCCAAAGTATTTACCAGTTTTGCATGCACCAACATTAATCATAATAAACAGCAATTTATTAATAAATGCAGATAAGATTTGCTTACTTTGCAACTTTGGGGGGATACCGGGTATTCTCTCAATGTCCCACAGCAAAGACTGCTTGGAATGCCAAGAGGACAGCCTTACCACCAGCCTGCAGAAGTTTAGCCCGGATACCACAGATCCCAGTGGCTCTCTTTACCCCCAGCTGGTTCACCACCTGTGCGATCTCAGTGAGACTGGGTGGATCACAGCTAATCGGAGGATCAGTCTCAAGAACTGTGGACCCAGAGATGTCCCACTTCCTAGCTGGAGGATCAGATTTAACCAGCTGCCAAAGGAGCCGGTCCAGCGGGTCACAACTGCAGTGTCATTTATAAGGACCACTGTATCACCCACCCTGATTGCGACTCTCTAAGGAACACATTCAGATGTGCGTAATGCTTCCCAATGCATATGGGATTGAAACCTATTAATGTGCATTCCTCATTCTGCTGGTGCCCCTCTGCCATGAAAAAAGGGAACAGCAGGACCATTAATCTTACTACATCAAACCACTGAACCATCTCAAACTCCCTCACTTAACACTCTTAGCCACCAACTGAACATGTAGAACTCTACTTCTTACAGGAAGAGGTCATGTGACACACTATACTGAAATGTGGTTGGCCAATACAATACACATCACATCACATCACTGCCTCTCAGACTTATTCTTCAATTAGGAGTCCAGGTCATGACTAGCGACTTGAACATGGTCTGGCCAGTAAGGCCTTACAAGGCCAGGGCCTCGGGTGTGAGACGTTTCTGAAAGTGAACTTTTACACCGATAAGGCAGAGGCTGCAGAAAGCAATGGAGTTGTTTGCATAGCCCTCTCAAAGGAATTTCCTCTTTATTGGCAAGTTGGAGAACTTACATGGGGGGTCGAGAGCCTGACACATCTAGGGAATCCCAAGGGGATGTTAGCAGGAGCTTTGCTTGATGGAATGATGGATGAACGATTGTGTAACAATCGTGGATGATGGAGATGAGGCGGGCCCCGGCCCACAGCCCGGAGCGATGTTTTTGTTCTGTTTACTTCCCGTGCTGATAACGACGGGATGCCTCTGGTCGTGGCGGGAGGCTTCCTCCAGGCTTGATTTTCACAGGCCCAAGGACATTTATTTGTTTGCTGCCACTTCCTGTCAGGAAGCAATCGACATAAGTCCTCTGTGGGAAGGTCCTTTCCGCCTCATCTCTCCTCCCCCCCCCACCCCTCATTGAGTTCCTAAGTACAGGGAAATGAGCTGCCCCGTGCTTTTGTTGACTTTCTGAATCCAACATGTGGGAACGTTCCTTTTCTTGCAGCCACAAGATGCTGGCCGCAAACATTTTCCCCTTGTTATTTGTCACCTGCCATGGCTTGTCCTGACGTCCATCTCGAAGGTTGATACTCATCGTGACACGCTTTCCTCATGGAGAATATTTTGAAAAACAATCGATCAAAGCTTTTGCTAAACTGTTTTCGCAGCAGCATGGTGGTCGGTAATCAGTCACCACTAGGAAAATGCGTGTGAGAAAAAAGCCGAGACTGTACTCCTGAATACTCTAAATAATTATTTGTCAGAGCAGTTTGCAGTATAGGCTTGAATGCCAAAATAGTTAGCCTTAAAAGAATATTGAGGAAAAATCTATACACCCGTAATGCTTATTCAATGCCGGGCCAGGGCGAGCCTGCAGCCTATCCCAGGATGCACTGGGTGTGGGTCAGACCACACCCTGGATGGGTTGCCATCTATGACATTTTATTGAATTTAGCTTTGAGCAGAATAAAAACATATAAAAGATGAAACAAAAAGACAGTTTGTGCCGGAACTCCATGTCAGGACATGGGAAAACTAAGGGGAAGTAAGAACTTAAAAACATTTCCTATTGTTTTTGGCTTTTGACCTCTTCTGCACAGTTAAGAAGCTTGTAGCTATACAGGATTATGATATGAATACTTGCTTAAGAACACAAATCATATTACGAATAAGTATCTGCTAAAAATTACAGCAGTTAAAAAGGACATGTTTAAAAGCAAAGATTAGATTTCCTGTCACAAATTCTTTATAAATAATCTGCATGTTCGGCTGTTTCACCAGATTCCTTCCAACCTACTTGATCTTTCAAGTATATCATGCTGGCTACTGCAGAGATCCAGCTCAGTTATATTCAATTCAGTTCCACTCCATTGTATTTATTTTACACTTTCTAACATTGCTGTGCAAGGAATATTCTTTTTTATATAACCTCGACCACCTTCCCCCCCTGCTGTGCGAGGAATATTCAAATATTCACATGAAAAATTACAAGAAACAAATTATAAAAAGCAATTTTGTGTGTGGACATCCTATCCAGGGTGCTGCCCGAGCTGCATCCCCTGTGCTGCTCAAGCTATGTGCCCTGTGCTGCCCGAGCCGCGTCCCCTGTGCTGCCCGAGCCGCGTCCCTTGTGCTGCTTGAGCCGCGTGCCCTGTGCTGCTCCAGTCGTGTCCCCTGTGCTGCCCGAGTTATGTGCCCTGTGCTGCCCGAGCCGCGTCCCCTGTGCTGCCCCAGCCGCGTCCCTTGTGCTGCTTGAGCCGCGTACCCTGTGCTGCTCCAGCCGCGTCCCCTGTGCTGCCCGAGCTATGTGCCCTGTGCTGCCCGAGCCGCGTGCCCTGTGCTGCTCCAGCTGCATGCCCTGTGCTGCCCGAGCCGCGTGCCCTGTGCTGCTCCAGCCGTGTCCCCTGTGCTGCCCGAGCTGCGTCCCCTGAAGGAGTCGGAGCCTCCGCCTATGACATGGCTGTCGCTCGGTCTTGTTTTCTTTGGCAGAGGACGAAGGTGCTGCCAGGTGCGAAAGGTCGCCTGGCGCCACACCGTCCAGCCGGATCTCATGAGTGCCACAGAATTCTCAATGAGACCTGTGCCTCCAGACTGCTGGGGCAGCCTGCTCTGCCATTCCGGCCGGGCTCCCGAGAACTCCAGGGTCCTGTGTAACGCAAGCGGCACGCCTGGCTGGACGCAAGGCTGCGTTTTTACGGAAATGTCCCTGGGGCGTCATTTCGAGCGCTATCAGCTTTTTTAGCAACCCTGAAGTAGTGTGTTAACAAAGCAGAACAGCGGCCAAAACTTTAGTGTCCCCGTCGGACTTCAATGTGCTTCTCACACTGGATCTATGACTAAATGAGGGTGTCCTGGAAGACCTATATAAGTACGGGCAAAATGAGTAATTAAACCGAAATGCTGTGAAAATATGCAAACTTGTTAATATGTAAGCATTTTTAGCATTTATCCTGAACACTGCTCTGATTATCTGACATCGTGGCCGGCCGAAATTTACAGCACACCACCCACCAGAGGTTTCAGATATGTGCTTCACAATCAAACATTTCCCAAACGTTGCTGCCTGCTATTAACTGCACCGCTTCCACCTCTTCTGTGTCTTTAGTGTTGCATCATCGTTACTTCTGAACAAACCAAAGGGTTAAATACCGAAAGGAAAGTGATATAAAGTCAGATGAATGTGTATCACTCGAGACAACTGGAATTAAATCAAGGACAAACTGTAGAATGGAGACAAACTGAATACTCATGTCATAGTCATAGTCATGATTTTAATAATGGGGAAATAATGTTAAGACATCAATAGTGGTACCAGAGAAGAGCAAAATAAGATCCAGTTCTGACAGTACAAATAAATAAGCAACAGCTTGATTCCTTAACTGGGAGATTAGACTCTAAACAACATTTGAATCTGTACAAACCAGCGTTTCCCAACCAAGTCCTCGGGAACCCAAAGATGTTCCACGTTTTTGCTCCCTCCCAGCTTCCTCCCAGACAGTCCACATTTCTACTCCCTCCTAACTCCCGGTAGGAGCAAAAACGTGGACTGTCTGTGGGTCTCTGAGCACCGGATTGGGAAACGCTGTTTCTCACAGTGGTCTATTGATTGTGAATGATTAAGAAGAAGGATGTCCAGCATCAATGAGTAATAAGTGAGAATGTTATTCACATCAAAGCCCTTGGTGGTCAAGGTTGCTTCGGTGGACTGATGTAGGCTCACAGACAGCCACACTTTGCAGAAGCCTGTTATTTGAACCTGAAAAAGCATCGGTGGGAGAGAACAGCAGCCTTGTGGTGAAATATTTTCCCTCTGTCATTCTCTGATTGTTCAGTCAAAGGCCATACTGGTATTTTTTCAATCACTGGCATGGTTCTTTTTTTTAGTTAAATCCTTCCATGGAAAAGGACATTTTGATACGCTGCTCAATACGTCGAGTTTATGAGAAATACAGACAAAAAACATGGGGAACAATATTACATTATGGCCAGTTAGGAAGAAGGGTTAACATCAGGGAGGTCTTGGCCCGAGCCTCAAGTATGATCCTTGCATGTTAAAACATTAGGCAATCGAGACGTATCTCCAGGATGGAACTGAGACGTATCTCCTGACATTCCTCTGGAGGACGTACTGAGGCTTGGAGCCCTGGAAGAAAGTCAGCCTGAGGTAGCCAGCAGGAAGGAGAATGTATCAGATAAGCATCGAGGGCAAATGGCTTGTGCTTCCTGAGAAGAGGACAAGCGCTTATCAGGCCCTGAGCTGTCCCTGCGGAACTTCTGCAAAAGTTTCTCTCGCAATGCTGAAACAAAACCATGAAGAATTTGGCCCTAACCTTGTATGTGCAGCTTCGAGTTGCTCTTTAAGTTCACAGCACGTACTCTGACCTCGTTCAAATACTGGACAAACAGAGGTAATAATTTGCAGCTCTGATCAAAATGCCAAAAACTGCTGTTCTCGTATAAATTAAGTGGCTTCCCTCAATGATCTGGCTCTTCTTTAACTGGACCACTAGTTAACCAGTCCCTAATTAACATGCTTTAAGATACCATAGCTATGCTACCCAGTTCTGTGGTTGTTATCCTGCTTACATTTTCCTTCCTCCCGTTTGGTAGTTTGCTTGTCCTTTTAAACTGATAACCCGCTTCCCATGTACCTGTTCGGCATGTTGTTCTGTCACCTCTCGAATTCCAATACATCTCTTTTCTTCCTACCATTCAGGATTTATCCAGCAGGACCCCGGGTGGCCTCGAAGCATTTCGCCAGGGGTGGGAGAGCCATCCCAGTTATAGGAGAGGAGCATTCCTCTCACATGCATCACCGCCATTGCGGCTGACGATCCCTCAATCGGGATTTTCACTGGGAGAGGGAAAAGCGTACAATATATACATGGAAAGAATGGGAAACATCTGGGCTCTATTAAAAAGCACATTAGCGACCCCGAAACTATTTGCATAAATGTATTCATTCAACAATAAGAAGACTGTTTAAAATGTGCAGCAAGCGCGTGGAGTGAAAAAACTTTGCCTTTGGTTTCATGATATTTTTCAGTGCACAGCAGGGGAAGACCTGCACATTTCAGTGGCAGATTAAACAATCGTCTGATTTTTTTTTGCAAACCTACCAGCCTCACTTGCTTGATGAGTCAAGTATTGAAATCAGCTGCTGCCAGCTAATGAGGACACACACCCCCAATTGGCGTGACAACCTGTGACATCATAACGATGATGAGCAGTGATGATCACGATGTTTTTATTTCCTTGCTCATCCGTTTTGTCTTGCCTGTGGAAGCTGTGCTCTTGGTGCCTTATCTAACAGGGTTTCGTATAGTAGTTTACCCTGGTTTGTTGGTGTACGTTACAGCTTTAACCCCCGCAGTGCCATCGATGCAAGAGTGTGAGTTCAAAAAATGGAAAAAATCTGGACCCAAATGCTTGGTGATTGATTGTACATTCAAAGTTAAGCTTTGCAAATAAATCAAATGACTTGCAGTGCAGATTAATGCGCGGGTGGGAAATGCTGCAGCCCCTCTTGATCTTTTCAAGATGACTGACAAGTTTGTTGTCAACCAAAACCATCTTGATGAGCAAATCCTCTCTTCACAGATTCTGTGTTCAATCGCATAAACAATATACTCTGAAGAGATATTTTAAGAATGCTTTTGATTTATAACAAACTGTCATAGTTACAAAAATAGAGATGTTCAAAAATTCGCACACAAAAGGTCAAGAGATACAAATTAGACCATGATTGATTTCATTCAAAAACTACGAATAAAAACATTATGAAATGATACTGTGCAATGCAACATTCGTTTAGCACAACAATCCCACACTCTTGCCTTTATGGTAATGTTCACAACAGTCATTCTTAGTCTACAGGATTACCTCTCGCATCCTGAACCTGAAAAAAGCACAGCTCCTAAAATTACAAGCAAATTACATGTACTTACATGCACTTACATGCACTTACATGCACTTCAAAAAAGAACACATAATCAGCAGACATTTCTGCTCCAGTCTATGTTAGAATTGAAGTCAACGTCTACTGTACTGTGACATAGACATTAAGATACACTTTTTTTACATGTGATTTATATCCGTGCTATGAATAGTTAATTGGCCCATATCAGACATTCTCAATGCAGGATCTAACCGACCTGTTGACCATGTGGTTTTTGGTCCAGCTAAGCCGTCTGTTAGTTTGCCACAACTGAGTTCTTCATTGAATGTATGACACAAACAGTAACATTACTGAATGACTCATTATTTATCAAAAATGACTTAAATTATCACAACTAATGTTAAAATCTTCAAACGACAATTGCAACGACTCCTGTTCCTCCTAAAAGGAGAACATGCACTCAGTGTTCAAAGACCAAAGATTTGATTCAAGAGGCAAGATAAGAGGTCACAGTCAGCAGCGGAGGAGATGAGGGGCAGGGGGACAACCGGCCCCGGGCTCATGATTTACCAAGAAAAACACTCCCCCCAAAATTCACAACAATTTACCAAGAACTGGCCCCTCCCCAGGTCGGGCAATTTTACCGAGGGGGTCCCGTCCTCTCGCCCCCCCCCCTTTGTGAGACTCCTCCTCCACCCATGCCACACCGAGTCACAGTGCCACCTTACCTACATAGGGGTCGATTCTCAGCCTGACTGCGCTGTTAAGAGGAGAATACGTGTAACTCAAGCGTGTAACGTTTTAAGCGCCGGATGGGAGAATAGACCACATGACGAATACTTCATTGCTTTTGTATATACTTAAATATTTTTATATACTATTGTTATATAATTATTATATAATTGTATGAATTACTTTGGATTGTAAAATTTTCTTCTAAATGTATAATAAATGTATACAGTTTCATTTTGTTAAATGTTGGGCTTTCTGAACACTGCAAAACTGAATTTGACCATGTAGAGGTGTGTGACTTCATACACCCCCCCCCAGAGTATGTAGTGAAAAATGCAATTAAAAGCATTTCGGTCAACGGCAGAATGCGCTTAAGGGTCGTTTATATGCAGCACCCCCATATTTTGGTGTTTCTCTGGCCAAAGCGTGTATTTAGCATAAATGCCATAAACTCCAGACTTAAGTTGCTGGGAGAAAACAGTGTGTAGCTACAATCATGGGAGAATCGACCCCTTTGTTTCTATCGCACTGCTTGTCTTTGATTTAATTCCAGTTGTTTTGAGTGATATTCACTCATCTGACTTTATATTACTCCCCTTTCTGTGTTTAGCCCCTTGCGGTGTTTGGTTTACTTGTTTATTCTGTCCATTGCATTTTTCATTTTCAGATTCAGCTTTACTGTCATTCAAACCATTCATTGTTACACGTATGGGAGAATAAAAATACATTTTTGACTTTTACTGAGTTTGATTGTTGTTGCGCGTTAGTGTACATGTGACATTACCATCTGAAAAGAAGTTTTTTTTCCTGCATACAACACGGACTGAATTATAGTTTTGTGGGTGACTGTCTGACCGCTTGATTAGCGCAGTTCATTATCAGTCCTTCCTGCTGCCTTATTTACAAACCAAAGTGTTTATGTTGTTTTCAAATGAAGCAATTAAACAATGTTAGCAATATCGACGAACAGCAACACAGCGTCGTCTAATCTTTTTCAAAACATTTTGCTAAATATGTGAGCTAAAACGGCACATTATTCTATTGAGGGTGGATGACTGAGGGGAAGACAGCCAAGCAGCTGAACATTCATGTATAACCCAGAAAATATTTTAAAAAATGTGTTCACTTTGAAAGGCACCCAACCTGGAGGAGACACGCTTTGAATTATTCCTGAGAGAGAGTAAAAACGGAGCACATTTGCCGTCACAGTAACACAGAAAAAAACTCAAGGTTTTTGTGTCTGGTCTTATTTAAATTATTTAAATATGTGGTTCCCTGCCGACAATGGAAGGAATTTTATTAAGATGTAATTGCTCTTATTAAATTTCCCTATGCGCTGTCAAAATCCTTACCGATAATTTATTGTCTCACTAAGATACTTGGCACTACAACAGAGAAACCACTCAGGTTTTTACAAACCCAGAAAAGCTTTGAATATACTCCCTGTCTTTGATAGGGGACAGATTTGCCACCTGTTCTTCGGTCTGATGGTTGAAGCTGAAGTGCGTGAGCCAGTAATAGGTTGGAACCGCACGTGCAGGACCGTTCCATTACTGCCAATAGGGGATTGGTATTCTTTTGTTCTGTTATTTAGTTGCTTAGAAGTGACTTTTATCCAACCGTTTCCTACATAGCTTACAGTTTCATACTAGCAAGAATGCAGCTGGATTTGAACAGCCAAATCAAAGGCAGACTCTATATCGCTCACAAGGTACTAAGCTTTCAAAAGAAGTCAGCTTTTTCAGGATCTGCACCTGCTGGAAAGGATTTTGTCTGTGATCAGCAGATGTCTGGTGGCCCTGCATGAAGTCAGTCTTCAGGGCCTTCAGTCCTTTAGGTGTCAAATGCTAACATGATACCACATAGTTGGTTCATCAGCCCCAGCATTTTCCAACATGGTGCACAAAGCCAAACGCAACGCCCTGCAGTGGGAGCTAGGATCAAAGACATGGGGGTTTTGTGGGTCACACATACATTAATGTTGTTCTCTCTATAAAAAGAAAGAAAAATAAGGACCTGGCTCAGAACATCACCTCTACACCTGCATCTCAAGACTATTTCTGTTGCTTCACCATAGGCGGAATATCAATAAAGCTGGTTTCTGAGTAAGGCAGTATATGTTACGTAAATGGTAATTACAAGACACCCAACACAGACAAAGGCATGCAGTGATATCATGACAGGTATGATACATAGTATTTATGGAATAACATCACAGTAATTACACAGTACCCTGAGCTCTGATGGAATTATAACCCCAATATTTATAACTCCAGTTATTAGGTATAATGGCTTGGAATGGTACATTCCGTTCTCATTTGAGTTGGACAAGCAGTACACTAGGGAAATATATCATGTCACGTAACTATGCCGGAATTACGGGGGTCAGTCCTCACCATCAGGTTCAAGTATTCCTCAAACCCTGCTGGGATCACAGGAATCTGGGGGCGGTGAGGAGCCGGACGTGGACACCTGGGGATGGCACTCCAGCCCAGTCCATCGTGGGAACGTGCTAATTCACTAATGGAGCCCCAGGAATACCAGTGCACCTGAGCAGACTGCAGCCGGAAGCACGATGAGAAGATGCAGATCATGGACAGACGGAGTGGAGCCCAGCTGTGAAGCAGCATCATGGCTCATCGGGGCTGCCCCCCCCCTCCATTTTACCACATCTTTCACTGGACTATGATTCCAGGGTAATGCTATTGATAGCCTTTAGCATTATGTGGCTCAGTGGCTGAGGACACTGTGCCTGTAATTCAAAGGTCACCGGTGCAAATCCCAGGGCCAGCAGAGTAACTTCACTGTTGCGCCCTTGAGCTAGGCCCCTGAACCCCAGTCTGACCCTGCCTTCTTAAAAATAAATAAAATAAATAAATAAAGTATGTCACTTTGGATACGAGCGTCTGCTATTTAGATGAAACATAACCTTGGATGAAATACTGAATAACATTTTGCATTTATATCTGATGATTTGTCTCGCTCCCTAAAATTCAGCATTTAATAATTATCAGTTTAAAACTTCATCATGAGATATGAAAAATGTAATATAACCTTGACCATATTTTCTAAAAACCATAACTATTTTCAGCAGTAAAATAAAACTCACTCCATCTTAAAGTGAGAGAACTGAACATACTGGCATGCAAGTAAGTGTTTACTGAATCAGTTCCATCCATCCACCATCTAGCTGCTCATCCAGTACGGGGAAACAGGGCTGTTTACTGGCAGGCAAAATTATTTGAGTACATTTCAGTCATTTCTCCCATTGTAATAGAAAATTCCCTTGTGTATTATATATTCAAATTTACTACAGTGTATTTCTCCTACATAATTTATATTCTGCTATTTTACTGTGTATATACTTTGGATGAAAATAGATACATTTAGCTAAACATTTACAAGCAAGCAAATATTCAGTAATATTAATCAGATTAGAAATAATTAGACTTTCATAATATTCATATCGTATATTAATAAGTGGAAAACGTGTTTCTCACACTAGTGTGTAACAACAGTTGCCACTGTTATCTTTTTCCATTTGTTTTTTGATGGCTTGCTTTTTTTATGACCAGCTCCGCCTGACACTCTGCTCATAAGAGCTTAAATCGCTTCCACTGTCGCCAAGGTAAACCGCTCACCTAATGTTAAGCTAATGTCTCTGACATGGTAAAATTCACAAGAACAGTTTTAGCAAAGGAAAACATCATTACGCCAGAAGTTCACCAGGCTGCATGTTAAAAATTTATTGCAGTTCGCATCAGTCATAATGCCTGTATTAGATGGATTAGAGTCTTCATTCATTTTGTGGATTTTTTTTATGCTGTACACAATACATAAATACAAGATCATTCTTTAACCAGATCTAAAATAAAAATGCATTTGCTCAAAATGCAAATTGCTGATAATGACAAAGGTATGTTCTGTTCAAATAAATTCCAATGATTTAAATACAGCGGAAATATGCACTGCATCAGAGCCCAGCAACGATCTGTGAGGCTGTCCTTTGATATGAGGGGGGGGCATGGCTGGGGCACACATTTTTTTCCATTGCTCTCTTTTATTTTTATTTTATATGCTTCACATCTGTATAAATGTCACATTTCTGGCAGGAAATGTGTCTGGCCAGCACAGGTGCACAGAAATGTTTTTCAAAGGAGCTCCTCGTGCAGATTCCGTTCCCGTTTAACCTGAAAAGGGGCAAAGGCACCATTTTTGTCGTCACTGAGGGCAGCGGGCCTGCACCCAGCCTTTCTCATCCTTCCCGTAGAGGTTTCCACACTCCCCTCTGATATTTTGTATTTATAAAAACGAAAAGCCAGCAGAAAGGTTTTTAAAATGACTGTGAATGATATATTTTATCTTTTTGATGCTTTTTAAAATTCAGCACCTGTGTTTTAGACAAATAAATAATATTTGGAGTGCATTGACCTTGTCAAAGGTATCACTGTGCGATTTAGCACAGAAAGGCCTTAATTACTTTCTGTGAATGTTACATTACAAAGCACTTTGGGACTGTAGGTACATAAAAACCTAATTCAGTGTTCAAAGGCAGGCAGGGCGAGTTCTGTGTTAGTAACACTGGATATAAAAACAATTAAAAACAGGGGAAAGTTTCTTAATATATTACAATATAAGGTCCTGAAATACTTTGGATTTCTTACAGGAAATAAATAAGTGTCTTGGGTGACTCAACTCTTGAAAAACCAATAAAATGTCCTTTCTCCAGTGTTAGTGTTTGATATTTATTACATTCTCATTTTTATGAGATTATCACTTATCTTAAATTCAGAACAAAAAATCATTCATTTCCTCAAGAAAATCACTTTTTGAGTCCTGTTTATTATAACATAAATGCATGCTATGCATTTGATTCACAGATACAGACAGAAACAATTTGAAGCCATTATATTTTTTCACTTTTTTATCTTCTTCATTTAGTTTCTGATATTTTCTGTTCCGTCATTAGACTTTCCATTTTTTACCATACTCATTTTTAACTACAGAATGTCGTATTTTTAAATGCAATAAAAAAGTTACGATTGTATTTCCAAGACCTCAATAGAAAATGTTAATAATAAGGAAGGCTGTTCTGAGAGCTTGGACTGTCCTCTCAGCTTCCACCATGATTGGTTCAGAGAAGAGCAGAAGTTGTTTTTTATTCCAGCTGTACACGCAAGATTATTTTAGGAATTTAACAAAGGAACGGTGCATCACACATTTACGATTCATTATTTACTCTCCATTCTTCCCCTCACACATCCCGGTGAAAAGGACACGCTTGTGATCTCTGCCATTCCACATCTTAAACATGTTTGCGATTTTGCTTCAGAACCCAAACATACACGCGAGGAAACTTTGAAATATTGCATGTTGAAACGCTGATTAATATATTCTGAATGTGTGCATGAGAATTTTAGGGTTGTTTGTGCTTTATCTCTTGGTAGAAACCAGATGTAGATATGTTATTTTGGAAGACTGTAATCCCCAGGCAGACCATCTGTGTGCCATTTTAAAATGAAAATAGTCTCTCGCTGTAGGTTTCAGAGGACGATAGATCTTGGAGTGCTCTACACTGACGTTATGTGTCCTTGATGTGTAATGGAGGAACTTCAGCAGGTGCTACTGAATATTAATTTTACTCTGCGCCTCACAAGGCCTCAGTTCATCACTTTCTGATTTATTTAAAATGTAAAATTATTCATTTAAGTTAAAGCTGTGCAAGACCAGCACTGGGTTTACTTACAAGCTTAAAAGTGGTCAGCATTCGGTTAATAAAGGCAAATGTGTCACACCGTTGTCTCACCATAACCGCTGAGACCATCAAAGCCAGATTCTCGGACCAATATACGATCGTGAAATGAATACAGACAACTTTAGTCCGCTGTTAATGCCTAATGATAGCATCTCTGTAATGGAAAACCACAAAGTGCACATCATGATTCATTGTTTAACGGCTGTTTTTCTTCCATTCCCCAACTTTCCCAATTCAAAAACATTAAACTGACCTTCATTTTTCCTCATCTCAGTTGAATAGTGTTGCTTCAGACTTTGAAATGATACGGGCAAAATCAGTTCTAGCACAACACTCTCAGTGAGTTGAATATAAGTTATAGCTAGTTGAAGTATTATTTGAATTATTTTAATTCCTACAATTATTTACTTTATTGCCTTAAATCCATATGGAAATAAAGTCAATTGCCCAAATGTTTTAAATGTGAAAAAGGAATTCCTTTAGATTTGGATAAAAAAGACAAGACTTTTGCCAACTAAATTGCGTAAATTGCGGACTAAAGAGTGAGCCTTTTACATACCTAGAGTGGTCCAAACCTTTTGAACTGGCCAATCTGTAATGCAATCTGCCTCATTCTCCATGTAGTCAAATCCTCCTAGATAAATCACATGTAAATGAGCAGTAATGGAAGGTTTGATTTCTTAGGTTACTTACTGTTAAATAATGTGCAGCCAGTCAGTGTCTTTATGCAAAGCATGTGTTCCACCACATTTAGACCCTAGTAAATCAATATCATACTGTATCCCTTGCAATACAACCTCAAAACTATTTCTCTCCAATTCCTGTACCCCCGCCC
>JAODLD010000046.1:4939349-4952462 GCA_026781065.1 Mormyrops boulengeri
TCCTTAAATGTTTTTTTTGTCCTTAAACAACCAACATTAAGCTTTGTAAAAATTTCCCCGTGTGGAATTAAAAAATACCCCCCCCCCCCCCCCCCACAAAAAAAAAATGAGCAAATAAAACACATGTCAGTTGAAAGAATGCAAAAATAAACTGCTGATTTGGGCTCTCAAGAGGGGCTGTGGAAACTAGGTTCTCATGGCAACGAAAGCAGGGTAAAGGAAATGATATATATGCTGAAGCTGTCAATTAACTTAATGTTCTTGTTTCAGCGAGAAAATTACACCTGTCTGACAGATGTTGAGAGAATCAAACAGACACGATGCATTTAAAGAACATTATTTGTAAAGTGTAGATGAATGGAGATAAACCTGCAAATGAAACATATAAGCATTCATATTCAGTTTACTGAAATTTCCATTACAAAAATTTCAGTTATTAAATTGATGTGTTTCATTCATCCATCCACATCCATCCATCCATCTTCTGAGGGCTTATCCTGGTCAGGGTTGTGTGGGGTGACCAGATAATCCATGTCAGGGAGGACACTTTGAGCTACGACAGGATTTATAAACTGCCATTTCAACTAAAAGGACCTGGATTTCACTTTAGCACTGAGTTCTTGCTGTGTGCTTATTGGTCAGTCTCCTATAATCATGAATGTGTCACTAATGTTAATGTGAAACAGCTGGATGAGTCTTTCAATCAAGGAGACAAACCAGTCAAAGCACAAGAAGAACTGGACTATTTAGCTGAACACAGGAGCTTTTCAGTTTTAAAGTAGTTTGTAAAACCTGAAGTAGCTCAAAGTGTCCTGCCTGAGAGGGATTATCGGTCAGCCTAGGGTTGTGAGGGGCCTGGAGCCTATCCAAGGCATCATAGGGCAGAACGCTAGCACCGGAATGGGATGCCAGTGAATGTAGATGTTCCCAAGCTAAAATCTTCAGAGCACGGTATGACTTTGCTGTTGTGTTGCACTTGTCATTGGCCAAACTCCAGTACAGACCTAAACTAATCTAACTGAGGATAGCACACTGTCACAGAGTACTTTACAGTGATTTACGGTAATTTTCCCAGCGGGAAATGAGAAGGAGAGAAAAATGTCAGTGCTGAGGGAAATCTCAGTGTTTGCCTAGCTCCTCCGGAGAATGCAATCAAGCAGCACTCCCGGAAAATACTGCCCATCAAAGTACAGATGGTAAAAGCTGCCATGTGCAGAAATCATCGATGATGGTGAAGGGGCCATTGTGGGCGGGGGGGGGGTGGGGGAGCATGAGAAAGGACCAATGCAGATAACTGTGTTAGCAGAGTGGGTCATGCAGCACATGAACGCCAGCCCTAAATATTACTGTCTGCACTTGTCTGTACCACTGTAAGTCCTTAATGGAATTCTGGGAAATATCCATAGATGCTTCCCTTCAATCTTCAATCATTTAGTTTTTTTTCTGAATGTGCCCCCTCCCATTTTAAAGACAGGCACTTTGAACAACAGACATCTTTGTTAGACTGATAAATGTCACAGAGCAATGAAAGGCACAACGCCCTATTTTTGCTCCAAATACTTCATTCAACACCAAAGCTCAAGAATTCTTTTGTTTACCTTGGCTTCCATCCCCTTCATTTCAGCCATCCCCGATACACAGTATATACCTTTTACTGAGTGATAGGAACCAGCAAATTACACCTTATATATTGCCAAAAACTAAACAACTATTTGGTTTTTTGTGGCAATTATTATTTTTTTTTAAGAAATAAAGCCGCCCTTTGACAGGAACAAGATAATAGGGAGTGATGCCCGTTTGTGTGTTTAGAAAAGGACAGATAAGGAGGCAAAACTTGAATCCAACCATGGAAAAGAACATGAGGCAAGAGCAGAAAAAGACAAGTGTTAATTTAAGACGTATAACAGTGTGAGTGTGAGTGGGCAGCAGGTGACCTGGGGGGCTGAGGATTGAGGGGTTTGGATGGAGGTTGTGGGTTTAAATCCCAGAAGGAGTGTTTTTAGCTTGCAGCAAAGGTTACCAAACCCAGCTGTGTAAATGGGTCAAGGTACGGACCTGCAGGTTATGAAAGTCGCTTCGCATTAAGCTGCCGGCTGAGAAAATAAATCGGCTGGAACGGGCAAGCCGTGCTCCGCTTTCCTTCATTACTGAGATTCAGTCCCGCCATCTGTTTTCCCTCCACGGCGCGGCGGGCGGCTCCGGGAATCCACAAGGGGACCGCAGACATGATTTCACCACGCGCGATGCGGAAGTTGCAGCAACATAAGCGTGAGCGAGCGGCCCACGTGGAGAGAAAACGGGTATGTCAGTGCCTCCGGTGGCTTGTCGTATAACGAAGCGGACCTGCACTCCGGTGCAGGGGTCACTGACACATGAGGTCACATGAGGGGTCATGGTCAAGAACGACTACCATAAAAGATAGCTTTCTAAAGCTTTCTGGAGACACTAAGCTCAAACGTTCAAGCACACCGCTTCTCCTTTAGTATGCCCTTTGCATTGTTTGGTTGCTGCTTTCCCTGCTGAATTTTTTTTTTAAGTCCTGCAATTCAGTCACGCCTTCCTGTATCCCCTCTTCTCTGTCTATGCTTCTCCATCACATGTATTGAGAGCTCCTTTCCACACTGCCCCAGTGCCAAAACCATTGCCGACCGCGTCTGTTTCCAGGCGTGTAACAGCACACGCAAGCGAAGAATTTCATCCAGATGCCGGGTGCCCGATAAAGACCTGTGACTGAAATGTTTTCATGCCATAATTTGTTTATTAGGAACATTCTGGGAGTGCAGCACGGCGTACGGCGACGTGACGGCCCTCCAGCACCGTTGCTGCATGCCTCGCTGTCGGGATCGCGGCTCATCACGGTGGGTCTGAGCACCCAGCACACCCCCCCCCCCCCCACGTCTGCCAAACACCTGCCATTCCTCAGCCGGACCCCAGCACAGGCCGGACCTCCTCCGTGTGACTGGATGTGCCCCGCAGTCCTGTCAGGCACGGTTCTTCTCACCAGGGCCGCTGTTTAACTTTCACATTCTTCTGAATTCCTTCTGCATTCTTCTCCTGCCCATGATAATTCCGTCCCAGGGCCTAATCTCTCCTCTGATTCCTTCTCTCCTGCTTTGCACTCCTCTCCATCCATATTGTTTTGTTAGGGGTCTTTTTCGGAGACCTTGTTTACTCTGCCCCTTTAACCTGTAGAATTATTTGTGCAAGACAAGGTGGCTAATTTACCCTGGATACTGACCAAACTTAACTGAGAAATATATGTGGTCCAAAGATGACACCACACTGATGTACTAAAGGCTGACAAGCTCATATTAGATACCAGAGAAAGGTCACCCCTCTCCCACCCTGGACAGGATGACAGACCATCACGGCACACACTCTGGGCACTTTACAGACACCAACTCATGACCGGCATGTTTTGAGTCTACTGATCAGGCTTCTCTATGGCCATTAACTAATTGCACATTTACATTTTATTTATTCGGCAGACACTTTTTTCCAAAGTGACATGCAATTCAGAAAGAAGGGTCAACCGGTCTCTGGAGAAGACTTTGGGAGTCCTCTGACCTGGTCGTCTGCTTTCCGCGCATTCCAATGTTCTCGGATTTGAATCTGCAACCTTCTGATGATGGGCCTAGCATTCATAATTATTGTGAAATAAAATTTTTGGATAATGGCCTCATTAATTACCTGAGCACTGAGGACCTAATTGGTATCATTCCCAAGGCTTACAGGGGTGTTATAAACACAAAACAAACTACATTCTAGCTGAAGTATCGTGGTGTATGTTTACTTTTAATCAAGCATTACAGTATCTGTCCATAGGGTCACACAACTGCATCCAAGAACTAAAATGTCAAAAAATAACAGGAATATACCATGGTAAAGAACAAAATAATAGAAGCATACAGGTTAATTTTAAAGTCTGAGGATTATGAATATTTCAAGGTATTTCATAGTTTTTCTCCAGTCTGTGCTTTGGTAATGTATGATGATTACATATCTGAGATTAAAATCACAAGGAAATTATACGGCAGGGGTTGAAGAGCATTAGCAGTGCTCCTCAACGGGACCACCCACGAATGTGCCTCCCACACTGGACACTCAGATCCTTAGCTGCTCCACACTGGACCGAGGTTCACGTGGCTGCACAGAAATTCACACTTGCTGACCCGCAGCTTCCCCTGTGTGATCTGCTCTAACAGCCTGGTCTCCATAGCTACCCCCGGCACAGAGCGGGTATACTTTGCCCGGGTGAGTTCAGTGGCGCCCATTTTACACCAAATCTTGAACGTTATAAGAAAGAAATAACTGAAGCTCCAGACCAGCCTCTCCTCTTCTCATTCTTTGGGGATGCTAGTATGTGAAGGATAGCGGAATGACAGACAGCACTGCTAAATCCCCCTGCAAATGAAAGGCAACTGCTGGACGGCATTCCTGCGTCAGACAGGAGGGCATACCTTTGCCTTGGAGACGGCGAATAGACTGGCCAGTGCTCACGAAGACCGCATCTGACAGGGAGCGCAGACATCTAAGCCGCCCATCCACACTTGCCGAGCGCTAATGAGACTCAGAGTGCCCCAAGGCTACATTCTTGCCTGTATAGTTATTTATTACCATTTACTCACCAATAACTGACCAATTAGTCACAGGCCCTCATCTCAAAGCTGGCCTTGAGCACCATCGCTCAGTCTTTATATCAAAGTCAAGTCAAAGTATCTTTTGTCGTTAGCTTCAGATATATGATAAATGGCGTTGTACACTGAGCTGAAATATCACTCTCGTTCATCGTAGTGCAAGTGAAAAACAGAAAAAAATCACTAAGACATATATCATATAAATATAGACATGAGATTTTAAGACATGGACATTAAGACAGAGACATGAAGATATGACTTACCACCTGATTGCTGTGGAGCATTGTGTAAGCTCAAATGAAGCTCTTATCTATAATGCACTATAAATACCTTCATAATGCATTAAAATGGTCGGTATAAGAATTCAGGCGGCTTCTTTGTACTGCATTATGAAGGTATCTATAGTGCATTACAGATTAAAGCTTCATAAAGCATTCATGATGCATAATAAACATGGGCAAAATTAATGCATTATAATGGATTATTAATGCGTTCATAGATTCTTATAGACAAGGGATTCGTAGAAAGTGCCACCAAAGGTTATCTATACATGCAATCATTAAGTATGAACAAATAGAGGAGGAGGTGTGCAATCATGCCATGTTTGAACATTCTGTCTTTTCCCTGCAAGTTTAAATAAACTTGTTTGGGTCTAGTCTATCAGTAAGGGTACCTGGCAGAACACAGAACATGATGGTGCTCCTTTTAGATCTTTGCTAACGATCCTGGCAGCCTAGGTGGATCATTCTATATCACACATCGATCATGACTATTCATACACGCAATGCGCAATCCTCGTCATCCTTCTGCCTCCTGTACAGGCCATCTGTTCCAGATCTAATGGAGCACACATGATACCCAGGCTCAATCTTGATGGTGTCCAGAGAAAGGTATCCAGCAGCTTTTCTGGGAGTCCTCTGATGTGCTCGTCTGCTTCCTGGGCCTTCTGGCGTGCCCTGCCACTCGTAATCAGATCATCCTTCCTTAGTCACTAAACACCAATTACTATCAGATCAAGAGGCCCACAAGTTCTTCATGAACGCAACCTGTGATTTATGTATCATTTTTGACTTTATGTTCATTACGATAGATTTTTACCATAATAACAATTATGGGGAAACATTCAACTTTTTCATTGGTCGATATGGTGCCCATGTGTGGCGGAGTCACGGACAGCTCAGGGCAGGAAGGCTATAGGGAAGGCTGTGAGGTCCACCCAACGGCAGTGAACTGCCATCAATCAACTGGATTCACATCTAGTACTGCCACAAAAAAAGCACACAATCAAACATTCAAAGCCATGAGCTTTTCTTGCCTCTGGAGTCTGCAGTTGAGGTTTAACAGTTTCGTAAAGCTGACTACTAGATTCAAGAAGTTTCTTCCCCCAAGTCGTTCACATAACAAATACCTCAGTCTAGACTTCTGCAATATTGTTGGCGCTTGTACTTTGTGTGGATTGTAACGTCTTAGCATTGCTTGCTGTTGCTGCACAGCTATTGTCTGTTGTCAATTTACAATTCATCTATTTATATACTGGTATCTGTACTGGGTGTGGCTGGAAGAGTAAGTGTTCCAATACCCTCTTGCACATGGCCAATAAAACATCTTGAAACATGACTTTTTCCAGGCTCCCCAGGAGCTGTGGGCACTCTGACCACTTTGGCATGAGGGCCACACTCTAGGTCTGTCTTTTCCAGGAATGAATCTCCTCAGCTACTTACTTTGGCTTTTTGGCCCACAATTTCAACTTACCTTGATTTCTCTTCCGTAGGGTTACTCCTCAACTTTCCGGGCTACTATTTGGGTATCTGACCTCTTTTCGACTCACCAGGGGCGTCAAGGTCAGTCCTAAAAGGCTTCAGTCCCAGGTGAACTCTTAATTAGTTTACCTTTCTAGCTATGATTAAGCTACTAGTTAAATGAGTTTTCTGCTATATAAATGTCAAAATTAATTTGTCAGCTGGGAAATCCTTATATCCATACAGTGTGCTCTCATTAATGGTTTTTTGTAAATTTTGCTAGCATTAATTGTAAAACTGCTAGCATTAATTGTCCAGTTGACTTGCAGCCAGACTGGTCACTTCTCAACAAAGCTGAATTGTGACTGAGGAATAGCTTTACAAAAGATAACTCAAGTGCACACAGAACACATGCACTGAAAAGATGTTGTATAAATACATACATTTGACATCCATCTGTGGTATAAAGCAGATAATGGAAGGTTTGTCAGTTTGAAATGTTTAATACAAAGCAAAACAGTAGCTAGTCTATTGTACAAAAAGCTAGATTAATTAGCAACAATGTTACACTTCCTACAGCAGGATGCAGTTGTTTGAGTACAGAGGTAAACACGTCCTGTTTATCTTCAAGGGATTTTGGTGGTGTCTAGTGGCACATTTGTTCACCACAGTAATCTGAAGTATTTTGTACCAAAAGGTTTTAATGTGCTACAAAGTCTGTGATGTTTATACCAGAACATGATAATGTTTTAAGGTTTCGTAAAGGAAAGTAAGGTGACCGGGTCTTTGTGTGGGTTGATCAGTTTCACCTGACCTTCATTTGCTGTGTTTTTTTTTTTGGCCTCATATTAAGTTGGACCAAAATCCTAACAACAAGCGCAGTGACCCAACAACCTAAATCAACCAGTGACCCAACAACCTAAAAATATTTTCCTGTCGCTACTCACATATTTGGTTTACTGTGACGTTCCCCATTCCAGCGGCCAAATGGTGCGTTCCTATTTTGTGTAAATTGTCCTGTCTCTGTTGCCTCTGAGTAGAATTAATTCACCCAGATAAATAAATCCCATTCCTTGGCCAGTGCTGGGTCACATGCTTCTGTTCTGCTCAATGACCTGACCAAACACAGTTTTACAGATGTATTTTTTTTCCTAAATAAGAAAAAACACTACTTTTTCCACAAGAAACAAACAAATCAAACATGATGAAAACAGTAAGGGTAAAAGCGTTGGAAATATGTTGTGGAAAGGTTGAACATCGTACGCATACTCTGCGTGCTTAATTTTTCTGCAACTTCTGTTTATTTTTAGAGTGGAAAAAAGACCCTCTCCGTATAAAACAAAAATGATCTGTGAATACACCTAAAATGACCCAGAGAAGGGTACATGTGGTTGTCTGTTTTGGGAAGGGGGGGGGGGAGCAAGACATTCTGTATTGATTTAGTCCACCTGTTCCATGATCCTCTATAAGTCTGTCTTTCTCTCTGGTCCCCAAGTAATCTGATACTGACCGCCAGTCTGCCATCCCTTTCATTTACATTCCAGACATCCTGCCCTACTTTCCTGCTTCTCCTATCCCAAGAAAGCTGCGTTTGTTTTTCCCTATCCTTCACATCCACCAGCTCTGTCACGCTGATCCCATTCCCCCTCAACCTAAACCATTTCCCCCATGCCCGTCTCTATGCCACATGGTTCTGTCTGCTGTGTGAGGCTCAGCCCAGCTGTTATAAATACAGATATAATGTTCACTGAAGCAGAGGCAAGCAGACACTCTAGCACAGCTCTCCGGATTTGATGCTGTATTGAGATTTAGCCTAATGAACACAATGGTATCTGATGATAATTTGCATGCATTTCTGTATAACGTGCGGGGTGGATGGGGGACAGAGGCGGATAATCAAAGGCATTCCCGGTAATCAGGACGAAAGAAGCAGCTTTTTCCTGGTTTCCTTTTTGTGTCATTTTGTGCCAGCGGCACAAAGCTGCACTTGGGAAGATTTTTGCAAACGCAAGAATGTAGGAAGCTTCATTTCTAGTGATGAGTAGTTAACATAATTGGCTATTTTTAATTTACTGTATAATGAAATACATCTGAGAAGAATGAATCTTGCCACAACATGTTGTTTTGCCTAGCTATAAATGGCAAGATGGAGGTTGGGGCTCCACTCAGCCCAAATGGCAATACTCACAATCGGTACTGTCCATCAGTGGGCACTGGGAACAGCAGGATTTAAACAGACATAGGGACTTTATTAGCTTATTAGAATAACCTCACCTGCAAAACAGCTAGCTGAAAACCATGAAAAGTGATGAAAAACTCCTAAAAGTCAAACAAAAAACACAGCTTATGGTTTATGACACAGAAGTTCAATGAACCGACAGAGTTTAAACACCTCATACTCCACAAATCTCCTCAGATCCCTCCAGCTGACCTCATTTAAACCCCAGTGAGGCTAGCAGTCTAATCAAGACCAGCTTGTTGGCCTGTGTTTGGTGATCAATTGCCATGACGATGAATTGATCGATTTAACTGGCTGTCTGCTACTGCTTTGCTTCCAGACAGTTCGGAACATGAACACATCAACATAGTGTATCAGAATATTTGGCTTGCATGCTATTTTTTTGTTTGATCCTATTACCCTGTGTCCTTGACCAGAATAAGCAGTTACTAGATGGGTGGATGGACAGAGGGGTGGATGGACAAAGGGGTGGATGATCTCATTATCATTTATACAAATTCCAGATGTGTATTAGTCCATCTGCAGATTTTAAATTACAGACAGTCCCTGGGTTAAGAATGTCTGACTTACATACAATTCGTACTTAAGAACAGACTGCCATAAAGTGTACTATATTAAAAAATCGGGGTAAATACAAGGATTCATAATAACGAACGCACATAATACTTCGTTATGCTTGTGAAAATTGCTCAGCTTCAGCAGTTTGTTGACTTGAGGTACAGTGTACAGTCTTTACTTTTGTCATTACTGTATAATTATTATTTTGTAAATGCATTATTTTTCTGACTTACCTACAAATTCGTCTTAAAGACAGGAAATGGATGTCATTCATAACCTGGGGACTACATTTTTAGCTATAGGAAATCTTGGGGGTGGCGGGGGGGACTAGACTAAAGCTTAATTTATGGCCCATTGATACAAACATCACACAGGAATAGAGCAGCCATACCGCCTGCAGTTCAGACTAGGTAATCTATCTGAGAGTCAGCAGGTTTAGGCCTGGCTAGTTCTTGGATGGGAAAATAGGAGAGCTGGGTTGCTGTTGGATGAGGTGTTGATGTGACCAGCAGGTTAGCCCATCCTGTGGTCTGTGTGGGCCCCACTGCCCCACTGCAGTAACAGGGACACTGTGCTGTAAAAATGGTGCGGTTCTGTGGATAAGCTGTAAAACCAAGGTCCAAAGTGACTCTCCGAGGTCATAACAGATTCCTGGGTATCCTTTGAAACAGTAGGGGTGGGACCCTGTTGTCCTGGTTAAAACTGCCCACTGTGGCCTTATTACATCTGGCCTCCTAATCATCCCCTGTATCTGATTAGTCAATTCCCTCCTGCCCCTTCTCCACCTTAGCTACTGTGTGGTGAGCATTCTAGTGCACAATGGCTGCCCTTGTATGATCCAGGTGGGGGCTGCACAGTGGTGGTGGTAGAAGTGGCTCCCCGTTGGTTTTGTAAAGTGCTTTGAGTGTGCTATATAAATGTAACATTAACTCATTCAAGTGGCTTATTGAGTTTTTTGCATCAACATTTTTGTACGGTTTTTAGTAACTATAGAGTTGAAATACGAACATGTTTAGCATAAAAGTGCATTTATCTTTGACTTGTTTGCAAGCCTTAGCAACTATTTGCACTAATATGAATGTTAGCAATGACAGCACTACCAATAATACTATACAATACTATAACAATAGATCACTCCTGTCAACACCAGTCCTTCATGCTCCCATATCTCCATGACCACCTGCACTGTGGCTTCAGTGGTGCGTCCTCACCCTATCTGCTCTCCTCTCACAAAACAGCTGTGGAATAAGGGGACGTGGACACCCAGGCAATGATAGCCACTATTGTTTTTTTCAGCAACGTCCATTAATCAGAGAGAGAAAAAAGTGGGGAGACGACACGATCAGGCCATCAATAACAGCCTGGAATAATACCTTCTTCTGCTCTTCATTTTCACTGAGATTGTGTTATCTGTAAATGCAGCCCTCATGACTTTTTGTCATATATTATATTTATATAATGCTTGCTCATCCTTATTAAATAGATAATGACTTCAATGGCATCTGTGTGGTGTATAATACATTTTACTTCTAAAGGAAAAATAAGAGAAAATTTTTGCAAAAAACAGCAAATAATGCACCAGGGAAGAAAAGGAAAATGTTAGTATACTAGGGAACGAATGATGAAGGTGTTTAAAACTCGTATGCAAAAGGATGGCAAGATGACAGCTTCTCTTTTTATTAGCCTGAGATTTCATGTACTTGGGGACCAGAGAACATTGCGCTAATATGTTCTCCGGCCATTGGTAATTGAACATAATTGAACATGACATCCTGGAATCTCTGGAGCACTGATCATTCCGCCTCATTAAAAGCCCAACTGATGAGAATGTGTCAGGTAAGGCCTCTGACACAGACGTGGCCTCCCATCTCAGATCTGTGAAACACACCCTGGGCAGTAAAACAGGGCGGATCACATGCATTCTTACAGCCTGAGATTTTCCTCAGATTTACATCCCATAACGCAGTTTCAAAGTCACACGTTATTCGCCTGCCATGCTAAAGTGGGCCCTGGACGGCTTCGAGCAGAGGAGGAGCCCCCTTTAAACGAACACGCTTCGCTCCAGAACATCTGAGGCAAAAGACATATGACATTAGAGTTGTTGTACCCACGAGAGGTCATGTGACGCCGGCAAGCCAGAGACTCTTGAATTGGAATCACATATTCTTCGGAGGATATTTCAAAGTTCGCACAAAACAACCAGACCACATAGCATCCACACGGATAGCCTGACACTCTCCAAGCCACATTCGTGCCACAATCAAATCCTATTAGGATGATTCTAACTCCTGTTTTCATTTTCACGTCTATGGCATTCTTTCTGAGAAAGTAAACATTTCCTATTATGGTGCTGGAACAAATGAAAACAGAATGGTGTGACAGTCTGATACTGTATGAACTCTATATAGAGAATTTATACTGATAAAGTAAATAGGTTATTATTATAATTTAATGTATGTAATTAGTTCATGTATAAAACTACATGTTATTGGTTTGCATATAAACATCCAGGGCCTATGTAAGGTTTTCTCTTTTCCCAGCAATTATTTGCAATGCTTTTTAACAAAACCTGACAGTTTAATATAATGACTCTGTTGTTGCCAAAACCCATAAATCTGTTAAAACATCCCTAGTGTTCAAAATTAAAAAAAAAAAAATTTCTTTTTTCCATTTGCTGATCTCTTTATCGTCAGTTAATAAACAGACACGCACAGACTGCAGGTTTAGCGCAGTGTACCACTCCCTGACCAGTAAGGAAATGGGGTCGTAGCATTTAGGCTACTAATCCCATCTTGATTTGTTGCTGGGTTGGAGTATTGCGACACACTGGCGTACCAGAGAAAGGTCACTAATGCAGGGATAAAGCATCCACTGATTCCTGAATATTTTTGAAGCATTGCAGTTTAAATGATGTGGCAGTGAAGCTATAGTTTGTATGCTATTCTACGAATTTCACTTACATGTGTACATACATGGCTTTGGTAAAAAGTGATTCAACCACATGACTGACTAAAATATAATGATGTCACTCCCCTGTTATTTTTCAACATCAGCAGTACATTTTTATACATCACTGGTGTTGAATAACACTCACCATGACATTTTTGTTTGATGAAACACACACAACTAATAAACCTATTTTTAATTAATGCACCTGCAAACTGTCATATTTAATTGACATAGAAGTGTGAATTGCAATGGACAGTGGTGTACTGTGAGAATAGCATAAGGTGTCAGCCTGCCGTTTACCCAGGAAGATGATTCAAATGATTGAATGGCTAAGAAAGGACATTGCTAATCTCCCATGTATATCACCTGATCTGAATCGTCCTGCTGGTTGGTCCTCCAGTGACAAATGGTAACCCAGATGGCAGTTCAGGTGTCAAGGAACCTCTCAAGCAAGTTAAAAACCTTGTAACCAAACTGGTTTTGCAAAAAGGCGTCGTGAGCTACATAACAAAAAGGACCGGAGCTGCCCAATGCATATCACATTATTGAAATGCTTTGGCAATAAAAGTATGGTCATCTGAATTAAAGTTCACAAAGTTAAAACGTAAAGTTCACAATGAGGCCGGTATTACAAAACATTTAATGCCTTTTTTTCCACAGAAAACATCAGCAGAATGTGAAATGGTGTGTTTATTTGTTCTACAGGAAGTTTATTTAAAGTCTCCTAGGCCTGACCTCTGTTTTGGTCATATGATGGTTATTAACAGTGAGCAGAAGAACAGGTACTTTGAGCAAGGCAATTATCCAGATGTGTATGATCATGACGTTGATGGATCTCAAGGTCCTTCAGTGTCTCCCATCTTGTTCTCCCTTTTAACGGCATATACACTCACCTAATGGATTATTAGGAACATCTGTTCAATTTCTCATTAATGCAATTATCTAAGCAACCAATCACATGGCAGTTGCTTCAATGCATTTAGGGGTGTGG